>JADLZN010006300.1:0-470000 GCA_018155175.1 Sinocyclocheilus anophthalmus | reverse complement strand
GCTCATCTCTCTCTCTCTGTATCTCTCAGTCTTTTCCAGCCTGTCAGGTTGCGAGTGGATCTTCGGCCCCTGATTCTGACGTCTGTCGCTCCGGGGCCGTTAGAAACACGGCCGCTGGGAAAGCCTACAAACACTCTGGTCCTCCAGGCATTTGGACTCCACGCTGAGAAATTGCATGGCTGTAGCCTCTGATTGGCGAGCGATTTGAGAGATTGCGCTCCGCTATTACCCGTGTTTATGCCAGAGAAAAGCTCAGACGGTCAGAAAAGGCAGATGAAAAGAATTGCTCTGGGGAAATTCTGCAGCCTGACGCGGCATGTTTGCTGTGCGAGTCTAAAATGTCAGCCGACAATCACAGGAAAACAAGGGAGACTAAAACAAAAGAGGGATGCATACAACAGATTCACAGGACAGGTGAAAGAATCAGATCGATGTGTTGAACGATGAACTGGAGCTGGTTAAACTAGTGACTAGTTTGTACACTGCTAGTACCAGTGTTGTTGTCAGTATTGTTTTACTTTAAAAAAAAAAAGGCTATTGAAACATTAAGTGTGTTTTTATTCAGCTTTATGTCAGTGATCCTGTTGAAAAAAGTGAAAAATCAAGTCATCTTTATTTCTATAGCACTTTATACAATACAGATTGTGTCAAAGCAGCTTTACAAAATTAAACAGGAATATAGTGTCTCAATAATGCAAACACATTCAAATTCTGCGGAAAAGCAGCTCTGAAAACAGGTCAATAGTAACCAGGTCAATATTTCAGTTAAAGTCAGTTCATTGTTGATTCAGTGAGATCATCGTTCAGCTCAGTTCTCTTCCAATAGTGTCTGTCAAATCAAGTCGACAGTATTGCCAAAATATTGAAGCATGAAGTATTGTAAATACTGAAAATTATTGAAAACATGAAGCTTATTCAATAAAGAAAGAAGAAAGATGGTGAGATACATTTTTCACTGATGTAAAAATAAGTTTTAATTCTCTGACTTGTGCATTATATTCCTGCTCTTGAATGTGAACATGTAAGCTGTTATTCAGTGAGAGTCTGTCACAGATCTGGTGTTCAAGATCGTCTCGGTTTGTTTGAAGCACCTTAGAATCAGAAGAAGCTGCACACAAGCAGCATTGGTTCTCACAAACCTCCGACATGGCAGGCTTGAATATGAGATTTTAGAGTTCTTGTAACTCTCAGCTTCTGTGGTGTTTGAGCAGCTCTGAATGTCTTTGTCAAGTCTCTTGTCTCACTGTGTGATCTGGAGCTTCAGTTCCTCTGCTTTTCAGTATTCTCTCTCAAAGTTTCTAAACAACAGTGAGTTCAGTGAGGAAGGAGACAGGCAGACAGATGACTGAAGGACAGACAGACAGACGGATGACAGACAGACAGGCACTCGGGCAGAAAGACACTGTTCATTAGGTATATTTCATGTTTTTCTTTGCAGCACAAATTATTGTCCAGGATTTTCCCCATCAGATGAGATCTGACTGACATTATTTATGAGTTAATGGGTTGATTTTCATGCAGGTAAATGCTTTAGACAGATTTTATGACGAGGGCATGTCGTCTGTGATCTGCTGCCAGCCGCTGGCGCTGAATAAATCAGTCAAGCGCTCCTCGGCTGGCATCCCACAGACCTCGCCAAGGCTGAATTACCCATGATCCATCGCTCCTGTGCTCATCCGTACATGTGATGCTTATACTGCGTCAGATGTTCTGCGTGTAGTGAAGGCCGGAAAGACAATAACCATTAGATTCGTATAATAGTTTGTCTAGCGGTGCGCTCGGGGCCATGAACGGCAATTAGAAGCTAAATTAAATATTTATTTTTTCGACCTCGCTGTAGCTGGAGTCATTTCAGATTTCTAATGTAATGTGTCTTTAAAAGGAGCAGAAGCATTTGAGAAGCGATAGAGGTTTATTTCTCTGCGTGAGATGATGGACGTGAAGCGTGTGCGACAGCAGAGTCTGTTTTCTCCTTTTGCACATTTACAGGGAGGATCGTGACGCTCAGGGAGTTTCAGATGGGTTTATTAGAGGACGACGGTGGACTAATAAAATTGATCCGTCCGTCAGAGTGGTCAATGACTGATCTGATCTCACCCGATGTGAGAAGTTCATCAAACCGCTTGACCTTTTCTTTGCGGCGTAATTTCCACTCAAGAGGCTGCGTGCGCAGAGATGCACAGGTGGCCGTGATGTAATAAAGATGTATTTTGGTCTGTGTGCAGGAGAAGGAGCAAGGCATTCTGGGATTACATTCTCATCTAGAGTTCTCCACCTACTCATAATAATAGCTTTGCCAAAGACTCTCCTGACTGGAATGTTAAACGCCTCCCATTTGTGATTGCATCTCATTCCAGCGTGTTTATCTGATCATAACACAGTTTAAATACATGACCTTCAGTTTCCCCAGCAGGATGTTATAATGTAAGTGCAGTGCAAACGTCTGAGACCACTAGTGAAAATGCTGCTATGGGAATTTCTCAGTATTTGGTGTGTGTTTCTCAGTAGAACTGGAACTTCATGAACTAAACCCAATGATCTGAGATGAGCTTCAGTGGAGCTGTCCTTCATGCTTCACGTGGTAATATGTTTGGTTTATTTATAAGTTGAAGTGAGGGGAAAAAATCCAGATTTTCAACATGAATTCAATGCACAGCGGCCTCAAAAAGTGTTTGGACATTGAGCCACAAATAAAAAAGTAAAATTAGGAATATAAAACCAACTAGCATTTCTCTGTACATTTCTGATCATCAAACTTTGTGGATCTTGTTGACAGTGAATGTGATTCCTGTGAGGAAAACTGATTTCAAGTTCTAAGACCTTGTTGAAAAAAACAGCATATGCTGGTTAGGCGTGTTTTGAAGCATGGCAGCTGGTTTGAGCTGGTCCTTAGCAACTAGCTCATGTTCAGGACCAGCTCCGGACCAGCTCAAACCAGCTGCCATGCTTCAAAACACGCCTAACCAGCATATGCTGGTTTTTTCAACAGGGTGAACTAAGCAGCATCATCTGAATGTATCGAATGCAGTAAAATTCAAATATTTTAAATGTGACTTAAGTGTCCAAAAGTGTCTAAACACTTTTAATGGCTGCTGTAAAACCACCTGCTGCTGCTACAGTTTTTTACAACCAACTTACATAAAAGCAGCTGAAATGTGGGATGCCAGATTTTTGGATTTGCCTTCTAGAGATCATTTTGTCTTTTTTCTTGGTTGATGGGGAAATATTGTTTGTTTCTGTGAAGCGGCTGGCACGAGTCTGTCTGAGGCTCTCGTGGGATCCGTGAACAGCCTGTTCAGTTAAACACATCAAGGACCCTCGTAATAAGTCAAATCTGCTGCCACCCCCCGAACCATCTGCTGGTCATTACTCTGGGATTGATTACACACACCAGTCTCTCATCAGGAACACGCGTGTTCAAGTCACATGAAATCAACACGTCCTTGCTGTCTTAATTCAAGTTTCTGCTCTGGTTCTTAATTCATCAGTGATGCTATTCTGAAGAAATAAACATGCATCTTCATAATCTTTCATCATAATGCAATCACTCACTGGTGTGTCAGTGGTTCTGCTTGATCTGGAGGGTTTTTCTCCTGTGTAACAGTGTGTGTGGGGTGACTGAAGCGTAATGACTCACGGCTGAACACAGATCATCACCCACACGCTCTTCACACCGCATAGACTAGACCACAATAACACTATTCAGTGACTGTGGCTCGGTTCAGCGCAGGGTGACACGGCTGAGGTGTGTGCGTTACACGACTGCGCTCCAGACCGACTCATGACGTCCTGTCTGATGTGAAGAAAGGAAGATGACGATTTCCATAGCCAGACATTCTACTAACTAGAAGTACGCAACTACATGTCAACTAACTCTCATTAGAGTATTAGTAGACTGCAGAGCCCTGTGTGGGCAGTGTTGGGAAGGTTACTTTGGAAATGTAATCGGTTACAGATTACAAGTTACTCTATCTAAAATGTTATAAATTGTGTAACTATTTCATTTACTTTATTAAAGTAATGTAACTGATTACATCTGATTACGTTTTGATTACTTTCTAATATTTTCAACTGTTAATCGTTTTCAAACATGTAAAGCAGGCAGGGTTAATCTTACAGTAGAACTCAACACTGATTACTGTCAGACATTCAGAATCCTTCATCAGTTGAATTATTATAAAAGTTTAATTTTAAAGCACATGAGATCATTCTGTGGTTAAATCAATATTTTGCATAGCTATGATAGTAAACACTGGCATCTAATAATGCTTTGGGGAAAAAACAGTTACTCTTAAAAAAATAAAGCATTTAAACAAACCTAAATAGGAAATAAAACAGTTATGAAATAAGCATGTGTCATATTATTTGTCCTAAACTCACAAACATTGGTGTCTCATATTTTAGAGCAGTCACTGCAATTTATGAAATCAATTAAATCTGTTTGTGTGTGTGTGTTAGTGTGTGTTTTAATTTAATTACACTTTTTTTTTCTCAGTAACTGTAACTGATTACAATTACATTTATTTTGTAATTAAATTACGTAATCTAGTTACATGTAACTAGTTACTCCACAACACTGTGCACAGGCCTGATTTCTTAATGCCGCTCCGGATGAATGTCTGACCGCTCCTGCAAACATTCTTATATTGTATGTCATTTTCGCACTATCAATATGCGGGGTATTGAAATCTCTTTTGAATGAGCGCTCGCTGTTCACTTTGGAATTTGCGATCATGCACACACTGTGTAAAGGAGCTCATCTTACAAGATCAGGTATTGGTCAGTGAGCTCAGGATCTGTTGATCTGTCAGTCATCTCTCCTTACTCTCCACCCGTGATCAGTCCAATCTCACTCCTGCGCTTGTGTTGGATGCAGGTTGCCAGGGGGGGTGGGGGGGGGTGGGGGGGGGGGTCCTGGGGGGGGGGGTTGGGTGGTCCGCGTTTTTTTTCTTCTTCTTTTTTTTTCACCATGGAATTGGACTGCTTTTAAACCAGGGTTCCTCAAATCCCCCCAGGGTAAGATTAGAGGAACCCTGTTTTAAACTGTTGCCATTGGTTGATTTTCCCAAGTGGGTTAAAGGTTTGAAATATTGCATAAATTACATTTGACTGAAATGCTTGTATTGAAATATTTTGCATTCTAAAACTGAACTAGATATTAAGTTTTGTGAAGAAGGGTCAGTGATAGGAAACCTTTGAGCTGTGTTTATGATCAATGTGCATAACAGTGACTTGAGGTATGGAAATTACATATTTTGAGTTTTGATATTTGGGATATGGTCTTTGTGCTGCTTTGGGCTGTTTTTGGTTGGTATGGACTAGTTGTGTCACGGAGACCTGGCATCCTTGTCTGTATGGAGTAGAGCAGATGCTTTCAGTTTAGAATTATAGCTATGTTTTCCAACTGAACTAAAGTATTTTTATTCCTATAAATTAGCAAAGCGACAGTGGGGGCTGTGCTGCAGTTGGCCAGTAATGTAATCGTGTACGACCAAACACGTAACACTAACTACCGCAGCAAGCCTAGTGTTTATGTCACTCCATCTCTCTCTTATGCACCAAATTGCCGGACCCTTGTTATATTTTTTGACCGCCCGCAGTAAAGGTAAAACCGCGAGATTTGTGTTGCCCATGGGTTCCCAATCCTTATGCAGCCTTCTAGTAGACTGTTTGGTTAGGTTTAGTAGAATAAGTTGAAACATATTTTCAAAGTCAGTGGAATCTCTAAAGTGGACTTTCAGTGGTGTTACCAATGTTTGCTTAGCTCATTTGTTTTTGACCGTAGGATGTTCTAGAATTATTATGAAAACGAGTGACTTTGACTAATTTGAATTGGTTCTTTCCACCAATAAACTTCAAAGTAGGACGTGATTTATTTATTTTAAAAAAATTGGTCATAAACCATTAAATAAACAAAAAAAATCTAATTGAGAAAATGTTTTTAGAAAATATAAGAAAGTAGTAATAATGTCACTCACTAGAGGCCTATAGCTTGTTCAAGTTACCTGATGGAATTTTTAGTTATTGATATACTTGCTATTTTCCATAAATTAAATAATAGTTTGTGTTTTTGACCATTTGCAGCAGTTTACTAACAGGATTAATTTGCTCAAGCAGTAGAAGACGGCGCTAAAGACATGAAGGTCATGGGTTCGAATGAACTGATCAAATATATGAACTCAATGCAACGTACAAATACTTTCTGCCTTATTAGAGGTTGTAACGTTGTGACAGTTTTGGCATTTTACAGCGATTTCTTGTGTTTTGAAAGCTCTTCCACATTGAGTTACTTATGATGATCTCTCTGTGTGTCTGCTGACAGACGTTTCTCAACACGACGACTCGCGGCCGCTGTCCACATTAGTCGTTTCTGAACAGAACTATCACCCCGGGGATTATTAGAGCAGCCAAATTACTCCGTCTGCATGTAACTGCAGCTTTGAGAGCAGAACAGCAGTTTTGTGAAGAAGGTCACTTTTCTTCTCGTCTCCCGCATCCATTCAGCGCTGAATAAATCACCTTCCCCTCCCTCTGAATGGAATATAAACGACTATATTATTCAATTTGCTTTGGTGTCTCATATTAAGTGAAGTTAAAATACAGAAGGCCAGGCAAATGTTTTCCAGCGTTTTGCCGTATGAAAGGCAGAATGTTAAATATTCTCACGGTTGCGTTTTGCTGGGAAATGTGCTTCTCTGGCTCTTTTTTGGGCTGCGTGTGATTTGGAGTAAATTGGTTCGCTACAGGTATGCGCTATGAGATCAAATGTCCCTCTGGAACTGAAATTCGAGCTGTTGACGATTGAGAAACGAGCATTGTGCGTCTTAACCTGTGGAGTTGTTTGTAGGGACATGAAGAGATTCAGTTTTTCTTCTCTGATGTAGATTTTGATTCACAGATCTGTCACTGTCGGCCGCGAGTCTTCAGTCAAATGTGAAGATTCAGAACATCAGAGTGTTTGAGGAGGACAAGCGCAGGTCTGTGACACCGAGTCTGTCTTTTCTTCCCTTCGATCCCAGAGAAAAGCTGACGGCAGATCCGCGACTGACCTGACGCTTGCTTCTCTGTAACACTGAAGGCTGTCGTCGCTATGATGTAGGCCAGGCTGATGTAAAGTCTGAGCTGGATGTGAAAGCATTACCGGCGTTCCTCCGGCTCTCACGGATGCGCTGGATCCTCTCGGACAAAGACTCTTTGTGTTTGTCAAGGTTAAATGTGGATGCTGGTAAAGACCAGCGCAGTCAATGAATGAAGCGTTATGTAATGTTGTGCGTTTCTTCCTGCATTCTCTGAGCCGAATGAACTTTTGAACACATTGACTCTTTCAGTGTCTCAGCCTCGCCGTGCAGAAATCTTTCAGTCCAAAGGTCTCGTCTGACAGTAGCACAGTATTTTGCCTTTTTCCCCTTCGCCCAATAGTTTTATTTATTCATTTCACCCTTCTCATGGCGCTTGCCTTGTTGTGGTTTCCTGTTGTTTTATTCATGCTGTGTGTCAGTGTGTCACTGTGTGATCCTGTGTTTGGTCGAGCTGGATGGAGCTTTGGTCTCCCAGTGCTGTTTGAATCAGAGGAGAAGCAGACAGAAGACAGCATCTCACTGCCTTTTCATTTGAAGGTACATTTTGTGAGCTGGTTTTAGAACGGATTTCACATCCGATGCTTTAAAACACGTTCAAGTGATGAAACACAAATATTTAATGACCTTAATTCAAGCACACAAGCTGAAAAAAATGTTTTGCCTTTCAACTGCTTGATGGCATCGACCAATCAGCATCCAGGAGCAGAACGATGGTTTTGTCATGTGTGGGGTCACAGGTCAAACCGAAGGGGCTGAATGGATTTCTGTGCTCAGGTGTTTTGTGGCTGTGGACGGGTGAAGGGTCTGTCGTTTACTGCTCTCATTATTAGAAATCAATATTAATGGAATATAAAGTACTCAAAGTGCTTGATTTGCAAAAGAGAAACAAAGAGATGTATATACAAGATATATATATATACAGTGGGTACGGAAAGTATTCAGACCCCCTTACATTTTTCACTCTTTGTTATATTGCAGCCATTTGCTAAAATCATTTAAGTTAATTTTTTTTCCTCATTAATGTACACACAGCACACCATATTGACAGTAAAACACAGAATTGTTGACATTTTTTATTAAAAAAGAAAAACTGAAATATATCATGGTCCTAAGTATTCAGACCCTTTAGTATTTAGTAGAAGCACCTTTTGATCTAATACAGCCATGAGTCTTTTTGGGAAAAACCTGGATTTTCACACCTGGATTTGGGGATCCTCTGCCATTCCTCCTTGCAGATCCTCTCCAGTTCTGTCAGGTTTTCTGTGTGAATAATTACAAAGCTGTATTTTCAGCATCATTACTCCAGTCTTCAGTGTCACATGATCTTCAGAAATCAGTATAATATGCTGATCTGCTGCTCGAGAAACATTTCTGATTATTATCAATGTTGAAAATCGGTTTTGCATGACAGGAAGACATGACATTTTACAATATATTACATTTTTTTTATTCGTTATAGAATTTATATAACAATTTGTTACTGCAAACACACACACACAGTTCTTCTATTTGCAGGATTATAGAAGATTTACAAGCCACAATAATAATGAAAATTTTCACCCGGATACCTGTTTTTCATCTTAATTAATTTAGTATTCCTCATTAATTTGACTAGTATTAGAGCTGTGTTGGTGAGTTTGTCGGTGTTCAGAGGATCAGATTCTGCTGGTTTCTCCATCATTGTGGAGGTGGACGAGTCTGTTGTAGTCGCCGTGAACCTGTCGTTGATGTTTCCCATCATTCACTGCTCTCACACGTGTCGGTCAGCGGTGGAGACGCTGTACTGTCCCTGTCTGGCCAGTCTGTCCTCTAAAACTCTCTGCAATCATAAAACACACAAGCTCAGAGCCGAGCTGTTTATCTCCGTCCCTCTTCTGTCTCTCTGGTGCTCAGATCTTGTTGAAGGCATTAGAACCAAACCAAACCAGGACTCTTTTATTTGTTCTCTCACCGCAGCGACAGACCCGTCGTGCTCTTGGCCAGACGTCTCTCTCTCTCTGAGTGAAGAGCACTGAGAGACGAGCGTCTGTGATGAATAACTTATGTAACGTCCCACGGCCCGTGAGAGCAGCTGCTTTGAGCACATTTAATTAATACAGACCTCCTGTGCGCACTGGCACCGGCCCAGCAGAGAGACCAGGAGACACTGGCGGATCCCCGTCATTCACTCCAGCGTCTGCTGGAGGCTCGCTCTCATTAGGGGTCTCATGGAGTTCTTATGAGGTTCTTATGGGGTTCTCACAGAGTTCTTATGCAGTTCTCATGGGATTTTCACTGGGTTCTCATGGAGTTTTCATGAAGTTATCTTGGAGTTCTCTTGGAGTTCTCATGAAGTTCTCTTGGAGTTCTCATGGAGTTCTCATGAAGTTCTCATGAAGTTCTCTTGGTGTTCTCTTGGAGTTCTCTTGGAGTTCTCATGAAGTTCTCATGAAGTTCTCATGGTGTTCTCTTGGAGTTCTCTTGGAGTTCTCATGAAGTTCTCATGAAGTTCTCTTGGAGTTCTCTTGGAGTTCTCTTGGAGTTCTCATGAAGTTCTCTTGGAGTTCTCATGAAGTTCTCATGAAGTTCTCCAACTAAGTTCCCCCCCCCCCCCCCCCCCCCCCCCCAAAGAAAAAAGAAAGAAAAACCCCCCCCCCCCCCCCCCCCCCCCCCCCCCCCCCCAAAACAGGGAGGTTCGTATGCAGTTCTCATGGAATTTTCACTGGGTTCTCATGGAGTTCTCATGAAGTTCTCATGGAGTTCTCATTAAGTTCTCTTGGAGTTCTCATTGAGTTCTCATGAAGTACTCATGGAGTTCTCATGAAGTTCTCATGAAGTTCTCATGAAGTTCTCTTGGAGTTCTCATGAAGTTCTCATGAAGTTCTCTTGGTGTTCTCTTGGAGTTCTCTTGGAGTTCTCATGAAGTTCTCATGGCGTTCTCATTAAGTTCTCTTGGAGTTCTCATAAAGTTCTCTTGGAGTTCTCATGAAGTTCTCATGGAGTTCTCTTGGAGTTCTCATTAAGTTCTCTTGGAGTTCTCATGAAGTTCTCATGGCGTTCTCATTAAGTTCTCTTGGAGTTCTCATAAAGTTCTCTTGAAGTTCTCATGAAGTTCTCATGAAGTTCTCTTGGAGTTCTCATGGAGTTCTCATGAAGTTCTCATGGAGTTCTCATAAAGTTCTCATAAAATTCTCATGGAGTTCTCATAAAGTTCTCATGGAGTTCTCATAAAGTTCTCATAAATTTCTCATGAAGTTCTCATAAAGTTCTCATGAAGTTCTCACAAAGTTCTTATGCAGTTCTCACAGAGTTCTTATGCAGTTCTCATGGGATTTTCACTGGGTTCTCATGGAATTCTCATGAAGTTCTCAGAGCTCAAAGGGTTCTCATTGAGTTTTCATGGTCTTCTTGCAGTTTTCTCACAGGGTTCTCACAGGGTTTTCATGGGGTTTTCTCTTCCCCTCTTCATCAGGAATGACACACTTCCATTGCAAGTCGTTTTTAAGCCTCCATTCATATTATGGCTATAATTGTATTATTGTTTTTGATTGTTATGGTTCTTGTCACGAGGGAAAGGAAGAATCTCCTGCAAAAGTAATAAAGGACGGTGGCTTGTGATGTTCAGGACGGAAATGAAAATGCAGAGCTGAGATTTGCAGGCACTTTATTTTCTCGTTGTTTTGCACAGACCGAAGCGACTCTTCCTTCTCTCTCTCATCTCTCTCTCTCTGATATTTCTCATGTGTTTTTGAGGCTGTAATAAGGACATGTGATGTGTGAATTTTTTATAACATTATATAAGCAGCATCACCCCTGGAGATCCGTGGCCCCGTTTCTGAGCTTTTGCTTTAAAAACAAGCAGGAGAGGAGGATGAGGAGGAGAGGGAGGTGAAGGCTTTCTGACAGGAATCCTCTGGAGCATCCCGTCACGAGCGACGGAGCGGCTTGATTCAGTGTAGATCTGCTGCTGGTGTGTGTTGAAGCGCTGATTTGGAAAGATTGAGGTGTGTGTGTGTGTTTGTTTATCAGGCGGCTGCTGGTGTGTGTCGCCATGGTTACTGAGAGCAGAGCAACACAATCCCGCAGCCGATTCCTCCTGCTGTTTCTAACCAGCATGACTTAACCCTCTCTGCCCCTCGCTGAATTTTTCAGCAGTCGTGGAAGCATTTCAAATGCAAAAGAGAAACATTTGAATGTTTTAATGATACACTTTCAGAAGTGGCCTGAAGATGTTTTCTCAGAGTCTCCAGTAGGTGGCGGTGTGCTTCAGTGCTCGTCTAAGCTCCTGGAGTTTCTGAAGATCTGAATCAGGTGTCATTATAGGACTATGTAGATTGAAAGATTGGTGCATTATAGGAACAGTGATGAAAAAACTCGAAATATGTAATCAGACCAGTGCGCCATCAGACAGTAGGTCCTGACTGATTATGTGGGCATGTACTTTTATTTCTTAAATATGTTATTTGATCTGAGAACGCTTTTAAGTTCTATAAACACAAGCTCACGTGATTCCGAGCGGATTATTCTTCAAACCTAATGCTGCTTTTCCAGCTCAATTTTTACCCTAAAAATGGAGGAGATTTCAGCCTCCTGCCGTTGAGAACAGAAGAGCGTTTAGAGCCGAAACAGAAGTCCAGGCTATAAAGAGAGAGAAGGCAAGAAGAAAATATGGCAATCCTCTTTAAAATATATCTGTGGAAGTGACAGGAAGATAAAGCATCCCTGACAGCGAGACGGCACTCCTGATATTGGGTCCTGGACAGGGATCATTCATCCAGTGAGGAATACGATCGAGTCCATTTGATTTTCTCTTATTTATTGCTGTTCGTTGCACTTGAACCGTGTCGACTGTTAATCTCTCTCCTGCAATGTTTTATGCGAATTTACTGTTCCTGTTTTCTTAGAAATGGGAGCGTGAGCACCTGCATTTACACCTGATAAACAGATAAAAACAGACAGGTAGCGGTAGAGACAGACAGACAGGTGGCAGATGCACAATCATTAGCTGAACATGATTGTTTCATTTATGAGCTTTAATTCATAGGAACCAACATCAGACTGTGTAATGTGTTTTTCCCTCAGGTGCCAGAAATCAGTTAATGAACATGCCATTTAAAACCAAGATGAAAATGTCAGTTAATTATCTGAAAGGAAACACCACCAGGCAGATTCATTCTGATAAAAAGAAGAAAGTCATTACGGTCCGAGCCTCTGTTCATTTACGGAGCTCAAGATGACATGTGCATTTGAAGGAGCCTCTGAATTCAACCCAAATGCTTTAAGAAGACGTGAGGTATGATGAGGGAAACGTGTGTGAATCTCTGTTAGCGTTTCGCACTAAATAGTGGGACAGTCGTGTTTAGGCAGGATTTATAAAGGCCTGCGACAACCTTTAATCTGAGAGTTTACCTCCTCCATTAGGATTGATCGATATGTGCTTTGCTGTATGATTTTGCAGCTGTGCCAGAGCAAAGAGAGCATGGAGTGTGTGTTTGATGCCAGTGTGTGTGTGTGTGTGTGTGTGTGTGTGTTTGAGTGAAAGAAGTGTGTGTGTGTGTGTGTGTGTGTGTGTGTGTGACAGCTGTAAGAAAAAGAACGTCCAGCCTAAAGAAGCTAATGAACTCAAATATATCCTTGCACATCTAAATGTGTGTAGATAGCATGTAGATTCTTGACACAAATCTTTTGAATCTGGTCACCCAGAGATTCGATCAGGTGAGGCTTACGTTGTTCACGGATTCATTCAGAAAAACAATGTTGCACCAGTGTTTTCCCTGTAAAAAACTCTGTTATTTCATTCAGAGTGAAAGCACTGATTGATGCAGAGGCTGTTATGTGAAGTTCAGTTGTTTTGTGTCTGTCAGTCATGATGCTCTTGTTTGGATGGTGCTTTGATGCTATGCTTTAAAAGCCAGAAATAAATCCAAATACATGGGAATGAATTGTTGACATAGAAATAATTCGCCATGTTTTCCAGTTTTATTGGTGATTTGTGTTGGACAGCGCAGGAACATGGCTTGCTCTGGTTCCTCATCAGCTGCAGGAGAAACGCAGGCTGTTCAGCTTATGATCAACATTCACACACACTGTGCTCGGAGAGTGTGTTTCTGTTAATCCTCACTGACCTTCACAAGCATCCGAGCACTGGATTCACATGACAGACACACAGATACTGATATGATGTTCTGTAGGTGAAAAACTATTTGTGCACTGTTAAAAAGTACATTTTTTTGGGGGGGGGGGGGGGGGGTTTAAAATACATATGTGTCCCTGCAGCACAAAAGCAGTGTTAAGTCGCTGGGGGATATTTGTAGCAATAGCCAACAATAGATTGTATGGGTCACAATTATACATTTCTCTTTTATGCCTAAAATCATATGCTATTAATTAAAGTCATTTCCTTAGATATTTGTACATTTCCTACCGTAAATATATCAAAACTTAATTTTTGCTTAGTAATATGCATTGCTAAGAACTTCATTTAAACAACTTTAAAGATGATTTTCTCAACAAAAAAAAAAAAATAGACCCTTAACCTTTGTGCTCCAGGGTCACATATTTCATTGAGTTTGAGAGTTTCTTTTTTTTTTTTTTGTAACAAAATCTTCTTCCATGTGTCCACCATGCATCAGAGAGAGAGGGATCTTGGGATGTAATTGCAACAATACAGCATTTTTAACATGATTATAGTGGTATTATTGTGAATATATATTTTAACGTGCAATTTAATTGTTTAAAAATATCCATAGGATATTTTAAGATAAATTTGTGTCCACCAACTAGAGCTGCACGATTAATCGTTAAGCACGATTCGCCCGTGTCTGAACATTCAGATCTGTGTTTGTGCTGTCGCATGACCCATCGAGAGCAGACAGTTACATGTTGGGGTAGAAACAGTCTTTTCAACTACAGTTTTATTTCTGTCTTACAGTCATTCATATTATAACAGAAATACTGGGATGAAAGTTTATAGTTCCGATATAAACATTGATGTCTACAGAAGAGATTAAAGTAGAGCAAATCCCCTTTTGAAAGTAATTGCTGCTTCAAATAACATTTGTGTCGATTGCATCGTTTCGCCTCTAGGTGGCAACAAATGACTGTTTAAAAATGTATTTGTCATTGAATCATTCAAGAGATTCGTTCAAAAATGCTGATTCATCCAGTAATGAAACAAGTGAAGTATATATGAGTTTGAGTCATTGAATCATTCATTCAAACCAATTTTTCAGAATTGTTAAAAATTGGTTTATTAAATATAGAATATTTTAAATATACATTTTATATATTCACATTTTTAACAATTAAAAATTAAATTAAACACTTTTAAACTGACTGCAGCAATTAATATTGTCACACATTATTTTGTTTAGTTCAGAATCTAGGGAGAATTGGGATCTCTATTCAGAGATGTGTCTGTGGTGTTACAACAACGGATGTCGCTGCTTTAAGAAAACAGGGAATTTTATTTGAACTACTTTCTGTGTGTAAAGGTCATTGCATGTGATGGTTGATCTGAGGATGCATGGTGTGTTCAACCTTAATTTTTCATAAACTATACACTGATAACTTACAGATTTTACATATTTGTATCTAAATTTTGATAAGCATAGTCTTATTTCCAGAATATCCCATTATCTAAAAACTGAAAACTTTGACAAAATTGAAATACATAGCAATTCATTTTATTATTTAAAAATAAGATTTTTTACAGTTTCTGCCTCACGTTTGCCAATTGAAGAATGACCCCACTGACTCCCTAAAACAACCAAACCTGCTAATTAGCTCATGAATAATACAGACTCGTCAAATGAGAGACAGTTCCCAGAACAGATAGACAGCTGATCATCGTCAGACCCTCGGAGAGAGATTGTGTTTGTGCTGAACGTGCTGGAATCACATCAGTCACACATGAGCGTCCTCAGATTCATCTGGACTGTTAGTTCTGCAGAGAGAAAGAGAGACACCCTTTCTCTCACAGCAGGGGAATCCCATTCATCTGAATCCATTCGGAAGTCATTACCGGGATCTTTTTAAAACCGGTCCAGGGCGACGCTTCTGACCTTGACGTGTTTCTCTGCATCTCTGAGAGCTTTTAGTGTGGATTTGAGGCTGTGCGGATCTGGGGTCAGAAGTTACTCTAATGGTCAGTGATGAACAGAACCTGACCTGAGACCAGCGCAACACACGAGCTGAGACAATAGACACACGACGACAAGAGTAAAGATGCAGAAATCTTTCTGTGTTCGGTTACGGTTATACAGTTAAAACAAAAATTATTCAGACAGCAGATATAATTTTTGATATTTTTTACTAGAGGGTGCAGGACACTATAGTTCCTTTATGTAAGTGAGGATTGCAAAATAAAGTAAGCTGTGACATATTATACATCACAGACTGAACAGAATTAGGCACTGCTCGATAATTGTTTGACCTAAATTGGTATTATCTAATTGTATTCTTAAATTTAACAGCTGACAGCTATTCAACCGAATTCTGACATTATCAAGATGAATTTGTGAGTGAGTGAGTGTGTGTGTGTGCGCGTTTTTGTGACAAATGAGGACATAAATGTGTATAATGACAAAGGTATGACAGGTATTACAAGGAGAAGGTGACTTTTCAGGACATTACCCCATGTCCCCACTTTTCAAAACGCTTATAAATCACACAGAATGGAGTGTATTGAAAATCTGAAATAGCAGAAAGTCTCCTGTGAGGGGTAGGTTTAGGGGTAGGGTTGGTGTAGGGCAATAGAATATACGGTCTGTACAGTATAAAAACCATTACACCTATGGAGAGTCCCCACTTTTCACAAATGTAAACCTGTGTGTGTGTGTGTTTTGAGGTGGTGTGTGTGTGTGTGGTGTGTGTGTGTGTGTGTGTGTGTGGTGTGTGTGTGTGGCTAAGCCTGAAATTACACCCACCTGTCGTGGCCGGGGGGAACCATCACCATCATTTCCTCCATCATGTATAAAATAAATACATCGAAAACGAACATTCAGCCTGCCATATTTTTATTTTCAGTTTCATTCCAAATACCATTTTAGGATGGCAGGCAGGGGCACGACTTACCCCCGTAGGCGGTAGGCGACCGCCTTGGGCCCCCCAAAGCCAAGGGCCCCCTAAAATGCTTTTCGTATAGGATATGCGCATTAAGCGCTGACACTCAAACGGTTGCTGTTTACGTTGTTTATTACCACAACAACCGTCCGAGTCTGTGTCTCCTGCAGGTGTAGGGCTGTACGCACTGTGAGTACCTTGAGCGCTCAGACTGATCTGAGATTTGCCCCGCAAACATTTCAGCAGTTATTATAGGCCTGTGTGTCCCGTATTTCTTTTGACTGAACCCATGCCATTAATTATGAATTTATCAGTCTTTTGAATGCCAAAGTCAATTTCTGCATAGAAATATTACGCCAATTAGAAGCAGAAAATCGTGCTATACGCATTTTCATGAGATCGGGTTAGCCTACAACAGTTAATTTGTTGGCTGTTTTACAAATGGGAATACAACAAATTTATGACAATGTTTTACATTCAAGCTACCTGTAAAATTTTACGGTTTTATAGTGAAAAGTACTTTAAAAGCGTATGGAATGCTATAGAGTAATTTTAAAGCTGTTTTTTTTTTTAAAGAATTTGCTGCATGGATAAAAAATATAAATAATTAACATATCATACAAAATTGCGTTGCAGCAAATCCTTTACATTTTAAGGTATTCAGAACAGAGCAACATAAAAATCAGAAAAGGCAGCTATACAAATATAGGACAAAGTTTTACATATATGCCACTGTAATTTGTGTTTTATTTTTTAATTGTACATAATTATAAAATAAAACGCAAATTATAATCGGGCCTTCCATCAATTATAGGGATGAAAAAGTGACTCGCCATCTCCTAATTGGATGTGCCTTTAGAGAGAAATGCACGGATTACATAATGAAAGAGTTTATTTTATTAGGAATCTATTTTCGATTTGAATTATTTCGTTTTAAAGTAGTAATTTAAAGCTTTCTATATATTTTGATCGTGTCCTGGAGTTTATCTCATCATTATCGAGCGCTCCCTGTTCAAGACCGAGCCGGCAGAAAGCTTTTTTTTTTTTTTACAAAAGCACAATGTTTTGTTGCTATTGTGAGTGCACACAATAAAACTAGACCCTTTACAGTTTAGAATGATGTATTACTCTTACCTTTATGAGCAAAAATGACTGCGTATTTTAAGTTGTTTCCACTGTTAGAAAGGAACGCAAGTGATCGCGCTGGCGCCTCCGTGTGCTGCAGAGCTTCAGCTTCCACTCTTCGCAAACGATTAGTACGCATCATACATTTTAAACTAACATTGTGATATACTTGAACTGATTTATATATAGATTTTATTTTAGGCAAGCCCTGATGATTTGAGAAGGCTAAATTAATCAAACATATGCTATGCTATGATCAAGTCCCTGTCTGCGGCGGCCTTTACTCCTTAAAAAACAACAAAACTTACATTTAACGAACAAAAAATACTCCAAATGTTTTTCTAAATTTACTTTATAAAAAAATGAAACGAAATATAATCACTTTTCCATTACATACACAACTGTACTATTTTAATAACTGAAACAGTAGTATAAGCTTTTTTTGGGAAAAGGGGAAAAAGACCCGTGCAGGGCTTTAATCTACTTTAAAGTTTAGAATTAGACAGCCTTTGCACACAGGCTTACGCTGAAAACAACAAAATGGAACCTCAAGGTTGATCTAGGAAAACGTGTGGAAATGTATAGGGCCCCATTCCTATAATTTGCCTGGGGCCCCTAATTCACTAAATCCGCCCCTGATGGCAGGTCTCTTCTCGCACCGTTTTTACGTGACAGGAGCGGCAGTCGGGAACACCTGGTGGCACAATTAGTAAATCCTGTGAAGGCTAGACTCGGAGCGTCCTCCGAAGGATGCGGTGTTTGAACTGGGACGCAGCTTTTGTGTCTGGTTGTCTTTCTCCAGTAACGAGGCTTATGTGACTCTCACCTGCTCTTGTTCACGCTTCCTCTTTTCTCACTTCTTCTCTCTTTCACTCTCTCCAGCAGAATAAATTATGTATAAATTATGTATATGCAAATGTCAGTAACTATTGCCAAGAGAGCCATTTTAATTTTCATCCATCGTTTTTGCCGCTGGTGGATTTATTGTAAACTCAATTTACATTAAAGGTTTAATTTGCTGACGGAGTGCTGGACATTTGTGTGAGTGTGTGTGTGTGTGTACTCCATATTCCTGTAGCTCAAACAGTAAAGCACTGCACTAATGCTAAGTACATGGGTTCAATTCTGATCACACGTGCACCTAGAATGCAATGAAAGTTAAAACGTGTGTGTGTGTGTGTGTGTGTGTGTGTGTGTGTGTGTGTGTGTATTGTGTGTAATTGTTGGATTTGTGTGGCTTTAATGGATCATTGTGCTAGTGGATCAGATGTTTTGATCATCTCTCCTGTGTGTAATTAGGCAGCTGGTTTTCATGATGCTTGTTTCTGTAAGAGTATCTCACACACACACACACACACACACACCCACACAGAACGGGTGTGTCTGCTGGCTCTCGTTGTGCTGCTCACAGGAGTGTGTGAGTGAGATGTGCTGTGACAGCAGCTGCTGGCAGATGATTACTGGACATATGCACACCGTCACATGATCAGCCTGCTCCGTGTGTGTGTGTTAGGGGTTGGAAAGCTCAGGATAGAGTTAGGGTGACATTTAAGCAATGAAAATTCTGTCGTCACACATTTTTCTTCATGTATATTATTTAATATATTTACTTAATTGTAGTGTGTTCTGCTGGGTTTAGTAATTCATTTGGACTTTAATTACATCAATCAGATGCAACAGAATACTTTACTCAAAATATATCTTCCTCAGTGCGTTGTAACAGCTGCTCGATCTGCGTACCGTCACTGTGACTGAATTCAGAACAGCACACTAGCATTCTAGCATACTACACTGACTGATTCTGAGTAGTACACCTGTCCGTCCATTACTTGTCCATTCATTCATCCGATTATCCATCCATCCATCCATGTGTCCATCCATCTATCTGTCCATACATCCATCTGTTCGTTCATTCATCCGTTCATCTATCCGGCCGTCCTTACATTTGTCCAACCATCCATCAATCCATCCCTTCATCCATCCATCCATCCATACATTCATCCATCCCTTCATCCATACATTCATCCATCCCTTCATCCATCCGTTCAGCTATCCATCCATCCATACGTTCATTCATCCGTTCATCCATCCGGCCGTTCGTACATTTGTCCAACCATCCATCCATCCATCCCTTCATCTATCCATCCATATGGTTCGCCTCCTCCATACGTTCTCCATCCTTCTCCATCCCGTCCATCCCATCCTCTTTCCATTTGGTCCTCCATCCACCATACATCCATCTGTCCGTGTCATAACTCAGCCTCCTTCACCATCTCGTCCTCCCTCCATCTGTCCATTTGTCCGTCCATCCATCCATCATCCATCTGTCCGTTCATAACTCTCCATCCCTTCATCCATCCGTTCATCCAGCCCTTCATCATCCTACCATCCATCCCATCTGTCCCTTTGTCCGCCTCCTCCACTCCTCTGGCCTTTTTTTTTTTCATTTTTGTGTTCATACTTCCATCCATCCCTCATCCTCCGTTCATCCATCCATCGTCCATCAGCATCCTCATCCAGCCATCCGTCCACGTCCGTTCATCCATCTGTATATCCGTCATTCATCCGTCCGGCTCCGTTATCATGAGCGGCGCGAAGCGCAGCATGCGTTTCAGAGGAAGTTAATTGGTGTAATCAGCTTAGCTTGTGCGTACGTGTGGCGGCCGCGGAGATTGATAAACTCACTGGCTGCTAAACCAGTTTTGTGAATATGATAACTGCCACAACAGCCCAACATCCATACTGATCAATAGAAGATGATGCGCACAAAAATAATAACTGTCTCCTGTAAGTATGTTGACAATACCCACAGAAACGCCTAATGAAGCGTTCCCTGCGAGAGACGTGTTTGTAATCCTCTCTCCTCGTCTTGTTTCCTTTCTCTCTCTCGATCTCTCTCGCTCAGCCTTTATCGCTTCAATTAACCTGCTGACATTTTCAGCATCCCCGATCTGAATGCAAAGCCTCTCGGGTGCCGCACAATTTTTTTTTTACAGCGTTATCATGGTCTGAAGTGACTGTGATCTGCCAGCAACCAGTCATCGGTTTTATACGGTCTGAAGCAGACGTATATAATCACAATACCCCCCCCCATTCCCCATTTTCATGTGTGGTCTTGGGCATTGAACCTTCTTTCCTGCAGTGTCTGGCCTCTCATGACTGTTCCTTGCTTTATTCCTGTTTTTTGGAATCACATTCAGGGGCCATTCTTGAAATGTTTTTGAAATAAATGTTAGAAATTTTTTTTTATTCCCCAAATATATTTTCTTTTTTATTAGACAAAATGTGCAGAATTTTGTTTTTGTTAATTCAGTATAATGACTTCTAAGTTAGCTAAACTTCCACTGTCCATTAATCCCCCAATTTATAATGTTAATGAATTCATGAATTAGGTTGGTGTTTCAGATGATATCTCTCACTCGTTTTCCTTCAGCGCTTGACGATGAGGTTTAGTAAGAAGGTTTTCAACAAGAAAATTCAAAACAAACACTTTTATGCCCTTAAGTCAAGTCAGTCCATTTTAACAAAATTTTTTTTTTTATTTTTAACATATAGCCATTTTTACAATGCGATTGTGTCAAAGTACTTTACGGTTTAACAGAGAAACCTGTTCAAAATAGGGCCAGTTCTTCTCTGGCCAGACGAATCCAGCAGTTTAACTGCAGGCTGCAACACAGGTCAGTTTGTGCAGAGGACTTGTCTGGTTCCCATGATCTTGTCCCGATGTCCATCTAGATGATGGGGTCTTTGGAGGGAATCTGTTTCTGAAGCTCATCTAGTTGTCCTGATCTCCGCTGTAGAAAAATATGTCGTGAGGGGCTTACGTTTTAAGGAAGGGAATGTACATCCAGCCAGTGCTTATCGCAGAATAAAGCCCCAGTTTTATCGTGCAAAGCGGAGGGCTGTTGTATAAACGAGGACTTTATCTTTAACGTATCTGGATTTACATTATCCCGCTTATTACATGGCTACTTGCCACAAAACTAAGTAATTAGACCGAAATATTGATTTGAGCTGTCTATTTTGACCAAAGCTTCCGTGAAGAAAGCAGTTGCTAATAAGCGGCAATTCAACTAGATGGACATTTAGAGATATGGTACAGCATACTCACTTTTACCGTGGATTTTTTCACATATACTAATTATCGCATAAAAGATACTATTGGATTAACCGTTTAAATCTTACCAGTTGTTAGTTATCTTACAATCCATTACAGTGTACAAACCAAGCGCTCAAAGGGCACAGCTGGGCGGTTTGAATGAAACAAGAGAGAGCAAGTCCGCAATACCAGGATGACAGAATGAAATATTTGTATAGAGACTATTGATTTGAGTTTTAATATTTTATTAGACAACCAAATGCAAAGCTTCCACGAAGAGAAACTGTCCCTGGCAAGAGTATAGCGCCGATTTCAGTTACACTGATGAGCCTGTGTTGTTAGTTTTTACCGGTTGTTAACGGGGAATAACATACCTCGGAATGTGCTGACTGACCAATCAGAATATCCACAGAGCCGTGTAATAAATAGATTTATCATTAATATTCATCAGGATTTATTTTGTTATATTACACTACTGTCATTTTATTCTGAAAAAAAAGAGAATATTTGAGAACTTTTGAGAAAATTTGAAGATTTGCACTTCTCAATTTCTTGAGATCAGTTCTTAAGACGATTGTTGTGAATCCAGCCTCAAGTCCTGAGAGTCTCTGCTGATGCTGCATTAGATTCTTCAGAATGATGTTGAGAGGAGAAACAGTCATTGACGTGACTCACATTTCTTTCTGAAAATCAGCTCTGAAATAAATGCACACACTTGACAAGAAAAGAGAAATATAATGGCTGAAGATTCTGTAATTGCTCTGTCTCTCCCTAAACGAATGTCCCGTTTTGAGACATTTAATTTCACGTGTAATAAACATACGTGCAGAAGTAAGCCAGCACACACACACACACACACACACTGTACAGTAGGATAATTAAAAGAAATAATCATATATTAACCATCTTCCCTTTCACAAAGCCAAAGCATCATGAAGTTCGTTATACTGCTGCAATGAACCTTAATTAGCCCCCCCCCCTAACTGACTGCCACGCAACCATCCCCCTCCTTCGGCCCATAGCAACAGAGACCCGTAACATTTTAATAAGTGGGTTTTTTTGCTGTCAGTGTTTGTAAATGTCACCTGACAGCAGCCGCACTGCTGGCATCTCTGAAAGATCCTGCCAAAACTCATCAGGGATTCCTGCGTTCCTTCACCCGTTCCCCCTCCACACGAGCGTCCGGCCGAACGCATCCTTCACAGAGCAGCTCTGCTGAGATTTGATAGGATTTCGATTTGACTCGCTGTCCGGCAGGCTTTGACTTTCTCAGCGTGCAAAATGAGTCGTCGTGTTTTATTTTGGGGATTTGGCGCTCGGAGAGAGAGAATGCAGGGATAAATAATGCGACACGCTTCTCTCTCGCTTCTGTTAATTAGGTGCTGCGCTGTTTCTTTAGTAAATAAAACATTGAGGGAGACACAATTAGCCAAGCCTGTCGAGCTCTCAGCATCTGTCTGCAGCAGCTGTTTCAGACAGACAGAACGTGGGATAATTGAGGAGGAGGAGAGATGCTGGACGAAATGCCGCTGGGACGCAGCGCTAGACTTATCGGAGAACATTCGGAGCAGTTCAGAATCTGTTTCTAAATGACAAATTATAAATGTATGGAGTTTTGGACAGTCTAGAGTTTATGGGTGAATTCCAAACAGCTTTTTTTGCGCCCTTGAAGGGCATTTCGGGAATCGGATGCCATTTGTAGGGACGTTCCAAATGAAAGTGATCTGAATCCCTTCACGAAGGGCCCTTCCAGAAGTCTGTTAGCGAAAGGAACATGTGATGGTCACTTCATGGAAGTAATTACCATTTGTGATCATGTGATCTTCGGTTAGGAGATCTTGTGATGCATTTTAAAGCAAAGTTGGGGTTGATTTCGACTTCACATACAAATGTAAGTCGAATAGCTATTAATTTGTCTTTATTTTATGGACTACAAACTATTTTTCCTGTCATGTAGAATATAGTTAAGATGGTAGTGAAAGCAAGTGTCAGCAAGTATAGTATTAAAAAAGTTTAAAGGTAATAAGACACAATTGGAAAATATTAGAATAAAATAAATATATAGAATATTAAATTTGCAACAATTATGAGTGTCGAATGCTGCACGCATGTGGAGAGTTGTCAAGGTACCATTTGGTCAGTCATTCCCTGCATCAAGGGAGTTCCAAGCGCTTATACCAGAGAGTAATGCCCTACACCCTTCAAAGAACACACTTCAACGGCTCTGCCCTTCTAAGGGAGTAGGGCATAGGGATGCTCACTTCCATTTGGATTTCGCCCTATAATTCATCTGCAGCATGTGACATCAGTGTCAGTTACCACAGAAGCTGGGTTTGTTTCAACACACATTAAACGCATGTGCAGCAGTGCGCTTGTATTGTAAGCATATGGAGCGAAGCCTTCCAGCGGGTCTGACCGCTCTTGCATGAACTCTTCGGTAGAAACTTTCATTATGTGAGCTGTGTTTGTGGCTGAATTGTCATGTGGACTATTCTCGATCTGCTCATGCGCTTCGGATGAGTTTCTCCGGCTATAGGCCTATCCATGTTTTCTCCTGCTGTGGACGTGAAGCACAAGCTCATGCCTGATGATGTCACAGCAGTTTGTCTTATGTGAACACAGACGGTGTGTTTGAGCTCAGCAGTGTCTCCATTACTGTACATGTGATTCTTACAAACCGAGTCTGAACTGTTTTCACTGTCAGTCATCATCATCATGTCGCAGATGCTGTAGACAGAGCTGAGCATCTAGAAGTGCTGCGGTTTAAATGAATTGTATTTAAGTCCAGTTTCTGATAAAGATTATTTTTGCTATGAACATTCCTGTAGATTTTCATTTCAAATCACAGACACTGTAAACAATTTTAAAGTAAATAAAACAGTAAAACAATAAAATAACATTTGTTAGTTTCAACTTTAAAAATTCACATTTAACTCAATGTGTTAATTTCTGTTTCTTTGTAATTATTTTGTGAAATGTCTTTAAGTGCTCGTCTATCTATCACATGATGCTGGTGTCTGTTGTCATGGTTTCACCTGTAGGGTGTTGTGATGTGAGTGTTGTTTGCTTTAGTGAGAAAGAGATGAGATGCTGATCTGTGAGTGTGTGTGTAAGAAGAGAGAGAGAGAGCGAGAGAGAGAGCATGCTATTTTCTTCTGGCCTCTTACTGGGTCACAGCTGCTAAAATACTCCTACATGATCAGTCAACTGCTGTTCACACAGTTACACACTCACGCGCACACTCACTCACACACACACACACACACACACACACTCACTCACTCACTCACTCACTCACTCACTCACTCACTCTTTCACTCACACACTCACTCACTCATTCAATCTCTCACACTCACTCACTCACTCACTCACTCACTCACTCACTCACTCACACAGACAGACTCACTCACACAGACAGACAGACTCACACACTCACTCACTCACTCACTCACTCACTCACTCACTCACTCACTCACACACACACACTCACTCATATACTCACACACACACACTCATATACACACACACACACACAACCCACACACCAATCAAACTACACCTCACTCACTCAATCAATCATCACTCACTCACTCAACACACCCCACTCACTATATAATCAACACCACACTCATCACCACTCAACCATTACACACACACACTTACTTAACACACACTCACTCGCACACACACACACACACACACACACACTCACTCTCACACTCACTCACTCACTCACCACTCACTCACTCACTCACACACACACTCACTCGCACACTCACAACACACTGGCGCTGATCTGTGTCTGACTGTGTTATTTCATGTATCAAGGCCTCATGTTGTGCTGTCAGATGCTGTACGTCGGTCCTGTTGTATTAACGCAGTGTTCTCTGTCTCCGCAGTGGACGGCTGTACGGATTGGTCTGTGGACTACCTGAAATACAAAGTTCTGCTCGGGGAGCCTGTGAGGATTAAATGCGCTTTATTTTATGGATACATCCGTGCGAACTACACACATGCTCAGAGTGCCGGACTCAGTCTGATGTGGTACAAAAGCACCGGCCATGGAGACTTCGAGGAGCCCATTTCATTCGACGGGAGCCGGATGAGTAAGAGGAGGACTCCATCGAGGTTCAGACCCGGACAGAGTTACAGGACGCCGAGAACATTATCAGCGTGGTTAAGGTACTTAGCTGTTTCTTTCTGTGTGTGTGTGTGTGTGTGTGTGTGTGTGTGTGTGTGTGTGTGTGTGTGTGTGTGTGATCTCATGTTGAACGTTTACCTGAAGCTGATTTGTGTGTGTATCGTCACACTGATTTGGCAGCATCATGACTGTCTTTGTTAAATGTAAATCCCAATTCCCAAGACGAATGTTTGTGATTACTGGATCAGTAGTGAATCAGCTGTAAGCAGATCTACTCAAGAGGTGCATATCATCCTCAAAAACATTATTAAAGTCATCAATAAAATTTGATTAGATGATTAGACACATAATTTCTGGCAATATTGTTGAATTGATTGCACAGACACTATTTGAACTGAACTGAGCTGAACGATTACATCACTGAATCAATGAGGAACTGACTTTATTGTCCTCTGGCATTAATAGACACACTATGTTCCTGTTAACACTGTAAAAGCTGCCTTTGCCAATCTGTATTTTATAAAGTGCTATAGAAATCAAGGTGACTTGACTTGAGATGACAAAGCAATTTAGTGAATGAAAGAGAAATAATAATAAGAATTATCTTAGTATGTAATATAGTATTAGATATTATACATGAGTTGTACATTTACGTACATAGGTACTATTTCTGTCACAATTATTCAAGTTAAACACTGGACTTTTATGTGGCGGTGTGCTGACAGTTGAGAGTACTTCCAAAGGGGTGTGTTTGACGGTGATTTTTCTCAACATAAACGCTGTAAAGCTGCTGAAGGGACTGTCAGAGCAGCTATGGAGATGAAGTTATGCGCTCATATGTTGAAACACTGTGAGCGTCACGCGTGTTTGAGTTTGTGTATCAGTCCAAACTACGGCTCTCATTCACACAGAACATGCAGATTCATATTTAAATAGTCCTGTCTTGGTTCAATATTCAAAGACACTAGACAGTCTGATGATTTATGTGTTCACACATTGACATAATTTTTGACTGGTGATTCATCCAAAATCGGAAAATGCCATGACATTCCGTGTTATACAGTGAATTCCATTTTTATTACTGGATTTTGCAATTCCATCCCACGTTTTTCACATCTCAGGAATCACAGAGGCCCCAGGAGTTCTTTTGACAGTCTTTCTGAATTGTGGTCTCTCTCATTGTGAATCTGTTGTTTTGTAATGGGCGAGTTTGTGGGGATTTGATTTGGGCTGATGGTCACATCCATTTACAGTAATCAGGAGCAACACTAACTCAAGACAGATAGAGACAGAGGAGAATGGACTTGTGTCTGGTGTATTAATATAGAGACTCATCAAAACAAATGACAGCTGTGAGTGAAGCACATGATGAGATCAGATCATACCACCTCGTGATGCTTTCATTCCGCTCTTTCTGATGCCACACTTTTACCATTTATGATGTGCGTTCAATAATTAGGTTTCATGCATTTTCGATTCAGGTCATGTCTCTGAAGTAAATGAAAGATTTGAGCGCCGGTTCTTCTGATGCGACAGTGTTTGTGAACAGCAGCAGTTCCGCCACGGAGGTCAATACACCAGAAACGGGAAAAGCGTGGCGTACGTTCTCATGTTGTAGTACGTCGTTAACCTCGCAGGTAAAGGCCGTTTCCTGTCAATGGATCATTAGGTTCCCTCATTAGGAGAAGAAGACGTTTGAGTCTCTCTATGAACTGAGACAGCTTTGATCTGAAGCGAAACACTGTAACAAATGATGAAGGAGAACTTCAGAGGAGTTTAAAGGAGCGTATTCATCACAACACAAGCGTATTACTGTACCTCGCTCCCGCTCCTCTAATATCTCCATCAGATCACATGACCATCAGGAACAGACCGTTGAGTCTTAATTTGACGAGAATCTTTCTCTTTCTCTTGACTCGTGTAAGTTTTCATGTCTAGATTGCATCAGCTGAACAGTTGTCATGTTGTTAATTAACAGTATAATCCATTGAACAGCCTGTAATTCTGTCCTTCACTGACTCTCTTTCATTCCTATCAGATATTAAACATGGTGTTTGGTTATATAAGTGCGGTAATGAGGGTTAGGGTTAGGGTTAGGGTTATGTTTCTTCAGGACTCGAATGGCTCCATCCACACTTACGGAACTCATCCGCTCTTTCCTCTGAAATGTTTTATCATCTCATCTCTGCATAGTTTTTCATCATTTTCATCAGCTGCATGAATAATTTTTACTACTTCTTTTTTTTTTACTACTAATTTTTAGCCGTTCTTCCGAATTATGAAATTGCATTTACAGTTTTTTTCAACTGCTTCCACACAGAATCTTCTCTTGTCACAGTTTCTGAAAGGTGACACTCAAACAGCAGAAGCACACACCAAACCTACAAAACCATACACTTATTAACGGTCTTTGACTCAGTTTTCAATTTCATAAAACACTTTTTGCAAAACACAACACAGTTCTCTATGTAACACACACAAATCTAACAGGAATTAATATTATGGCAAAGCTGTTTGCAAATGTTAGCTTTTGAGATGTGTTTGTGATATTTTGAATGCAGTGCTTCATTTTGCAAGAGATGAGAGGCATTTTTCATTTTGTGTGCAGTTCTTGGATTTGTGTGTGAAGTTATGAAAAAAAGAGGCAAAGTTTTGAAAATGTGTGTAAGCTGTTGAAACAAACTGTAAACTGAATTTCTAAAGAGGCAGGGGCATTTTAGTTTATCTGCACTAACGATCAATGAATCTCTGAACAATTTAATTGTGTCTTTGAACATGAAATAATTTGATCCATTAAGAATGAAATGTGATTTTGTGATTTATTTTTCAGTGTTAGTGTTGATTGTAAAATGTAGGCTTCATTTAATTAGGGGAGTTAAAAAGCAGAGTGGTTACTTGAATTTGGAGTTGAGTTGAAATCTAACTTCAATCATATATGTCGTTGCACACGTCACCTGGACTCTCTGAACGTATTTTGTGTGTGTGTGTGTGTGTGTGTTCGATCAGTACTATATTGTTGTTGTGTTCAGACACAGTGTAGAGCCGCACTCATCTGTATCTGCACCATCAGAATGATTTATTATTGGTGTGGCAGTCAAATGTACACATCACATTAATTTAAACAGTCAGTAAATATTAGAATAGTTAACAGAGCTGAAAAGTCAGAAACAAGCATTAGAAACTGAGACGAGAAGCAGGTGTTCATGGGTTTATGTGACGGACCAGGCTCTGGTGACTGAAAGGATTGAGAGACGTGGTGATGAAGAGAGAGAACAGGGTCTAACTTCATGTTAGCGGAGGGATACTGGCTGAATTGAGGCCTGAGAGGCATTATGGGTAAACAGTGGCGGTGTGTCGGGCTCCAGCAGTATATAGTTAATCAGCCGGCATTCACTCAGCCCCCGCTGTGCCGTACACAGTAGTTCATGCGCTACTGGTCCGAATGTCCTGTCTCCTCCACTCACACGCAGGTCCGCCACCAGACAGATGCGCCTTCATAACCCGGCTCATAAATAACCCAGCGCTCATAAAATACTGATTTAAAGAAGCGCTGTAGTGAACCACGACGGGCCGCAGTGCATCCTCAGACAGACGTCACTCGAGGGACAGCATTTCTGACTCTCAGGCTGCGTCTGAAGGCGTATTTCATTAACATTTCCCCCAGAATGATCAGTTCCATCTGTTATAGTCAGAGAAATGAACCGAGTGCTGCATCACAGACGTGAATGTGGCTGAAATGCATCTGGCTTTTTGACATCCTTCAGAATCACTGTTTGATTCACACGCGTCCTCATGCAGCGTCAAAATGTACAGAGCTTGTCAAAAGTTTGAAAACATTACGATTTTTTTTGTGATTCCTTATAGTCTCTTATGCGTACATAGTCTGCATTTATTTTATCAAAAATACAGTAAAAACAATTATTATTGGTGCTCAGTTATTAATGTTTCATATTATTATCAATGCTAAAAACAGTTTGCTCTAATCGTTGGTTGACTAAGATTTACTGATTCTAGGTGCCCAAAGAACAGTATTTATTTGAAATATAAATATTTTGTAACATTATAAATGTCTTTACTGTCACTTTTGATCAATTTAATGCATATTTGCTAAATAAAAGCATTAATTTCTTTAATTTAACAACAACACACCACTACAAAGTGTTATATCGGATAGTGTATTAGATAGTTTCAACACCAAAATTCTTGAGGCAAGCACAAATGCTGTTTTCAACATAATAATAGTAATAAAAGTTTTTGAGCAGCAAATCAGAATATTTGAATGTTTTCTGAAGGATCATGTGACCATGAAGACTGGAGTAAGGATGCTGAAAATACAGCTGCACATCACAGGAAACATTACAATTTAACAGATAATCACAGAACACAGCTGTTTTAATTGTAATAAATATTTCATGCCTTTTTACTGTACTGTATTTTTGATCAAATAATTGCAGCCTTGGTGAGCAGAACAGACTACACTAAAACATTAAAAACTCATAATATTTGGAGAACTTTTGAACGAGTACTGTAAACTCATGGACACGCGTTCGCGCTCCTCGATCCACTTGATTGGCGCCTTTTTGTGTCGAGTTTAATGTATTTTCTGTTGTTACGACCCTCCTTTAGTTGTTAGGCGTCTAGGGACTAAGAAGGGGAACATTGGACCAGTTTTGACCAGTACCAGTTTAACACTCGGTGTGTGAAAGAAAATTACTAAGACTAGAGACTAAATCAAGTGAACTTACTTTATTATTAAAAAAACCGTGTCAGTTGTTTACACAAAACAAAAAGAGAATAAATGTATAGGAAAATAAAGAATTTATAAAAGAGTCCTAGACACACCGGCAGCTTTACAATATTGGAGAACTGGGGAGGTTAAAGGGAACCTGGATTGTGCCAAAAAGAAAAAAAAGTAACAAAACCAAAAAGAATCTAACTAACCCTTTTTGGTCTAGTCCTGAACTAAAATAAAGAAAAATGTGAAAAGGAAAACGTCTTCAACGTCCAAGACGTCGTAACTCAACTTCACTAACTAACCAAACCAAAAAATACAGAAAATGGCACAAATCCCTAACCTAGTGTGTCTAACAACAAAATCAAACTACATGTGCACCATGTAAGTCACGTGACATAACTTACCTACCCCTTTACCTCCTTCCAGTTTTAACATCTTTATAAGGCTCTCAAATGTCACAGATCAGGAGTTTCGGGTCAGCCAAGTAGGCAAGCTATTTTACATGGCAATCACAGCACATCACACTCTAAACCAAACACACAAAAAGAATCACAACCCAAGTTCACAAAGCCGCCCTTCGCGTACACTGGCATTTTCCTTATATAACACAGGTGGATGTTAATCAGCGAGCGCGATGGAAGAACAACCCCCTCCCATCTTCAGACCCAATCAGCTCATCCCGAATGATTGGCAAGTGAACCGACCAATCCGCACGTCACCTGCAAAAGTGAAAGTAAAAGGGATAGACAGAACGCGACGGGGGGGGGGGGAACTCAAGCAGAAAAACACAAAAACAAGAAAATACTCAAACGACAAGTCAATATTACATAAGGACGTAACATCATGTTCGGTGAAACGCTCTGGATTTCTGTGTGATCCGCAGGCGTTCAGAAGGAATTACGGCCCGTGTTTAATGATTTAACCAATGCAAGCTTCCCTATTCCCACATAACGGCTGCCTTCATCCACTAATTAACCGTGATAAATTCTCCTGCAAGGTCCTTAATGCTTCCAACAATGAATCAAACATGATCATACGTTTAGTCAAGATGCCATTAATTATAAACCGACCCAATTTTTAGTGGATTCACTGATATTCTTACCTTATGTGCAAATGAGCATGGAACTGTGGGTAAAAATATTATCTGTGTACTGATATAAAACAGCAGAAACACTCCTCCTGAGGAAACAAGCTTTCAGTGAGATGTTTAGATCAGCCGCACGCAGGTCAGGATATTTAAACTCATTTGCACAGGTGTGTCCATCTGTCTGATGATCTCACGTCACGTTGAATCTGCATCTCCGCCTCATAAAGATCCCCCACTAAAGCTGACGGCACAGTTAATGGCGTGAGATGGCTTTAGCTTTGGAGAATTCAGGAGATTCTGCAGATTCCAGAAATTACCCATGATCCTCTGCGTGTCACAGATATGTCACACCCTTTCATCTACCAGCGGCTCAGTGAATCTACAGCAGCTCGCTGTGTTTCACTACATCAGGCCCCTATTATAATCTTGCATATTTTTTTGACAATGCTCGCGGTGACAAATACTTGTTTTCAAATGGTTTAATTAACAGAAAGTGGGAGTGTCAGTATATTAAATTAATTAAGCACAATTATTATTTTTTTATGATTCCAGGACTTTCAAGAGCTGTTTGTTCCTTTAATAAATCAACAGATGTTTAAGGGAAAAATAAGTAATTAAGTTTTTTTTTTAAAAAGCATTTTAATAAAGTTAGATTATTTAAATATAACTTATATTGCGCTGTGGGTCACAGGATAAAACTGATGAAAATTAAAATACGGTTTAAACTAGAAAAAGCTGTTCTTCCGAAAAATCCTTTTAGTTTTTCAGCATTTTTGTGTATTTGAACCCTTTCCAGCAGTGACTGTATGATTTTCAGATGCATCTTTTCACACCGAGGACGACTGAAGGACTCATACGCAGCTATTACAGAAGCGTCAGACGCTCGCTGATGCTCCAGAAGGAGAAACCATGCATTAAGAATTTAAAGATCAGGGTAAATTTAGCTTATTTTGTCTTCTGGGAAACATGTAAGTATATTCTGTAGCCTCTGAAGGGCAGCGCTAAATGAATAAAAATATGATATTTAGATAAAATAGGAAAAATGTACACATCTCCATTCTGTTCAAAAGGCTCTTAATGCATGGTGTCTCCTTCTGGAGCATCAGCGAGCGTCTGAAGCTTCTGTAATAGTTGTGTTTGAGTCCCTCAGTCGTCCTCAGTGTGAAAAGATGAATCTCAAAATCATAATCACTGTTAGAAAGGGTTCAAATACACAAAAATGCTAAAAAACCAAAGGGATTTTTCTGAAACGTGGGCGTTTAACTGTTAAACACACAGCTGTGGATCATTCAGGTAACAACACAGTATAAGAATCAAGGGGGTGTAAACTTTTGAATGGGATCATTCAACTGTTATTTTCTCTTGTGGACTATATGTAAGCATCTTTCATGTGAAATATCTTATTCAGGTAAGTACTAAATAAACTTTTTGTATGATACCTCTTATTTTGGTAAAATAATTAACATTTTGCAGATTCTGCAAGGTGTATGTAAACTATTGACCTCAACTGTGTTTTGCAATGTAGGTTCTCAGCTACCCTCTGAGGGGATTCACATTTACATTTACATTTATGCATTTGGCAGATGCTTTTATCTGAAGAAATGTACACTGCATTAAAAACATAAATTTTTATGTGTTCAAGCAGAGTTATTTCACTGGGAATCAAACCCATGATCTCAGCATTGCTAGCGCCATGCTTTACATGCTTTTTTTGGAAAAGGACCATAAAAAATGTTAAATATTACAATTTTAAAAATCATATGTTCTCATGTTTATTTTTGTTGTAATGTGTGAGAAGTATTCATGTTAAAGGTTTACTGTTTTACCTCTTTTTTACATGGTGTGACTTTTTGGTGCATTGTGTTGAATTTAATTAGACTCCTAACATAAAAATTATACTCAAAACTCAAACATAATAACAAGGGTTAAAGCTTCCTGGTTGTGATCCACTGCTGTAGAGGTTTCACATTCTCCTTGCACTGTTTCTCAGTGTATTTGTATCTGTGGTTTTGTTCACCTGTGTTTTGATGAGAGCTGCGTTTAGTCTTACAGGAACAACAGCGTCATATTATTTCAGCAGGGAATCAAACCGCAGGCTAATTATAAGACTGGAGCTGGGGATCACATGTAGTGGAGGGATGTTAATCTTTAGTTTTCATGCTGTCGGTCTCTTAGTCTCCGTTCACTCTTCTTTGAGTCAGCACTTTCTGTCCTTTCTTCTCTCCATTCTGCATTGTGTTGTTTCTTCTGTTCAGGGAGTTGTTTTCCAATAAATTCAATTGTGGCAGTAAGAGGCGTCCGCTGAGAGCGCCACTCTAACAAAGCTGAGAAATGGCCTGCTGGCTCTCTGCTCTCATTTCTGCTGATCTGAGATGTCCTGAGCCCAAGACAAGCAAAGGAACAATTGCTGAGAATGATGTGAAAACACAGCAGACCCTTTTAACCGAGTGTTTACAGATTCATTTCAGCAATAAAGAACAAGGATTCTGAGACGTCACGCTCGTCGTAATGTGAACGTGGGATCCCTCTCTCCCGCTGATCGCCATGAAAGAGCGAGCATCTGAAGCCTGTTTCTGTGAGGCTTGTTGACGGTGTTGGTTTGGTGTGTTTTGCAGGAACTCCACGTACTGTATGAAAGTGTCGATGTCGCTCACGGTGGCCGAGAATGACACGGGTCTCTGCTTCAACTCCAAGATGAGGTACTTCGAGAAGGCCGAGCTGAGTAAGAGCAAAGACATCCTCTGTCCTGACATCGACGACTACATACAGACCGGAAAAGAGCCAGAGATCACATGGTACAAGGTACGATCACACGTCGCATTCACCATTGTGCAGACAGGTTTAGTTTAGTACTGTAATACTCTTGTTTAAGTTTGTTTCCATCTCACCGAAAACATGCTCATGCAGTTTGTGTTTAGATTTGGAAATAGAAGCTGTTAGGCAGAAACGGACCGTATATCAGTCCTGATGTCCTGAGGCACAGACGATGAGATGGAAAGTGGAATGAATTAGTCCATTTCTGCCACCCATAAGACAGGTGAAATTGGACTGCGCACTAATTCAAATGAGCGTCAAATTAAACGTATGCCACAGTTTCTGGCTAAATTGAATCAAAGACAGGTCATGGCTGAGGACATAGGTGCAGAAAACATGAGCGGATTGAGTGTGAACTTCTTCATGCCACACAGTTTGATATACGAGTTGAAACTGAAAGATTAAACAAATGCTCAGCGCAAGCAGCAAATGACTCATTTGATCCAAAAACAAATCACATTGATATCGGTCTTATTTAAACTGAGCTAGTCTAGCAATGAGGTTTCATTTACAGCACTTTTTCTTCTTATCAAATCTTTTTATTATCTTGTAGTGTTATTTTTTTCTCACCATATGAAAGCGGTGTGTTTTAATTAAAATAGTTGAAGTGCGTCCGATCTATCATTGATGATTAGAAAACATTTAGTCTTTGAACATTTTTTTTTTTTGCTGAGTTTAACACTGGTTAACTTCAGCACAGTTTGTGCATCATCTTCTCGTGGTTCGCTGCCTTGATAATGAACTCATCTGCTCATCGATATGGAAATTATTAAGTGCTCAATAAATGATTGACAGGCAGTTTGGTAGGCAATTTACAGATGAAACTCAAGCTGTTGTCAAAACACTGTTAAGCATGAAATCAGTAGTGCTGCGATCTATCGACAACATCGAAGGCGATTTATTAACGCGTCATTCCAATGAAATGCATTAACCGCATTAAACAGCCCATGTGTTTATGGATGCAGGAATGCCGGCCGAAGCAGTGGAGACAGAGCATCGTGAGGAAGGCGGATGTGCTCTCCATCAGAGACGTGCGGGAAGACGACATCGGGAATTACACCTGCGAATTACAGTTTGGGAGTTTCGTGGTGAGGAGGACCACCGAGCTGTCCGTCACAGGTAAGACGAGCTCTCCTGATGAGGTGCGTCCGGTTCAGAGTTTCCTTTTTTTTCCTGCATAAGTAGCGTCTTAAGCATCTTACAGTTCACATACGTAAATATGATGCAGGGCAACAGCTCCATAAATGCAGTTATGCATTATAATTCAAGATATTTGTGTAAGAAATGCCCCTGTATGAGTTTTTGTCTCATATTATTTATATCATACGATATAAATAAGTAAATACGAGTAAATAAGAAGTTGATATTGTGTTATCTTTTAAACACAATATTATGTGCTTTTGCTCAATTTTGCAGAGAACATATTACCTTTAAATCCACACATGAATTGTTGCCTCCGTGCTACACAGCGCTGGGTTATGTCTGAATGAATCCGCGTTTTGAACAAATCGTGTGAATCAAAGGCCCGTTCATAAACAGCCATTTACTTAATTCCTGAATGAATCAGCCATTTGAACGAATCCAATAATATGCCTTGTACATACTTTTACCGCCACCTGCTTGGCCGATTTAGTTTTTTTATTCATAGTATCATTGTTATATATAAAGAATAAAATAATATATAATAATAATAATACCATTAATTATAGTTCACCCAAAAAATAACAATTCTGTCATTATTTACTCACCTCATGTTTGTTTTCAAACCTTTCTTTTGTGAGTGAGTGTATAGTGAGTGGTTTTCCAGCCTGAACCATGAAAGTTCATTTAGAGTGTGTTAAAATACATATAAATTGCAGTTTTTCATTGTGTTTGCTACCTCAATTCAGTTAGAATGCAGACGGTCGAAACTAAAGGCTGATGCTCCCTCTTTTGCCGCTCTTCCACTGTGGAGGATCTCTCAGGTCAAGCCTGAAATCAGCTATCGTTTAATTCATGGCTCAGCTGGAAGAAACGCTTTCACGAGTCAGAGCGATGAGAGTCTGTCTTTGATGACACCTGTGTTTTCCTGCCTTCTGCTAACTCACGCACGCCACACACACACACTCCACACACACACTCCACACACACACACACTCACTTCACTCTACTCACTCAGTTCCCACACACACCAACACTCACACAACACATCCCACACACAACACGATGCACACACCACCTCACACACACACACAACCAGATGCACACACACCGCACATCACACACAACACAGATGACCACAAAACAACAAACACTCCACACACACACACAACACCGATGCCACACACACCACACAGCACACACACCACACCACACACACACCTTCACTCACTCACCACACACACACACACACACCACATACTGTTAGCGTCCCTCGTGTTCGATGATGACTCTTGCTCCAGAGATGGGAGTGGGAAGGGGATGGGTTTAGCGATGTTGCCGCTGGTGCCACTTCTCGTGGGCATTGAGTCCGATCCTTGAGCCGCACACTCTTCCGCAGATGGAGCAAGGGAAACCAGATACCAGGGGGGTACCAGCCGCCCTCTGGTGTCTCTTAGTGCGTCTCTCGGATCGTCGGTCTTGGTTGGTTTGATGTATTTGAGAGACTGCAGTGGCACAGGTGACCTGCCAGGCTGACCTGTCGAGTGCCAGATATTCGAGCTGCGTGAGGGGAATGTTTGCTCGCTTTAGGAGGTCCCTGGTGTAGTCCTTAAAGCGCTGTTTTTGCCCTCCAGCAGAGCGCTTTGCACCCATTAGTTGACAGTAGAGGATTTGGCGGGGCAGGCGATGTTCAGGCATGCGTATGGTTTGCCCTAGCCAACGCAGATGTTTTTGGGCCACTGCTGCTTCCATGCAGATTGAATCAGTATTGCTAAGAATGACTGTATGAGCAATTCGAGCTTCCCAAGACAAATTGAGGATCTTCTGTTGCGCGATATGGAAGGCCTCTAGTTAATAATGTGTCTGGCGGTAATGGTCCAGACTTCTGCCCATAAGCGAATTGGGAGACAGACCGCATTGAAACGTCGACCTTTGGTACTGGAATTTCAGGTTTATATTTCAAAAACCCGCTGGTAGGCTCCAAAAGATGATAGCCTTTATTTTATTCGGGGTGGTATTTCTGTGTCCAAGGGAGGCACTTAGGACAAGGTGAGCCAAGGTAGGTGAATGGTCCACTGGTTTTAAGTGGAACACCACATTTATGTGAAAACTGGGGGGTATGGGGGCGGGTGTAGCGAGATAGGACATAACCTCGGTTTTTTTGAGTGTTAACCTGTAGACCAAAAGATTGGTACAGAATGGATATTGTATTTAGGGCGTGCTGCATAGAGTCCGGGCTGTGGGCCAAAATGGCACAGTCATCAGCATACTGAAGCTCACAGATTTGGCGGGACTTTGTCTTTGTGCGGGCCTGGAGTCGACGGATGTTAAAGAGGCTACCGTCAAGTCGATATTCCACGTGGACACCGTGTTCATGCCCCATGACACGATGGAAGAGGCAGGTGATGGCAGAGAGGAAGATGTTAAAGAGTGCCGGAGCCAAGACACAGCCTTGCTTCACCCCAAGGTTTACCTCGAAAGACTCAGACAGGAGTTCTCCCGTGAGTATTCTGGCTTGCATCCCATCATGCAGCTAATGTAGGATGCTAAGAAACTTGGGTGGTACCCAAAGTTTGGAGAGGTTTCTCCAGAGCAGCTCACGGTTGGTTGATGGTGTCAAAAGCTTTGCTGAGGTCGATGAAGGCTACGTGAAGATCTTTGTGCTGTTCTCGACTCTTCTCCAGCAGCTGCCTCAAGACAAAAACCATGTCTGTCGTGGATCTGGATTTCTGGAAGCCATACTGAGTTTCCGGAAGCACAGCTTCCGAGATGTGTTCGACCAATCTGCTGAGCATGATCTTGGCCAGGACTTTCCCTGTGATGGAGAGGAGAGATATCCCGCGGCTGTTACCGCAGACTGCTTTGTCTCCTTTCTGCTTGTAAATGACCACGATGTTAGCATCCTTCCAGTCCTGTGGGAGGGAACCATGTTCCCAGATGTTTTGGATCAGGAGATGGAGACGGCGCGTGAGGATGTACCCTCCGTGTTTGAAAACCTCTGCAGGGATTCTGTCGGGTCCAGCGCATTTGTTGTTCTTCAGCCCTGCAATGGCTTGCCGGAGTTCAGAGTAAAGTGGTGGGGTGTCCATGTGCATGGTTGGGGGCAGGTCTGGAAGATTATCCAGGATATGTGGATCAGCAGGGTTGGTGAGTTTGAAGAGACTCTCAAAATTATTTGCCCAATGTGCAAGAATCTCGTGGCGATCCTTAAAAAGTGTGGACCCATCAGCTGATCGAACTGGGGCGATCGCCCGTTTCCTGGGGCCATACAGTGCTTTTAAGGCATCGTAAAAGCCTTGAGTGTTATTACAGTCTGCCAGGTTCTGAATTTCTTGCGACTTTTTTACCCACCAGGTGTTCTCCATAGTCCGGAGGGCTCGCTGGGTTTTTGGTCTTGCAGCAGTGAAGGAGGTTATAAGGGTGGGAGATCCAGGGCAGGACAAGAGAGCTTTGTGGGCTTCATGCTTGGTTTTTAGGAGTGACTGTATCTCGGATGAGTTACATTCGAACCAGTCCTGGTGATGTTTCCTTGATTGGCCGAGTGCCTCTAAGGCTGCATTATAAATAGTCTGGCGTAAAGCTGGCCAGTCTGCTGATTCTTCTGGAATCTTGCTGATGTTTTCAGCAAGGAGCCGTCGGAGGTTGTCTTTGGTGGTGTGGTTATTCAGCGCTGTGCAGTTGAGTTTCTTGTATGAGGCAGTCCTCGGACTACGGGGTTGAATGCTCATTAGTAGATTGGATCTGACCATGAGGTGGTCAGTCCAGCACTCAGCTCCTCTCATAACACTGGTGGTAAGGACATCCTGTCTATCCTTTTGACGGACAATCACGTAGTCAATGAGGTGCCAATGTTTTGAGCGTGGGTGCTGCCAGGTGGTCTTAAACCTGTTCTTCATCTGGAAAATGGTGTTAGTAATGACCAGCTGGTGCTCTGCACAGAGAGAGAGGAGTCTGAGCCCATTATGTTTCATTTTCCCCACACCATGCTGGCCGATAACTTTACTCCATACCAGGTGCTCCGTACCCACTCTAGCATTGAAATCTCCCATGAATATGAGCCTGTCCATAGCCGGGGTTTTCTGTAGGATGCCATCAAGAGCTCTATAGAAATCCTCTTTGATGTTATGCTCGGCATCAAGAGTTGGAGCATATGCACTGATGAGAGTGGCGAAGCGTTACTTTGTCAGAGGAATACGCCATGTCATCAGTCTTTCATTGATGCCGATAGGGGATTCCGGAATGCGTTGCAGCAATTTAGACTTCACAGCAAAGCCAACTCCATGGTTGTGACGAGTGCCTTCAGGGACCCCCTTCCAGAAGAAGGTGTACCCAGCACCAGCCTCTTTCAAGGAGTCCTCCCCATGTAGTCTGGTCTCGCTGAGAGCTGCTATGTCGATATTATATCTTGCGAGCTCCAGGGCCACCAATGCTGTCCTGCGGTGGGGCCTGTCAGGAGTTTCGGCCAGGTCCAGCAATGTGCGAATGTTCCACGAAGCAATGCTTAGCTTATTTTTTATTTTAATTTTTCGACCGCAAGGGGGGATGCTCCGACGGTTGCGGCTTACCGTCCGGAGTGTAGGGAGCAGACAATTTTTAGACCACCTTTTCCAGGTCCTTCCCCATCACAGGGGTGAGCAGTGTGGGGCTGCTCAGTCGCAGTGGAAGCTGCCGAAAAGACTCGCTGCTCCATCCCGCAGTCCTAACGACCATCACTCCATTGCCGCCTGTGTGCATGGTTTGGTTAGACACTCCCAGCCACATCCTTGGCCTGTGCCCACCACCATTCCACATCGCCACAGGACTTTTAATAATTAATTTTTTTTTTTTTTTTAAGGGAAGGAGGGAAAGGGAGGGGAGGGGAGCAAGAAGCTTGCTCATAGGTATAGATTAGGGTGGGAGTGTGGGTGCGCAGACCTCACTCCCACCATCTTCACTCCTACCAGATAGACCTCCAGTGGCATGAGAGAACCCATGACGACCTTCGACTGGCAGGAAGTTGCAGAGGGCTGCCGGTAGTCCGGTATGTTGGACTCCGCCTATGCCTGCCCTCAAGTACAGGTTTGTTTTCAGGGTTTGCTCCCCTATAGCCATGGACCACGGTACCCTCCCGAATTAACCCACGTGGCTGTGGGATTGCCTTCTTCCACCTTCCCAGCCGTTGTAATGGTTCACACACCACCATCTTCCACCTGTGCCGTCGTTGAGGTCTTTACTATTTACCCATAGCCGGGGCTATTTACCCATAGCTGGGACAGTGGTTGACGGGCATCAGGGCATTTCCACTCATCGATGGGCCTGCATGCCACGTCTCTGGGGCCCACTGCTGCTCCGAGATCCCGTACAACTTAGCCTGGAACCGCAAGGTACCAGTTACCATGTGTGCCACGAGGAGGCGTGTACGAGATCTTGGCAGTGGAGAGGCTATGTACCGGCTGAGGAGACTTACACACTTGGCTCCTCTTTTCACCCCTTAAAAACAAGGGCTATCCGTTGGCAGCATGAAAAGCAGAAAGATGACAAAGCATACTGCCAACTACACACACTACTACCCCACACTGCTGCACTGACGCATCACAACCCCTTGAGTGAGTACACACTCCTCACACACCCACCACTACACACCACACACACACACAACACAGACACACCCCACACACTCACACACCACACACACCACACAACACAGACCATACAAAAAAACACACACAACCTCACACACACACACACACACACAAAACACAGACGCACACACACACCCACACACACACACTCACACCCAAAAAACACATACTCAACACAACCACCCACCCACAAACTACAGCGGGCGGGGCGCTGCAAAACCACAGCTCACCACACACACCACACAACGCACACATCACCCACACACACACACAAAACACCGACCACGCACACCTCACACACACACACACACAACACACACACACACTACACACACACACAACACACACACACACACTCACTCACTTACTCACTCACACACACACACACACAACACAGATGCACACACTCACACACACAACACAGATGCACACACACACGCACACACCAGAATACACCACGCCCTCACGCACGCACGCACACGCACGCACGCCTACACAACACACAGGCACACGCACTCACCACACACAATCACACACACCATCACACACACACAACACACAGAAGCCAGCACACAGCCAGAACGCACACATCACACACACACACACAAACCCAGAGCGCACCAACACTCACAACACACACACACACACCACTACACACAAAACCAGCCGCCACACACAGCACACCCCACAGAACCACACACACACACACAACACAGACGCACACAGGGTCTCTCTCAGTTCCAGTTTTAACGTGCTTTACTGGAATGACCGATATTTGTTGCTGCGTGCAGTTAAAACCATGCAAAATGAAAATAGTGCAGAGCATAAACATACATTAAGAACAATAAAACAGTGTTATTGACAAAGAAATATAGTATGGGTGACATTAAAGAATAAAATTAAATTACAAATAGAATAAGTAAAAGGCATTTTTATAATGCAGTGATAAGTGCTGGAGACACAGACTGCAGTCTCGTGTATATAGAGAAAAAAAAAACAGGGGGCTAAAAGAGAGGGAGGAATAACAATGAAACGTATTGGCGCCAAAAGACCTAACACACTCTTGATCTACCGGAGGTGTGTTTGATCAGGGCTGCTGATGATGTCTCTGTAGTGAGTTTGTGTCCAGTGAATCTGGAGCAGCTCAAGTGTTTTATCTCAGCACTGATAGTCTGTCAATGTGTTTTTACGGTCTGATATAATTGACTTTTACTTTGTTGATTTGTTTGAGTTTCCTAATGAGTGATGTAATTGTGCTCTGATTTGCTTGAGTTGGTCAGTGTTGTTGTGGTGTGATGTGTTAGTAGATATTAGAGAAGGCGTAAGGTTTCATCTCTTTCCTTCTCCACAAACGTATTAGTATGGTTGAATTGGATCATAGAAGGTAAGCAGCAAAGACTCTGGTTAATAAAATGGGATTAAATACATAAAGGATATTTGTGTTATTTCACATATTTAATTATGTAGTTTGCTTCATATTCTGAGGGTGTGCATTTCACAGTTTTAGTTGTTTTACGAGGACACGATGTTTTTGTGTGAGTGAGATGAGTAAACACATGTTCATATTTAGTCTAGAGCTACAGTAAGATCATGTTCACACACAACGCTCTGCACTGACTCCTGATTTCTGTCACCATGGCAACACCAGAGCTGTCACTCAATACATGGAAACAAAGTAACGAGTTACTTATTTGAAAAAGATATAGATCAGATATTTTCTTGTAAATTAAAAAGTAATGCCTTACTTTACTATTTACTTGGAAAAGTAAACTGATTACGTAATTGTGTTACTTGTAATGCGTTACCCCATCACTGTTTATATTTGAACGCCATGTGACACTCAGCATGCTTTAATTTCTCATATCCAGTATCTTCAGGAATCTTCTGAACGTAACCTATTATGCAGAAATGTTTCTGCTCCGGTTTGTTGCAGGTTCGACTCACTGACTGCTGGTTAATGTGCAAAGCTGTTTTCCTGAGGCTTGTGCTACATATTAAAGATGACGGGCTCATGTCTGTCAGTGCTTCTGCTGTGGGTTTTTCTGTCCTGATGCTCTGTCTCTCGTTGTGTTTTTTCTCCTGCAGTTTCTAATGGTTCACCTTCATGTGCTCTTACGTGAGCTGTCAGTTACTCAGACCATCCGTGTGTCAGTCAGATAAAAGCTCATTACTATCACAGACCCTTAAACTGTCCTTCAGGAGTGAACAGCACAGTCCAGTTTGTGCTCACAGGGAAAGAGCAAATCCTCTGTGTTCAGTTTCCACTGTTCACCAAACAGCCACAGATGCAGCTTATTAATACGTATGACTTATAGAAATGGCTCATCTGCTTCCTATAGGACGTCAGCCCGACTAATGAAAACAGATGATTATACTTATTGAATTTGTGTCATGGATTTGGCTCAGAGTCAGTGCTTAAAACATGTTCCCGAATGGGAGGGTAGAGATAGATTTATTTTTCTTTTATGGAAAGAGACGGAAGTCTTCAGGAGTATGATGAACTCCCTCTGGATATTCATAAAAAAAAACTCCATATTAATTCCAGCTCAAGTCTCTAATATCCGATTGCAAATGTATTTTCCACCATGTCTTTGCCATGTATTCTAAATCGAAATCAACATAAAACAAAGATATTTTTAATGCTGTCTGCTAACCTAATTCTGATGTCAAAGCTGGGAAAGATTGAATTTTGAATAAATACTTTTGCAGCTCGGCTTCATAGAAAACATACATGTGTGTTGATGTTCAGGATAGGTGGATGTCTTATTCGTGTTTGATATTAGTGATGTTACACACTATTAAAATCATGCGTTATGCCCTAAATTAATTTTCCCATTGTTTAAGCCACAGCTTTTGATTCAGTATGATTCATTGAGTCATTTAATCACAGAAGTGTTATGGTGTTTCCATGGAATCACCTGTTTTCAGTTCTGTTAGTGTCTTAATTCGTCTGGAGACACTAACAGAATCGCCACGCGTCTGATCGTTCGCTGTATATTCACTGAGAAATGCAGCTTTCCGTCAGGTTTCCAGCATGTGCTTTGAATGCTGCAGCATCGTTTTTTTTGTGGCAGTGGTAATACAGTTTTGGTATTATTTTATAATGCATTAGGAACTGGGTTCCTAGCCAGAGTTTTGCCAGAGAGATATGGATCAGCTTACAGCTGCATCCTGCGGCTCAGAGAGGAGCCGTTATATAACAGCGTCGTGCTGGAGAGCAGGTGAACATCACAGCGGCGTTCAGTCCTGTCCACTGATTATCATATGAAGGGTGAATAATTATTCACCTAATTGAGTATAATGATGGTGTGCAGAGGGTCTCTGTTTCAGGCGCTGCTGTCCTTTCTGAGAGTGTTTGGATTTTTTTTCCTGGAGGAAACGCTGAAGCATTGAGTGTGTTTGTGCAGCTCTCTCTCTCTCTCTCCAGGAACAGTAAAGCTCATCCCACATAAAAATCAATATTTAATGTCAACATTTTATTATGTTTTTTTCCTCTTGTGCTTTTTCATATGAGCTCAGATGAGGCAGTCGCCGCTTGTGTGTGATATTAGTGTGTGTTGTGTTGTTTGTGGCGCCACACGTCACCTGTCAGCCCAACTTCAGATCTGTCACTCAAACTGCTGTCGTCGTGGCAACCGAGTGGAAACTAATGAGAGATATTCCCACCTTATGCTTCCTGTACTGCCATATTACATATGAGAGAGAGGGAGGGAAACGAAGAGAACAGCTGCAGTAGAAAGAGCGAGAGAAATAAACGAAGGCTTGATGCAGAGAGAAGAAAAATACGGCTGAAGAGAACGGAGAGAGAGAGAGAGCGTTTGGAGTATTCAGTATGATGGATGAGCATGTGATCTGTCATGTGGCTCATTTTCATAAACACATTACTGATGGAGACGCTCGTCCAGCGGCCGCTCTCTTTACAGGGTTAAACGGCAGCCGACCCTCTTCATATATAACATCACTCCACATTTCTCTCTGTCGTCTCATCAGTATGCTTACCTGAAGCTGCAGCGGGCGTTTTGTAGTTGAGATACAGCTGACATCTCTGTCCCAGAGCACGTGACATGATGCGCTGTCCAATAAAACACATGCCGTGTGATGCTTCCGGAGCCAGTCACAGTCTGATTAACGTGTATCTCACATGATCATTAAAGGATAAGTCCACTTCCAGAATGAAAATTTCCTTAAAATTTACTCCCCCCCATGTCATCCAAGACGTTCATGTCTTTCTTTCTTCAGTCACAAAGAAATTGAGGTTTTTGAGGAAAACATTCCAGGATTTTTCTCGATATAGTGGACTTCAATGGTGGCCAGCGATTTTCAAGGTCCAAAATGCAGTTTCAAAGAGCTCTACACGATCCCAGCTGAGGAATAAGGGTCTTATCTAAAGAAACCATCGCTCATTTTCTGAAAAAAAAAAAAAAATCATAATTATCCATTTTTTAACCACAAATGCTGGGCTTGCGCTAGCTCTGCGATATGTCTTCACACATTATGTAATCCTGTTGGAAAGGTCATGCGCGGTTAGTACTTCATCTGTGTACTTCGGTTCAAAAACTAACACACATCTACAAATATAAATTCCGCCTACCAACTTACCTCATCCGACATCGTTGTAAATATTCTTTAATAAAGGGCAAGCTTTTTTTGCATGTTGCTTGGTAAACATGGGCGGTGCTAGAGAAAAATCCGCCTACATCACGCGTTAAACCTTTCCCCAACAATCATCTATAAAGACAAAAAGAAGCCATCACAGAGCTAACGCTACTAACCAAGGCAATTGTGTAAAAAGATGAAATCAAATCAATAATTTTTTTTTCAGACAAATGACAGATGTTTCGCTAGATAATTATTATTATATTATTATTATTATTATTAATCCTCAGCTGGGATCATGTGGAGCTCTTTGAAACTGCATTTTGGACGTTCAAATCGTTGGCCAACGTTGAAGTCCACTGTATGGAGAAAAATCCTGCAATGTTTTCCTCAAAAAACTTAATTTCTTTGCGACTGAAGAAAGAAAGGCATGAACATCCTGGATGACATGGGGGAGGACATTTTTATTCTGGAAGTAGACTTATCCTTTAACAAAAATCTGACTGATTACAGTGGGACTAAAGCCATCTGGACATTTATGATGTTTAATTATATGACTTTTTGTTTATTTAGGATCTTCTCAAACTGACGAGTGGTGTGACGCACGGCAGCAGGCTGATTGTGAAGGGAAACTAAAAGAGAAGCTGAGGCTGCTGTCCTGATGTGTGTCGGGGTTTGTGATGAGGAGGCACTTTTCCTCTGAGCTCAGAGTCGTTTTAAATAAATGAGCGGCGTGGAGGAGAATGTCTAATGCAGTTATATTTAGCAGTCATTAGAGGCCTGGTCAAATGAAGGGCTGTTTTTAAAGTGTTCTTCATTAATTACACAGGATCCTCCATCTTTATGGAGCACGAGTGAGTTCTGGATTCTGAGAACCATATTCAGGTCAGAGAGATCCATACTGGGACTAACACATTATATTGACGCTCTGGTTATGTAAGAGCTCTGAATGTGTGGCCTTGAAGCGGTGCTTCTCAACCTTCTCCATTCTAAAGACCCCATATATGATATGACTTTGTCATTATGACAAAGCTGCTTGTTTTCACTGTCAGAAGCTGGGCATGTCAAATACAAAATAAATAAAAGTTATTGAGGTGTGAAAAAAATTTACGTGTTGATTTTGTGTATTTTAGCACATTAAATGAGTTAATTATTTTTTTATATATTAATTATAATTGTTATTATTTATTAATGTAGCCCCTTTGCATGCTTGCAGAGAACCTCTGCCTCAAAGCATACCTTGATTAGTCCCAGAACACATTGCGATGAGCGCATTACCAAACAGTGTTGGGGAAGCTACCCTGAAACTGTAGCTTGACCAGCTACAAGCTACTCAAATTAAAGTAGTTAAGCTACATTCAAGCTAACCTTCTGAATAAGTTACTGTAGCTGGTACTGGCAAACGTACTAGCTACATTGAAACTACTTTCCATTTTTTTATTAGTATTCTTTATTTTTTTTACAATTAACATTACAAATAACGAACTATATTAATTGAGAATTATATAGTGTTATCAGTAAAAGATTTGGGTTTAAACAACATATGTAAATGCAATCAGATTCAAAGAGTAGGTAATTCAGGTGCAGTTGTGTCACTTTTCCAAGCCATTTCATTACAACAAGTGTCCCAATCATATTAATGCAAAAAAAAGCTTTTGTAAACTAGTCGATTACCCACAATAAAAGTTTACTGTATAGTTCAATAAGTTTATTTTTAGTTATACCTAGTATAAACAAATTGCTATAAACTACCACCATGTAAGACCAAAATGTATGCAACAAACTGGATACGGAGGAGTCATAAAATAAGCAGCTTAAACTCACAGCTCATGTGGTATTTACTGACTGTAAATTGAGATGTCAATCATCAGCTGTGTGTGTGAACACTGCGCTTTGCGTGAATCCTGCCGCAACCATCCTTTGTCAAATGATAAGCAAACTATCACGATTTTATTTTCTGTTTGATTAGTGTTCATTGCAAAACTGTGGGGGGACAGATTATATTATGACCGTTCATCATTGTAAAATAGACATTTGATCTAGAGTGCAATAAAGAAGAAAAATTAATCAGTTTAAAAAGGCTATTATTCACCTCTTGTATGTGCTAATTAAAAAGTAATAATTTATAACACAATCAAGACACCGCTTTGTAAATCTTGTTTTGCATAAATTACATTTTCATGAATGACATATCCCGCCTTTATCTTCCGTTTGCAATGCATCCGACGCTCTGTCGGTGGAAGACCGTAGCCACCGACTCGGAGATACAACAGCTATAGAAAAAGTAATGAACAAATTTAGTTTGTGATCTTGTCAGAAGAAGACGCTGCGCTGCTGCTTCAATGCATTACAGGCTCGTGACTCGTCAGAATGCAAAACGAAATGTAGCATTTGGTCGCGCTAAGTAGCATCGCTACTGTAAAGCTACTGAAAAATGTAAAGCTAGTAGTGTCACTACTTGTAGCTAGCTACTCCCCAACACTGTTACCAAAACATCATCCAAGATGATGTTATACAAAACCATTTTTCATTCTATTATTGTGTGCTGCTTTTGCTTATCAACATTGCATCAGAGTAATTAGAAAGAATCCTGAAACTTAGACCTTTAGTACCATTACGTTACTATTGCCCGATTAATCTCATTAGTGGTTAGATGAGACACACATAACAGTCAGCATCAGACATGTTCACGAGTCTCTTAGGTCCAGGTCCAAGTCAAGTCGCAAGTCAGTTTTTTTGCGACATAAGTACAACTTGAGTCCAAGTTTCCGCCTCTGGTCGGCATCCTGGGAATCCAGAACAGAGGCCAGGATAGCATGGACCAGCTGAGTGTCGAACCATCTGGAGAGACGGTTTTCAGCAGGAAAGCCTGCACATGTCATCTGTTTAAAGCTGATAGTCTTCCTTATTCTTCTCCATTCATGTCTCTTTTGTCCTGAAATATTTGTGCTTATTAAATCATGTATTCATGTGGTTACAGGTTTTATATACAGTATGAGGCTGTGTATGTCTGCTATCCCTTCCACGTTTCTCTCTCTTTCTCTAGCTTTTAATCCTCCTCTCACAGAAAGCACTCGGCACATGTCTTAAAAGCGAGTCAGTGAATAAAAGGCCATTTGATGTGTTTTCTTTGCTGTGTGAAATGAATATCTTCAATAACAGCCGTCCAAAAAAGGGGTGTGTGGTAGTGTGCTCTCTGACCTGCATTACAGAGCTACGGGACACATGAATGCACCTTTTCCTTTCATTCAGCCCTTAATGGCTGTTAATATGTCCCATTTTCTCTATGAATCACAGTCTGAGTGTGTGATCGTGAGTGTAGAGGCTTCCATTAGTTATCATTCAGTTTGCTTCAAAAGGAGCTTTCAGAATGCTGAGATCAGCTGTGATTGGGAGTAGAGCTAGAGGTGGAGTTAAAGGCAGGGGTGTGGTCAGAGGGGTGGGTGTGGTCAGGGTGAAGTTAGCGGTATGGCCAGATGAGTGGGTGGGGCTAGGGGTGGAGTTAGAGGTGTGCTCAGAGCTGTGGGTGGGACTAGGGTGGAGTTAGAGATGTGATCAGAGGAGTGGGTGTGGTTAGGGTGGTTTTAGATGAGTGCTCAGAGGAGTGGATTTGGTCAGGGTAGACTTAGAGGTATGGCCAGAGGAGTGGGTGGTGCTAGGGGTGGAGTTAGAGGTAGGCTCAGACGAGTGGGTGGTGCTAGGGGTGGAGTTAGAGGTAGGCTCAGACGAGTGGGTGGGGCTAGGGATGGAGTTAGAGGTGTTTGATTAAAGGAGTGGGCGTGACTACGGTTGATGGAAGGATGTTTGGTCTAAGTCAAACCGGCCCCCCCCCCCCCAGAAATTCCTGTTTAAATTTTTCTGAAAATCAAATGAAGGCATAAAACATTAATTTAATTTATAATCAAATGAAAATTAACCCTTTTATTTTTTGGCAAACAAACTGAGGTTTACAATTGAAATGAATACATGAAAGAAAAATTGTGTGAATATTCCTTTAAAACATTTTTAATAGGCTAATAATTGTATTATTTTTTTTCTGTTTTCTACAATTAAGTGATTAATCTGGTTGTAATATTTATTTTTATCATTTAATTGTTTTATTTAAATTTGATGGAAAATTGAATATTTAAAGATATACATTATACTGTACAAAAGTAATACAAGAGTAATATATTTCTGTTACTTGTTAAACCATACTTTTATTTTGACAGGTTTCCATGAAGTTTCTGTGTGTATACAGTAAGATGATGCTAATTTTATCAAACGGGAAAATTCTCACGAAGTGACTCTCACAGCAGCTCTGGAAGACATGCCGCATATAGTGAGACGCAGAGGCCGGAAATCACCGAGAGCATCACGCGTGCTTCAGAATTTGTGTAGTAAACAAAACTGCATTCCACCATTCTACAACAAGGCAACGGACATGCAAGATTCATAAGTAAACCGTCTTTTGCAATTTTAATATGCACAGAACACTATTCTATCGCGATTCTAATGAGTGCCAACCCTACTTTAGTAGTTATATTTTCGTCCAAAATGATGAATTCCATGGCCATTCCGCGCAGATAGAGTAAATTATGTTTTTATGATGGACTCCGCTATCCCTCCTCATTTTTCGCAAAACCAGTATGGCCTAGAAATGCTAACAACTTCAGAACGATTTCGCTTGGGTGGGCGCCGTTGTGTGGTGTGGTGTGGGTGGTGACAAGGTGCGCGAGTGGCGCTCACATCACTTGTCTCCTTTCTCACATCTCTTGAGCGTATATCTCCCATGCGTTCTTCAGTCGTCACCGAAATTTTTAGCACTGATGTATTAACGTTCATCGTACCTGTACCGCTGGACGCATGTCGGGGGGGCATCGGCCTTAAAAGTACCAAGTTCGAATCCCAACCCTAGTTTTCAAGTACAGTTATTGAGCACAGTACGTGTGTTCATATTCCTGTATAGAATACATTTATCGTTTCCATTACATTATCTCTCTCTTCTCCGAATGATAAGTGCTAATGGAGTATGTGTAAATGTCAGCTGTCTCATGAATTCATACATCTGGGATCTGTAATGACGAACACACTTCACACACGATCAATTAATGCATCTCTCTGGCAAATTATCACTCAATTTGTGTCTTGCCATTCAGTGTTAAACTGCTGTTAATGAAAGCCACAAACACTTTGCTCTCACACCCACATTTTTTCCCTACCTTTTCTAACCTCCTGTTGGGAATCGCTCAAAGGGGATGGAAAAAGGGGGGGGGGGGAGTTTTCATCTTAAATGCCCACTTTACCGTTATATATCAGCAGCCGTTTAACTTTACAAACCCATAAAGAATGGAGGCTTACTTGAGGTGTTTGTTTGTCAGAATAGCGTTACTGCGATTGTTTTGACGGCTCTACTTCCTCTAGAGGTTCATTTGGAAACTAAAGGCTATAACCTCTAATCAAAATAAGACACAGAGAAGATGATCTGACAGTCTGTGGCAGCAAGACACCAGCAGCGTTTATGTGCAGGGTGTTGGTTTATTCAAGCGGTGCCTTGTTAATAAAAGAATCTACACTTGAGAGAAGAAGCAATGCCTTGTTGGGAGTCGATTCTGTTTTGCCAAGAACGGATAATTTGGCTTCTCAGGCAACTGGAGGCGTGCCTGCATAAACACACCAGCCTGTGGGACTGAACACTTTCCTGTAGTTTTAATAGCACATTGTTTCAATGGCAACTGGAACAGCCCTCGGCCGTCCCTTCCAAAGAACTAGTCTTAGTGGGCGGAGGGGTGTGTGTGTGTGTGTGTGTGTGTGTGTGTGTGTGTGTGGTGGGATGAGAGAGGGACTGAGGTCTTCTCATGACAATTAACCGATGTAAGAAGGAGATGTACCAACCTGTAAACCCCACGCAACTGTTCAAGAGCATACGCAGTAGGAACGTCCCAGGACTGTCCTTCACGGTTGTATGGACTGGAGCGACTGGCATAATATTGCAGCTGAGCCTCATCATGTCACAGACACGTGTCCCGACCGGCGCGTCTGGGCGTGCGCTGCTCTGTACAAGTCAGATCACGGCCCGTTACACGAGCCCAGGAACATCCACAGGCCTGTCTCTGTCTCTTAATGGGAACGTCGGGTTACATTAGACATAATCATTTCTGTGTGGTGTCTTCAACACCAGCAGGCTGTAATTTGCACCTTCTCGTCCCCTCTGTCACACAACAGCTGCCGGAGCCGTGACACTGTCATTTTCCCTCCCGTTCTCCAGCTCTCATAAAGCCTCTCGTACCCGCTGACCCGTCCGATCGTATATAAGAACCGGTTCCCGTATCACCCCTGCCCTCCTGCTTTTATTGGACCCCTGTGAGCCTTTGGGACAGCTGCTATCATGAATGCCATTAGATCTTTTGTTGGAGGCTCAGTTTTCCTTTTCCAGTGTCCATGTTGAATGAATGAATGAATAATGATGAATGCTGAGTGCAGAGGCATTTGTAAGCGCTTTGTGTATTGCTGTGCACCCAAAGCGCTTTACAATCATGTGGTGGGGGGGGGGGGGTCTCGGGGTCCCGTCCTCATTATTATTTGTTTGTTATTTATATTAATATCAATAATTATGATAAATATCTTCTAAATACCAAAACATGCATATGTTCATCAGAGTAGATGGTATTTTTCTTCACACACACGGTCATTTTTTGAGGACTGGTGGTTGTAGTAGTTGTATCTGATATATGAGGCTGCAGATAAATTAGCAATGTTGCTATGATCTATATATACTTGTGTTCATTAACATACATTGGTCCTATTAAAATAAATATAAATAAATACATATTTGAAAGATTGCTTTATGATTTGGTCAGTTGCTGTTGGTGGGACGTCAGCAGATGATTCATTACTCTGCAATCTCTAAAATATGTTTTTTCTCCAGAATCAGATGGTCTGCATGTTTGGTGATTATTGCTAAAGGAAAATTTGTTAAATGGAAAAACCTTACGATGAATGTTTTGTGCAAACGCAGTATCTGAGAGGCTGGTCTGGAGGATTCTGGTTTCATGGTTGCGGCAGACAGTAGTGACATACTGCTTTTCTCCTTCTGCTTGAGCTTCTTGTTGTGCATATGAGATTCAGCTGAAAACGCTTGCTTTTCTTCAGCTGTTTCCCCTTACCAGCACTATTAGTCAAGAAATAGTTAGTTAAACTTGCTTAGGGAAAGATACAGCGTGCATCCACCTCTTCTGCACTCTGGTCTCGCAGCAGTTTGTAGCCTGTTTAGCATAACATGTTGTGTGTGTGTGTGTGTGCATGTTTGGATCACATTCATGTGCTCATGTGAAACATACATCTCATTAAACAAACTTAATTTCCTGTTTGACACTCATAAAGCATTTTATCTCGATACTATGCAAAATCCGCTTTAGAATCGGGAATCAGTGTGGGGTGTGTGTGGTGGGTGTGTGTGTGGTGTGTGTGTGGTGTGTGGTGTGTGTGTTGTGGGGTGTGTGTTTGTGTGTGTGTGTGAGTGACTGAGTGTGTAGTGAGTGAGTGAGTGTGAGTGAGTGTGTGTTGCGTGCTGCGTGGCGTGCGTGTGTGCGTTTTGTGACAAATAGGACATAAATGTTATCATGACAAAGGTTAATAGTTACAAGAGAAGGTGAGCCTTTTCAGGACATTACCACCCCATGTCCCGCCACTTTTCAAAAACGCTATAAATCCACGAGATGGAGTGTATTGACATCTGAAATGCAGAAAGTTTCCTGTAAGTTGTAGGTTTAGGGGTAGGGTTGGTGTACGGCAATAGAATATACCGTCTGTACAGTAAAAACCATTACGCCTATGGAGAGGCCCCACTTTTCACAAAAACAAAAAACAAACCGGTGTGTGTGTGTTTTGTATGTGTGGTGAGTGAGTGTGTGTGTGTGAGTGTTAGTGAGTGAGAGTGAGTGTGTGAGTGAAAGTGTGTGTGTGTGAGAGAGAGTGTGTGTGTGTGAGTGTTAGTGTGAGTGAGTGAGAGGGTGGTGTGTGGTGGTGTGTGTGTGTGTAGAGCGAGAGCTAGAGATAGTTGTGGTGTTGTGTGTGTGTGTGTGTGTTGTGTGTGTGTTGTGTGTGTGTGGTGTGTGTGAGGTGAGTGATGATTGGTGTGTTGTGGACGTGTTTGGTGGCGTGCGTGCGTGCTTCGCTAGGAGGCGTGAGTGGTGAGTAAGTGAGTGCGTGAGTGAGTGAGTAAATCTGCGTCGTGGCGTGCGTGCGTTTTTTGTGACAAATGAGGACATAGATGTGTATAATGACAAAGGTATGACATAGGTATTACAAGTAGAAGGTGACTTTTCAGGACATTACCATATGTCCCCACTTTTCAAAACGCTTATTAATCACACAGAATGGAGTGTATTGAAAATTTGAAATAGCACAAAGTCTCCTGTGTAGGGTAGTTTGTGTTAGGGGGGGGGGGGTTGGTGTCAGGCAATAAATAGAAACAAAAAATCTGTACCGTATAGAAAACAATACGCTATAAAATCCCACCACGTTCCAAAACAAACCTGTGGTGTGTGTGGTTATGTGTAAGATGTGTTGGTGGGTGTGAGTTTGTGAGTGGTGAGAGCTGTGTTGTGTGGTAGAAGAGAAGAGAGAGTAGTGTTGTGTGTGTGTGTGTTTGTGTGTGGGAGAGAGAGTGTGTGTGGGTGTGTGTGTGTGTGTGTGATAGTGGATGAGTGAGTGAGGTTCGTGGTTTGTTGTGTGTGTGGTGTATCGGTGTGTGAGAGAGAGGGTGTGCTGGTTGAGGGGGTGGGGTGTGTGTGGTGATGGTGAGTGTGTAGAGAGAGTTTGTGTGTGTGGTGTGTGTGTGTGTGTGTTGTGTCTCAGGTTGTGTGTGTGTGTTGTGTGTGTGTTGTGTGTGTGTGTGTGTGTGTGTGTTTTTGTGTGTGTGAGAGAGAGAGAGAGATAGTGTGTGTTTGTGTGTGTGTGTGAGAAAGAGAGAAAGTGTGTGTGTGTGTGAGAGTGTGTGTTTGTTTGTGTGTGTGAGTGAGTGAGTGAGTGATTGATTGAGTGAGTGAGTGTGTGTGTGTGAGAGAGACTGACTGAGTGAGTGAGTGAGAGAGTGAGTGAGAGAGAGAGTGTGTGTGTGTTTGTGTTTGTGTTTGTGTGAGAGAGTGTGTGTGTGTGTTGTGAGTGAGTGAGTGTGTGTGGGTGGGGTGTGAGCGAGAGTGTGTGTGTTGCGAGAGTGATGATGATGAGTGGAGGTGTGTGTGTTGTGTGTGTGTGTGAGTGAGTGGAGTGGTGAGGGTGGGGTGTGTGAAGAGAGTGGTGGTGTTTGAGTGATTGAGGGAGTGAGTGAGTGTGAGTAGTGTTGCTTTCGTCAACGAATATTATGACTAAATATCGTTGTCAACGAACCTTTATCACGTGACAAAAACGAGACGAGACGCAACGTAAATGCTGGTCATGTGACGATGACTATAATTATATGTATAATGCAATATTGTTGACGAATGAAAATGAGACTAAATGTGGTTTACAAAATAAAAAATATGCTAAAATGTCTCTTCATTTTCGATTACCAAAACGAGACGAAACGAAATGTTATAACATTATTTCGTCTCGTTTAGTCGCATTATTATTAGATTTTGCAGTATTTCACTTCAGGCTGCATCCAGGTGCACTGCGCAGAAGCAGGCGACGTCCTTCCTCAAGCCCCACTCCTCCCAGCATTATTTTAGAAGACGAAAACCAAACAAGTTAAGTCTGACACAGAGAAAAGGACCGACAGCCGGCCAGCCGGGGTTCGTCTTTATTAAAATGTATGTGTGTGTACTTCTAACATGTTTGGTTGGTAAAATAAATGTTGTAAATGGTTGTATTCTTGAGTCTATAAGGCAGTGGTTCTCAACCCACGGCCCGTCACGAATTCAAATGCGGCCCACCATACTGAACACAATTAAAAAAACAATTATTTTTAGTTTTACAATTAGTTTTAGTTTTTACATTAATTAAAAAATATACTAAATAAATATAAGCTATAGCCTAATGTTTTTATGTAAATAATTTTGTTTTTCATATATTATTTTAAGACATGAGCAGTAGCCTACTCACATAGTCCAATTAACGTTACGCATTTAAAGTATCGACCAAGTGGCCAGCGGCAGACAGTGAGCACGTTTGATCAATTTAGCCTCTCAAATCATCACGACTTTCCTAAAATAAAATCTATATATAAAACATGTTCAAGCATATAACATGTTAACGTTAACCTAGGTAATGTGCTCTGTACCACTAGGTTGTGCAGAGATGGAAGCTGAAGCGCGCTTGGCCAGGACATAAGACGCCAGTTCGATCACTTCATTTTGTTTCAGTGGATACCGCCGTCATTTTTGGCCGCATAGTAAGGTAATACCTCATTCGTAACCGTAATCACTCGCAATTCACAAAAAACGTGGGGCTTTATAAATAGAAGTCAAACTGATGTGCTTTCTGGACACGTCCTCTTCAATCCAGAACTCATCGAATACATGCCTCACAGACATGATAAATATATCTATAGAAAGCTTTAAATTAATACAAAACAAAATAATTCAAATCCAAAACAAAAACTCTTTCATTATGATCATACTCCGGAGATGCATTTCTCTCTAAAGGCGCATCTAATGAGGAGATGGCGAGTCAGGATTGTCAACTTCATCTTTGCGACACTGACTCAGAAAACACTATTTATTAGTAAATAATTAAAATATCTCCTTACTGTTTCCCCCTGACGCATTTATGGTAATTACTTTTGCCGGTGCTTTGCGGCAAATTTAAGCCTATTGCGTGCATTTGAGCGCAGAACTCTTCAGCTGCGCTGACGGCAAGCACCCTACATACATGCTGCTGCTGCGGGACACTAAACACCATCCAGCCACTCTTGAGCCACTCTTGAGTCACGGTCTCGTGTTGTTTCCACCAGCACACCAAATTATTATTTTTTCATCACTAATTGATGGATGCCTAAAATAAATAAAATAAGGAGAAGCCTAAAACAGGACCGAGGCCCTGCCCGCGTTTGAACTATGACGTGAAAATTGTCCCAAAGCCCAGCCCGAGGGGCGTAAAAAAGTCGGGGCCCATCGGGCCCGAGCTGAAATGCAGGGCTCCAGCTCTGATCTAGCTCACAGAAAACGATTTGACTGAAAATTTATCAGAAGAGATGAAAGAAAGATAGTGGTCATCTGCGCAATTCGGAAAAAGAGGCGGCTTTTCTGCATCAGGTGTTTTTTTTTCTTTCTTTTTTTTAGTCTTTGTACAGCAGTTATTGTTCATTCAAAATTTATTTTTTAATGTAGAATATGTGTTACATAAATGCATGAAATGTAGAACATATAACAAAGTGCTGGTGGCTCGTCTGCCAGTGGGTGCCCTCCCCCCATGCATAAAAGTGAAACTCCACCTATGGTTGTGCTGTTACTCCTTTCGAGCCGATTTTCACAAAATTGGGTGTTATTTATGGGGAGCAGAATTATTTATTTATTTCAATGAATGTAATCGATTAAATATCATAATATTTAGGCTATAATATTATAAATCAGGTTGGTTTGTTTTGCTGACGTAATATGTAAATGATATGCGTGCGGCCCGCGAGACTTGCACTTGGACCATAGTGCGGCCCAGTGGGAAAAAAAGGTTGAGAACCACTGGCTTAGAGGGAACACTAATATAATCCATAACCGTGTTTGAAAGGTTTTTGGCTAAAAGAAAATGTTGGTTTCATCTATACTACTAACATTAGGTACTTATACTATATTGACTGGGTTAAATAGAATTGTATTACTAAAAAGAGAATAAAATAAAATTTTCATTGACTAAAACTAGACTAAATGTCATCAGTTTTCGTCGACTAAAACTAGACGAAAATAGTCATGGATAATTCTGACTAAAATAAGACTAAAATGCTCAGACTTTTAGTTGACTAAAACTTGACTAGACTAAAAAGAGTATGAACGTGACTAAAACTAATAAAAACTAAAATGACAGCTTCACACAAAGACTAGACTAAAACTAAAATTCAAACAGGGCGCCAAAAACAACACTAAGTGTGTGTGTGTATGACTCTATCAGTCCAGTCATGTACCTTTAGTGTCCCTCACATATCCTCCCTCTCTATCTGTCCGTCACTCCAGCAGTCTATCTGCATGCTCTCATTCATATTTGATAAATATTTAACCACGATTAAAAAGATTCATTCATTCATTGGTGAACTAAATGAGCATGCATCTTTCCTGATGTCTCTGGGTTTAATGCGCCAAGTGTTTGTTCAGATCCTCCATCACTGCTGCGTTTGTGATCCGAGTTTCAGTGAAGTTCGTCAAGGGCATAACTGAACGTGTCAGTGTTGACTTTAATGTTCTACTGAAGAGAACAGATGGCTGACGTGTGACGCTCGCATCTGATTGGCCAGCAGAGATTCTAAGATGAAAACTAGAGAGAGAGAGTTTCGCTCATAGCACTCCAAACGTTTATAATCTCCTGCAAACATCTTTCTGCTAGATTTATGTCGTTGAAGCCGTCTGTTATCTGCTGGTCTTTGTGTGTTTTGTTGAGACACAGACAGTGACATTCATGCATATTCATTCAGTTAAAACAATCAAGTGCCTCTTTTAGATTTCCACTATAAACTCTCGACACGAGTGGCGTCTCTTCTTCACACCACGGCGCTGCGTTCGTGTGCGAGAGGGACATTTACTCTATCTCTTAATTAAAGATTATATCACATCATTTTCTTCACAAGGGAAGAAAAATTCACTTCAAGGAAAGAGTGAGAAAAATAATTTCTGTAAGTTCACCAACTGAAAATGAGGCAAAGTTATTTGCATGAGTAAGATTGACGTTTTTAATATCCGCTGCAGCGGCGGTTTGATTGGCGTGACTGAGCCATCGCCGGCTGTGAGAAAGCACATCGTGTGCTGCAGCATCGTCCTCATTATTGAGAAAACAATCCATAATTAAAGTAATCATGATTAATTACCATTCGCTCACCATTTGCACATCTGCTTACTTATAAGTTTGGAAAATTCCTCCACGTCTGAATTCAGATTTTGTGCGATGCTCGTTCTGACGTGGTGTTGATAGTTTGACGAGAGCATATCAGCTAACGGCTCTGAATCTGGCGCGCCGATGTTTGTCTGTTGTTTTAATTACACAGACACGCATGAGAATTGCCTGTCATGGCAGGGAGAAATAGGGCCCAGAGCTAAACGTCTACATAGCACGAGGCCGCCCCAGGTAAAAAAAAAGTACACTTCCATAATGTACTTAAAGGGGTCATCGGATGCTACATGCACTTTTACAAGTAGTTTGAACTGAAATGTGTGTTGGCAGTGTGTGTACACAACCACCCTATAATGATAAAAAATCCATTCACTCACCGTCACCCATTGTTTTTTTTTTATCTCATTAAACCATTTCCCCTTTCTCATGTCAAGCCGTTCTCAGATTCTTGGCTGTGTGACATCACACAGTCCCAGGCCCCTCCCACGATTGTTGATTGACACTGGTGTTTTATATTAGCTTCGCCCTGAGTGATCTGTGAACAGTCATCCATTGTTTCACCGCCAGAGCAGATGTAGACAAGAATGTCTCCTAAGCGATCGAGGTGTTCTGTTGCTGGATGTAATAATGAACATAGCAGTCGTCATTTACTCCCGACATCTGAGCCGCTGAAGACGCAGTGGATTACGTTTTTTTTTTTAAGGGAATGTGGCCCTGATCTACTTAAATGCATCTATGTTTGCGTGAATCATTCATGATCCATGTGAGTGTAATGTTCTTTTTGAATCTTTGCAAAGCTCCTTTCCTAATCACTGCTAGTTAGGGCAACTCCTCTGTGGATAAAGTAAACAGTTTCATGAGAACGGCTCGTCATCCCACGGAAGAGAGGGACAGGGTCAGCAGAGCTCATTAGCATTTAACGGAACATGTACTAAAACAGCTTGCTGAAAACTGAGCTGATTTTGACAGGGTAAAAAAGTTTTTTTTTGAGAAATTTTAACCAAAGTATGTTATAGACTTTTCATTACAACCCTAAAAAATCATATCAACTTGTGGAAAATGGGCATCATATGACCCCTAAGTGCTATCACATACTATCTCTGTTTAAAAAATGTATTTTAGTTACCACTTGAGTACACTTGAGTGTACTAGTGTATGAAAGATGGGTTCAAGTGTACTACAAGTGGTAACTAAATAATTTTTTTGGATTTAGTTGGAACAAGATGGCGCTGCAAATGGCAGCCAGGACGCTGAGCTCGGTGATTCTTCTGATGTTTTTGTTTGTTTGTTCTGTGTTTTGTCATTCTTCTACTATAAGTTTTACCAGAGACGAACTCCTTAACTTTAAGCAACACATCCCAGACAATATTTTTCCGGTTTTTGATTATTCAGACGTTTTGTTGGACATTCTAGTCGGAGGTACAGCTGTGTTGTTCAAACGCGCGTGCAGACGCAGAAGAGGGAAATGCGCTGGCGCCCTGGTGAAGCTCCGCGCGCGCGACTTTCGTACTGCGCTCCCAAGCATTCATCTCGCTAATGTCCATTCCCTTCCTCACAAAACGGATGAACTTCTTCTCCTCACCCGCACCAACAAGGACTTTTCAAACTCTGCTGCGCTGTGCTTCACTGAAACCTGGCTGAGTGAAACCATTCCGGACAACGCGCTTCATCTGCCGGGCTTCCAGCTGTTCAGAGCGGATCGCATCGCGGAGTTAACAGGGAAAACCAGAGGTGGTGGATTGTGTTTCTACATCAACGAAAGTTGGTGTTCAGATGTAACAACGCTAAAAAAGGTATGCTGTCCTAACTTAGAGGCACTCATCATAAACTGTAAACCTTTCTACTCGCAGCGGGAGTTTTCCTCTTTCATTAATCGGCCCCTCTGCCCAGCCCCAAGATCTTACATCTCCGAGTGAAGAAAAGGGCTAAAAACAATCACGAAAAAGAAAAATCACCTTGACCCCTCAACACCCAGCCCCTCTCTCTTCGAACTGTTGCCTTCTGGTCGGCGCTACAGAGCACTGACCACCAGAACAGCCAGGCACAAGAACAGTTTTTTTCCTGCAGGCTATATTCAGCCTGAACAATTAATCTTTTATAATTATACATTGTCCATCACAACTAACATATTTATATTTATATTAAACTGCACACTTTGTAAATAACATATCTGCACACTAATAAACATATCTGTACATTTATCTAAACAATACATTTTTTTCCTATACTTCTATTTCTGTATATAGTACATTATTTAATTTTTTTATTTCTTATATTGGTGTTATATTACATCCCTACTGTGTTATTCCTATGTATGTCTGCACTATGTTTGTACTTTCTTCTACACTGGAAGCTCCTGTCGTCAAGTCAAATTCCTTGTGTGTGTAAACATACTTGGTAATAAAGCTCTTCTGATTCTGATTCTGATTTTTAAATACAGAGATAGTATGTTAAAAGCGCATTTTAGTTCATATTCATGGTGTCCCAAAATAGCACAGTTGAGTACACTTAGATGTACTAAAGAATCATTTTTAGTATGTCGAGTACAAAATTAGTGTGTGTGAAAATAGAGCACTTTAAGTACATTACGGAAGTGTACTTTTTTTAACCTGGGTCTGCTGAGAAGGCATTATACAGTGACATACAGAAATCAATAGAGTGTTTTCCCTCTGTGCTTCATAAAGGTATCAGCGTTTGCCCAGTTACAGACGTGCCGAGGGCCTACAGTAGGTGGGCTACAGGGTGAATGAACATGTTCATTAAGCCAACATGCTGACAACTCCAGCCGCTTTAACCGACAGATGCCCGGGAGTCCCCAGAGACAAACTCTCGGAGGAGAAACGGGACGTTAACCACAGTGTCAAAGCAGGTGGAATAATTAAGAAAAAGGAGAGAGCTCATTTAAAAGGGCTAAATCATGGCTGTAAGTTAATTATGTTGCCTTACCTTACACAGGAAGAGGCTTCACAGGGGATTACAATTGATTTCCTTTTAAGGAAGCTCCTGGCTCGTTAGAAACAGAGCAAAGATAAGCCGTGATGTGATCGACAGGACAGTTCTCAGCTGACCACCACTGTAGTGTCTGATCGCCATTCATTTGGTTTGTTGTGGAAGAGCGCTGACATTAGATTGCATGTACGGGCAGCTTATAACAAGTCAGCTTGTGCAGGTGTAGCAGTGTTTCCATTACTGTGAGCAGACACCCCAGCATCTCTAATGATAGAGCACGCGCTTCAGGAAGCTCTAGCTCCTCATTAAACCCTCTGCTGCAATGTTAGAAAGGCGACTCGGGTGGAAGTTATAATTTCAGCTGCTTGCAGTTAACTCTGTGTTTATTGTGCAGAATTTATTATCAATGTTTGTATCTCTTAATGTAACAGTGCATCAACTAAAACATAATTTAGCTGCCCAAACTTGTTTGACCTGCTTTCTGATGTGTAGACAGAAGAAGATATTTTGAGAGGGTTTTTTTTGTCTGTACAATGAAAGGGCTCCAATGTTGTCCAAACGTTCTTTAAAAAATATATTTTGTGTTCAGCAGAAGAAAGAAGATTGGGACATATTTTCTTCTTTTTTCTGTGTTTTTATTTCAAACTATTACAGTTTTTTCAACAGCTTACACACATTTTCAAAACTTTTCCTGTTTTTTTTTTTTCATAACTTTACACACAAATCCAAGAATTGCACACAAAATGCAAAAAGCCTCTCATCTCTTGCAAAATGAAGCACTGCATTCAAAATATCACAAACACATCTCAAAAGCAAATATTTACAAACAGCTTTTCCATAATATTAATTCCTGTTAGATTTGTGTGTGTTACATAGAGAATTGTGTGTTGTGTTTTGCAAAAAGTGTTTTATGAAATTGAAAACGGAGTCAAAGACCGTTAATTAGTGAATGGTTTTGTAGATTTGGTGTATGCTTCTGCTGTTTGAGTGTCAGCTTTCAGAAACTGTGTGACAAGTAAAGATTCTGTGTATTGAAACTGTAATTTAAAGGGATAGTTCACCTAAAAATGAAAATTCTGCCATAATTTACTCTCCCTCAAAGGCTGTTTCAAACCTGTAATCTGTTGAACACAAAAGAAGTTATCATGAAGAATGTTGGTAACCAAACAGCCACTGGTAGCCATTGAAATCCATAGAATGGAAAAACATGCTAAGGAAGTCAATGGGAACCGGAAACTGTTTGGTTTCTTCAAAATGTCATCTTTTGTGTTCAACAGAAGAAAGAAACTCATACAGGTTTAGAACAACATGAAGGTGAACAAATTATGGCAGAATTTTCATATTCTTATTGGCTTGATCTGTTTGTCTGTGTTCCTTTTCAAATACGGCATTAACAGAAGGGTTTACTAGCCACATCGTAACCCTTCGATATTATTAAATTTTTTAGTTGTCCATCACGTTTGTGCTCTGGAAGAATGTCAAGTGGCCGTACTAAGTGGGGCGTTCAGGTTGTAATCATGGCGCTCAGCCGCGGCTCGTCCGTGTTGATAGTGTTCTCTTTTGTAAGGCAGAGCGGCCGTTGACAGAGGGTATTAAAGTTAATCAGCAGAGAAATGTCAGATGGCTTCGCTCACACATGTTAGTGTTCTGCTAGCGCTCTCAAACAATGCATGCTCACCGCGTCGGGCGACTTCTGGAGGGCCGGCGCTCAGATCTATTCTTTGAGTGCGCCGGCGTAATCATGCGTGACCTGGAGCGACTGAGCTCTTTAATTAGAGAGACACGCATTCATTATTTACCCTTTTCTCAGAGGAGATTAGCTGGAGCCCATGCTTTGTGGGAGAAATACAGAGCTAAATGTACCTGAGACGGGCCTTCCTCCACTAAACTAAAGAGTTCCTCCAGCGACTTACAGTCTCCCGACTCTTACACCCCAAGCGAGATGAGTGCGCCCTTACGAAAATTAACCATGGTTTTACTCCAAATAAAACCAAAAAAACATGGTTACTATAGTTAAACCATGGTAGCCACAAATAACCCATGGTCTCACTACACTAAGCATAGTTTAACCATGGTATTTGTAGCAAAACTGTGGTTATAAATAGTAATCAATTTGCCAAAAAACCATGCTTACTACACATTTACTACAATAAAATCATGGTTAATTTTCATAAGTCAAGTCAAGTCAAGTTTATTTGTACAGCGCTTTTCACGATACAAAATCATTGCAAAGCAACTTTACAGCAAATTAAGCTTCTACAATATTTAGTGGTAACTTATCAGTGGTAACTGTCAGTTAATGTACATATGGCAGAAATGTACAGAAAAATCAATTTAAGACGTAATAATGCAGACGATGAACACTATTAACAGCAATTATTATATGATGCAATCAAACTGTGGGTGTGCAGGTACGCTGTGTGTTCGTATTCAGCTCAGAACTGTTGGAGGAGGTTTTTAATTAAAATAAATGAATCAATGTGAGGTTTATAATGAGCAGATGCTAACAGTGGTGTTTAAAAAGCTCTCATTAAGTGTCTGAAGGGCTTTTGATGGCAGTCTGTCTCGGGTCACATCCTCTGGCCGGATGAAAGAGGAGCTCTTGAAGGTCGCGTGGTTCGTTTACTGAGCACATCCAAAGGGTCGAGCTGCGCTCCAGGCCTTTGAAGTTCCTCCGCTGGCTCGATAGCTGGTCGATGGGCCAACCCGGGGTTCCAGGGAAATGTTTTGATTTTTATTTTATATTCGTGGGTTATATTATAACTAGGGCTGTGAGTTTAACACGTTAATTAAAAAAAAAATTGGGATTAAATTATTTAACGATACACATTAAAAAATAACGTGATTTAAAATATTTTAACGCACTGACCCCGCCCCCAGACCTGTACATCATCTTACATTTCATACAGCTGACTGTTGAGAAATATGATGCAGGGCAACAACTACATAAATGCTGTTATGCCCTAAAATTCAAGACATTGGGGCATAAATGCTCCTGTATGAGTTTTTGTCTCATATTTAGATCATATGATAAGTGATAAAAGAAGGTATTTTGAAGACTGTTGCTAACAAAGCTGTTTTGGTTACCAATGACTTCCATTGCATGAATGTTTCTCAAATGATCTTCTTTTATGTTCTACAGTTTATGTTAGGCCATTGTTGCCTAAACATTTATGTGTAAAAAAAATTATGCTGAATCAAATAAAATATTTATTTCTAAAGCTACTATTTGTAATGTCTACTTAATACTTTCTCATTTAACACAAATATAGCTTTAAATAATCTTTTAGGGGTATTTTAACAGACAAATGTAATTTGTGATTAATTAATCAATCGACACATCATGTAATTAATTAAATTAAAAAATGTTAATCGACTGACAGCCCTAATTATAACACTTATTTATTTAGTTTTAGATAGTTTATAGTATGTTGATGCTTTTATGGATGGTCTTAAGTATGGATTGCTGAATTTCCTGTATGCACAACAAATTTACCTTCAGGTACTAATAAAGATACCATGAACCTTGAGGTCTTTATGACAGCAGGAGGAACATTTGACTGGCGTTTTGTGTCTTCTGAAAAACAAAAACAAAGATATGTTTACTTGAAAGCGAGTGTTTCTGATGCATGGTAATATATCAGCTCTTTTTTAGTGCGTTAGATTCAAGCGACAGACTAACAAGTGAGAAAAACAAACCAACAGAAGAAACGCTGTGTAATTCAGCTGCATTTATCGCACCTTCTCCGCTGGTTGCCAGAACTTTCCTCTTAGTGCGTCCCATTGCTAATTTACAGAACCAGTGGGACTCAATTATATTCAGAAGGAAGATGTCAACCTCTCACCCCGACAGCGTCGCTCATCACTGGAACAAAAGCTCGGGCTTGCGGCGTGTTTAGGATTGGATTATGTTCAGAAGGCTCAGTTCTGGGCCTGGCTGGGAGCCTGTGATGTTCAGCAGCCGTACTGAGAGCAATTTCCTTCCCGTCTCAGTGCTGACATTTCTTAAAGAGATCCCCCAGAGCGGAGCGCTCTCGCCCTCGCCGTGATTAGCCGTATAGCGTCGTCTAACGGCACGCAGGATCACAGCAGCGATGGCTTCACATGGATGAAGGTCAACGGGATGAGACTATGTGTGTGTATCGGGCCACAGGGAGGGCTTATTGTGGTAATTATGAAGTGAGGATGTATCGATGTGTGTGATGTTTCTCCACAGAGCTGTAGTCCAGTATTAAATGACTAGAGCATCAGCTTTTATTAATTTCATCTCTGGAACAAACAGGAATCTCACCTCCATTGCATCAGATCTGATCCGTGTAAGTGTGCGTGGAGGGGGGGGGGTGTGAAGGGACAAAATCCAACACATCTTGGTATTTGTCCCAGATTTTTTAAACTCAGTCTGCAGATTCTTGAGTTGACAAGTGATTTGCAGGGTGATAGTCGCGGATCATGTGGTGTAGGATAGACTCAGACTCAGACTCTGATTCCATTCAATCGGAGGAGATCAGACAAATTTGATATTTTGAGCCGATTTTAGAAAACATATTGTTTTAATTTGTCAGTGTTTCAGTTTGTTGTGATGGGAATGACTGTAACGTCTGGTTGCATGTTATTCTTGGTTGTTTACAGTGGCCAGTTTTTCCTCTGCAAAGTCGCCAAGTGTAGGATGCCTAGTGTTTGAATATCTGCTCAGATTCTCTTTTCCCGCCATTGACAGACTTTTCCGTCCATCCAAGTTTTCACTGTTATATAGTGGGGGGCGCTATTACACATCTTCTGAAATTGTACAGAATCTCCTGATCCAAACAATCGAAGCATTGCTCACATAAAAATCTAATGTGCTCAAGCACTAAATCATATAAATCAAAACTGCTGTTACAGAATGAAATGAGGATCCATGAAGCGGTGTAGGACTGTGAAGCTTTGGATGTGTTAATGAAGCGTTCGACTCCATCTATGCTTAGATCATTCTTCTGAACCCCATCCAGACGTAGTCTTTGACAAAAACGCCAATGTCAATGTCTGGCTTTTTGTTCAAATGTCTTTTTTTTTTACTACGAAGCTCACCCACATTCAAGTGTTGATAAATCAGAATTCATGTGCAGAAGCATGTTCTTTCTTTTGATATATTGCATGTTCAGATGCTCATACAACAGAATTTTCTGTTGGCCGTGAAATTTCATGCTGGCGAGAATAGAGTTAAGTAATAAAAGCCTGAAATGACATAAATCTAGCCAATATCTAAAGAAGAGCATAGCTCATCTAAAATCATCAGTCTAATTGTCATAAATCAGCTCCATCCTTTCTGTTCGTGATGAATGAGAATGTTGTCTTCGCTCTTGTTCCTTGTCTTAGTATTAACCGATCGTCTTTACAGTTTTTTTCAATTGCTTCCACACAAACTCTTCACTTGTCACACAGTTTCTGAAAGCTGACACTCTCAAACAGCAGAAGCACACACCAAATCTACAAAACCTTACACTAATTCTCAGCCTTTGGCTCAGTTTTCAATTTCAGAAAACACTTTTTGCAAACCACAACACACAGTTCTCTATGTAGCACACAAATCTAACAGGAATTAATATTATGGCAAAGCTGTTTGCAAATGTTTGCTTTTGAGATGTGTTTGTGATATTTTGAATGCAGTGCTTCATTTTGCAAGAGATGAGAGGCATTTTGCATTTTGTGTGCAATTCTTGGATTTGTGTGTGAAGTTATGAAAAAAAGAGGCAAAGTTTTGAAAATGTGTGTAAGCTGTTGAAACAAACTGTAAATGCTGCAGTCTGTGTTTGAGCTGTTACTGACCATATGCTCTCATCTGCCAAAGCAACATCCGGTCATAAAGCTCATCATCTGAAGCTGCGTCGCCGCACATGATGATGAATGTGTGTCTCTGTGGAGTGTTTCCAGCCACTTGTTGAGTTCATGCTGATCTGGGGCACAGGGGTCCATGTCAGTAGTAGAGAAGTGTATCTAATAAAGTGCCCGCTGAGCACATACACACAAGACAGACCTAATCTCTGAGGAAACAAGAGCTAATGAGAGACAGAGACAGAGAGGGAAGACAGCGGAGAGACGGCCATGCAAATATTTCGCCCAGCGATTCATTATTTTTTCTCTTAATGATAATTGATAATGATAATGATCCCAAATACGCAGCAGTCACCGGCGGCCTCTCCCGAGCAGAAATTGGATTTCGGATGAACGATCAGATGGTTTACATTTCATCAAAATTCCCACGGTTTAAATTCATACTCGCGGAGACGGAAACAAGAGCAGCTGTCGTTCACTTCACCTGCGCAAACACTCACACATTCAGTTTTTCATCTTAACACAGCTGGTGAGTTTTCCGCGTGCTACAAATGCTTGTAACCTGTTTTCTCACTTGACAACTCTGGAATGAGTTGATTTTTGCTTTCTGTGTTCTCTTTTTTTGTGGGGGGGGGGGGGGGGGGGGGTTGCTTCTCGGTCAGTGCCAGAATCCACGTTTCTTTCATCTGGCTGTTGAACAGAAGCTCACGCAAACCGAATCTGTCTGTGCAGTTTTACATGAAACAAAATAATCAATGCATATTTCATGGTGAAAAAGCTCGTTAGGATAATGAGATTTTCTCTGTGGAGAGGTTGCACATCGACAGGAAAAAGAAAACATTTACAAAAGCTGTGATTCAGATCTAATCGAAGTGTGCGTGTTACTGTAAGTCATTCTGGGTGCTTTACTACGGTACAGACAATGCGTTTGTCGCTGTTACGGCCAAATGGTGGAGAGTAATTTCTCAAAGCTGAAGCTCTGTCATGTTGACTAACAGATCGCTGTGGTGCTGGAGAAACTCTCTGAACATCACTCAAATGAAGAAAGCGAAATCAGATCTCGCTGTAGAAAGATGCCACAATACCTGAGAGCATCCAGCGTTAATCCTGGTGATGGGAAAACAGATTAACAGCAGTTTATGGAGTTTTCCATTTTTTTAATCTGACCTTGAGATCCAACTGTCATTTTGCAAGCAATGAAATGGCTGAACTCACGCTGTCAGAGTCAGATTACAGCATTTATCTGCTGCTCCTCGTTCAGTGCACGGTCAATGCCACACATGAGTGTAAATCAGACGCAGATGGACCTGATCTCTGCTGGCCGTCTGAAGGCCTGACTACACACAACACACCTGCGCTTCACTGAACACATCTGCAGCTCAAACACACACTGTGTGTCATAGGAGTGACAGTATTTTAGTCTGAAAGCCTGTAAACTCAAGTTATTCTAATTGACTAAACATAACAGTGTAATCCACCGTAGTTTAGCACCTTCACTGATGGAGTGTCTTCAGTTCTGATATTCCTCATGATGGTTTTTATAGAGTGCATTTATACTAATATTGAACGCGATGTCGTATTGAAGCGAACTGAAGATGAGACGCTTTTGGAAGAGTTGCTATACAGTTTTTTTCAACAGCTTACACACAGAATCTTTACTTGTCACACAGTTTCTGAAAGCTGACACTCAAAACAGCAGAAGCACACACCAAATCTACAAAACATTAATTCTGTCGTTGACTCCGTTTTCAATTTCATAAAACACTTTTTGCAAAACACAACACAGTTCTCTATGTAACACACACAAATCTAACAGGAATTAATATTATGCCAACGCTGTTTGCAAATGTTTGCTTTTGAGATGTGTTTGTGATATTTTGAATGTGTGTGATTTGTGTGTAAAAATCTTTTAAAAAGAGGCAAAGTTTTGAAAATGTAAGCAGTTGAAAAAAAACTGTTAAAGTTTACAAAGTGTTTTATATTACTTCCTTTAATAAATACATGACAAATGCATCTTGTTGTGTGTTTTTGTTCATGAAGTGACACTTTTATGCATTCACAGTTTTTGTTTGAAGATGTGATGACTTTCAGTGTGAAAATGCATTACAGACAGTTTAAACAAACTTTTCAGACTGGTCTGATTAAGAGAAAGTATGGTAGTGTAAATGCTATTCACTGGTACATTTTAAATACACAATAATTTTAAAACAATTTTTATTTTTTTTACACTTAATGTAATGTATGAATGTCATTTCAAATGTGTAAAAACTGGTGTGTCTAATTGTTTTTGGGTCTGTTGTGTATTAAAATTTTATTTATATCCACTTGTTCATTTGGATACAATCATACTTGTAAGGCAGTTAACAAAAAGTGTGAATTATGTGAATCAATGTATAGACCTAGAAAGGCAGAAATCAAAAATATAAATTAAAAGTTTACAAAATATAGATTTTTGTAGATAGTATGTCTAATTATAGAAAAACATAGATGATGAATCATTACTGATGTGTCTGTTTATTTGAAGCTTTTACATACTAATATTGATTCATGTTTAACAAGATATCAAATTTAATGCTATACTATAATGGCAATTTTATCATTGCTAAGATCAGTAAGTTATTGTTACCAATGCATGTGGCCATATTTGTTTATTGAAATGCATCATCCGAGAACAGAAAAAGTCCAAATAAAGTAGCCTGTCCACTGTGACCTCAGATGAGGGAACGATACTGTCAGACTGGGTGGGATATGTAGTTCCGTATTACAATCTGTATATGAAGCTTCAAATTACTTTCAAAAGGTGATTCACTCCATTTTTGTTGAGATACTATGCATGTCAAAAACAGTTAATATCCAGCCGAATCATTGTTGTTTAGGATTTAACGTGTCCTTCTGCAGCTCTATCAGAGACAGATGGACAGCATTGTCATGCAACTAATCATTTGCATTGTTGTTTGTTTTCTTGTACAGCCCCGCTGACTGACAAGCCTCCCAAGATCCTGTACCCATCTGAAAATAAGATGAGTGTCTTGGAGATGCAGCTGGGTGAGAACAGCGTTTGTTATGAACTGAAATTACATAACTGTTTGAGGGATCTTACAGTAATGCATTGTGCTGTGTGTGTGTGCTGCGCGTTCTGTGCTGTGGGGTGTAAGTGTTGTTTTTGTGTGTGTGTGTCCTGTCTTGATGTATTTTTTGTGTGTGTGTGTGTGTGTGTACGTGTGCAAGTGTGTATGTGTGTGTGTGAGAGTGTGAGTGTGTGTATTTGTGTGAATGTGGGTGTGAGTGAGTGTGGTGGTGGTGTGTGTGTGTGGTTTTTTGTGTGTTTGTGTGTGTGTTTGTCTGCGTTGGTGTATTTGTGTGTGTGAGTGTGTGTGAGTATATAAAAAATATAAATTGGTCAGTATAAAAGGGTATAAAAGTCTATGGAAAGCCCCCACAATTCACAGAAACAAACGTGTGTGTGTGTGTGCTGTTACCGTGCCTTGAGTGTTTGTATTTTTTTTGCGTGTGCTTTGTGTTTGTGCTCGTGTGTATTTATGTGTGTGTGTGTGTGTGTGTGTGTGTCTGCGTGTGTGTATTTGTGTGTGTGAGTGTGTGTGAGTATATAAAAAATATAAATTGGTCAGTATAAAAGGGTATAAAAGTCTATAGAAAGCCCCCACAATTCACAGAAACAAACGTGAGTGTGTGTGTGTGTGCGTGTGTATGTGCGTGGGTGTGTGTATTTGTGTGCGTGTGCTTGTGTGTGTGCGCGTGTGTATTTGTGTGTGTGTGTGTGTGTGTGTTGCGGGTGTTTGTGTGTGTTGCATGTGTATTTGTGTGTGGGCATGTGTATTTGTGTGTGCGTGTGCGTGTGTGTGCATGGCTCTCAGTGCTGCTCTGAAATGACTGTGCTGTGTTTGATCACCTGTGTAATGTGTCAGAATCACACCTTTGTAAAACAATAGAGCTTTTATGTGCCACATTTCATGGTCGTTTACGGCTAAATGAGTGTCAGAGACGCCGACTCGAATGAGTGAACATGAATGATGCTCTTCACAAAGACTAACCAGCTCAGATCACTGCAGACTCGTGGAAATAACCCGCTAACCACGATTGCTGAAAGACTAGACTAGAAATGCAATGCAAATCAGCTGTTATGGTGTGATGCTTTGAGAAGCTCGGGCTGATGGGATTCTCTGATTCTCTGGATGATGTTCTCATGCGCCTGTGGAGTCACAGGCGAGTTTAGTGCTTTCCTAATATACACACACATAATACACATTGTTGCAAAGCAGGTTTTTAGAAAATCACAATGTTAGTGTTTACAATATCTTAATATCGCCATGTCTTACAGCAGACAGTTATCAGAATAGGGCAATGCAATAATATAGTTTACATTTTGCCACAATATAAACAATGAAGTAGTCGAGATCTTCTATATAGTTTATTTAACTTTATGTGAGTGTTGTCACGAATCCGGTCCATGAACTTCCATCTGATGTTGCACAGCCAGATGCACGCCTGATGATTCTCCCATGACTTGACTCTCACACCAACAGACTGTTCACCTCACCCTGGCTGCATTTTCATCAACCATATTCACTGATTACCCTCACACGCTGGAATCGCACTGATTCACAGCACACACCCACAGCTGAATCCAATCATACATCTACATAAGCCATGGACTTCCTCTCTCTCACTGCCGAGTATTGTCTAGCGTTTTTCACTCTCCAAGTGTTAGCTGCTATACGGACCCTGTTTATTGTCTTAGTTTTGTCTTTTTCTTAGTTCCTAGTTTAGTCTAGTCTAGTCTAGTCTAGTCTAGTCTAGTCTAGTCTAGTCTTGCCTTGCCTTGCCTGTTTTCCCGTGCATGTATTGCTGCCTTTGTTTTTGGATTGCCCTGTCGTTTTGCCGTTTGGACTCTGTTTGCCCATGCCTGGACCTTTTCCTGTGTTCCTGGATTTATCCCTCTAATCTCGCCCTTTTGATTCTGTTCACCTTCGCTAGCCCTAGGATTATTCTTGTGTCTTGCCCGCCATATACCTGTTTGCCATTGTTCGACCCTGCCTGTGTTTCTGACCTCGCTGCTTTAAATAAAGCTTGCACATGGATCCGCACGTCTCACGTCTCGTCAGCCCCGTTACACGTGTGCTGTATGTATGCAGGTAAAGTTGGACACCCAGTAGTTGTAGAATTTATTAAATTGTTCATTAATTAGAGTTATTAATTTGTCTTGTGGTAATATGGGCAATTATTAAGTTGTTCAATGTATAGTAATTTGGTGTAGTGACTAATTACTATTTAGTGATGTGTATTACTGCGACGGTTAAATGATGCATATAAACGACAAGTTTAAAATGTTGATCACATCACTCAACACTAAGCAGATTATCGGAGGAGTTCTTTGAAAGTTGTGGCATAATATTTATGCACAACACATTCTACATGGTACATAACATCTCTAGTGTGAAAGCCAAAAGTAGCTTGGTAAGGAACTAAAAACCCCATGTGATGTTTAGATAACAGAGGAAAAATGCTGGGGGGAAAATATAATGTCAGTAATTAAGCAGATGTGTTACTACATTGATTAAACTGTAAGATTAAGTTTTGAGAGACTGAGCTCCATCTAGGATTGAATAATAGTGCGGGTGGGTGTCATGGAGCCGCCGCAGTTTATGATTTTATGCAGAAGATCTTTGAGATGCAGAGGTTGAAATCACATGTTGTTGGTCACTTGACACGGAATCTTGACATATCGGTAAGATGCAGAACTGAGCCTTTCTGAAAACTAAGGTGTCAGTTTAAGGTCACTTTTTCTTGATGATACAATATTTGGAGCCTGTTTCTTTAATTCCTAACAGGTGTGTTCTGGCGAAGATCAACCATTGATTTTATCTGGCTGTGGAAGCTGATGCATTTTGTAGCAGGATGTACTATTATGCTGATGTAAAATGATCTGCATCTGTTCCAGCAGTGGACCAGAATTAGGTGTGTGTGTGTGTCTTTCTCTGTGGTTTTCATCTGCAGATCAGGCATTGTTTGCATGGTTGGTTTGAGCTGTTCTTCCAAAGTAATGAATGACGAGCTCAGTGCTGTGGATGGTTTGCTTGTTGTTCTTCTGCTGTTGTAGTCTATGGCTGCCCACAGAAACACTTGGACGACAGTTGTGAAATTTGCCAGATTGATTGGGAAGAGCGACAAAAACATTTCTGGTGACCGTTTGGAGTCTCTGTCTTACCACTGACAGTTTTCAGTTTCACCTGTTTCTGCTCAAGATTCTTAAACCGACTGCTGTAGAAACATCAGCAGCATGACCCGAGACAACCTGAGCGCCACCTGCTGGTCATTTAATGTTAGATTTTATAACTCTCAAATGTCTGTAAGTGATAGGGGTTCAAGTTTATTTCTAAAGCACATTTAAAAACAGCTGAAAGCCGACCAAAGTGTTGTACACTGTCAATAGCCCAAATACAGTAAGTAAAATATTAATAGCATAATTTCAAATACACAACATGACTATAACGAAATCAATTAATAAACGGCAAAGTAAAAAGATGAGTTTAGACAGGATTTAAACACAGGTAGAGTGGAGGCCATTCTAATATGAGATGGTAAGTTGTTCCAGAGAGTAGGTCCAGCCACTTCAAACGCTCTATTTCCTCTCGTCTTTAGACGTGTGCGAGGGATCTGGAGGAGAAGTTTTTCCTCTGATCATAATCGTCTTGTGGGGATGAAGTAGGTTTTGTAAGATAAGGCGGAGCTAAATTGTTCAATGATTTGTAGACAAATAGAAGAATTTTAAACTCAATTCTGTGCTGAACAGGCAGCCAATGCAGGGATCTCAGAATGGGTGTAACATGATCACATTTTTTACACCCCTTCAGAAATCTAGCTGCTGCATTTTGTACTACCTGTAAACGAGAAATTTGAGTTTTTGAAATGCCATAGTACAGCGAGTTACAGTAATCGAGCCATGACATGAAGGCATGGATGGCAATCTCTAGGGAAACTACAGAAAGAAATGGTTTAATTTTAGAAAGGGACCAAAGGTAGAAGAAGTTGGAGCCTACGACAGAACTGATCTGTTTATCGATTTTCAAAGAATTATCAAACTCTACACCCAAATTTCGCACTGAAGGGGAAATAAATTTAGGTGCTTAAAATCAAATAGATTTTTATGCCTGGGGTCTGAGGAGTTAAACTATGACCTCCGTTTTATCTGTGTTTAAGAAAAGAAAATATTTTGAAAGCCAGGATTTAACATCAAGACAAGCAGATAAAGTATTTACAGCACTTTCTTTTTTTCCTAGTAACTGGTAAATATATTTGCATGTCATCGGCATAACAATGAAAAGAAACTCCAAGCTTTCTAAACACAGAACCCAGAGGAAGTAATTACAGAGAAAAAGAGTAGGAGCTAAAATCGAGCCCTGAGGAACACCACATGTTGAAAGACCCAGAGATGAAGTACAATTACCTATTTTAACCCTAAATCTTCTATTAGTTAAAATGATTTAAACCAACTTAGAACAACACCTCCCAGGCCTACAAAAGATTCTAAGCGAGAGATAAGAATCTTGTGATCAGCAGTATCAAAGGCTGAAGATAGGTCCACCATTACTAAAATGATGGAATCTCCAGAATCTGTAGCCATTAAAACGTCATTAAGAACTTTTATAAGAGCTGTTTCAGTACTGTGCAAAGATTTGAACCCAGACTGGAATGTCTCATAAATCTGATTATTTGTTAAAACGGACTGAAGCTGTAAACACACAATTTTTAACATCACCTTAGAAATAAACGATAATACAGATATTGGTCGAAAATTGGATAAAACAGTAGTGAAAAGTGAAGGTTTTTTTTAGGATAGGAGAGACTGTGGCCATTTTTAGACTGTCTGGTATAAATCCAGATGACAAACATTTATTCAACAATGACACAAGCTCTGGTCCCACCAACTAATCGACTAGTCAACTTACACAAGACATGTGTGATTATATTACTGGATGCTCGAAATTGAACAGGAGAATGCACATTTTAAACAACTTATTGTACAGGTAAGATAATCGCCGTTCTAATCTAATGCCCTGCTGCACTTTAACGCACACACATAGACTACAGACAGTAGCTCGTACACCATGCGCAGATTGCACGCGCACAGAATCATTCAGCGCGAAACTGTATTGTCAACACTGTTGTGAGATTTCTCAATAAAATGGCTTAGAAACTGAAAAGTTCAAGCATATATTTCTTAACTAAATCCCACAGCTTCACTACTAGTAGAGAGATGCAGCCAGGTAGAATTCATTCATTTGGCCTGTTGTCACAAGCCGTATTAGGTCATTTTGTTATTTGCCATGTAGGCTGTCTGGCATCGTGAGTTTCGTGAGCTGCTCACATGAACACCGCTAAACAAGGTGAGGCTTTTACAGAAGTTTGAACTCTAAGGTTTCTTGTGTGTGATTTATAGATGCAAGATCTGTTCACAAGCATCTCGTTCTTTCCATGTTCTAATAACCCTCTAATAAACCGCTCCAGCCATTCCTCTCTCTAAGCCAGGACTCCTGACATGCAGTTTCAGCTATGAGATCTGACATCAGGGCACGAGAGATGGCCATCGAGCTCTGCGTGACTCACTTTCTAAATGGCAGCGCCACCAGCCTTTCATTTCCATCTGAATGCACCACTTGAGGATCCAAAACAATGGGCAAGCACGACTGTCAGAGACTCGACGAGAACGCTTTTGGCAAGTGGGTCACCAGTAGATTGGATGGACAAGTTTTGCATTTTATAGATCACGTTCTGCTTCAGATCGCTCAGGCCGTATGAACAGGAGTGCTTTTAAAGCACGATGTGATAAGAGGTTACAGTGTTAAAACCCAGAAAAACATTCATAGAACATTTGTCTTTCGAAATTTACACTGGTCTGTTCTTCTGAGCATTTGCAAATCAGCATGTAGATATTACAATTCTGCATGCAAATAAATGTGAGAAAGAAGCTTGCAAAGCTGTCAGACTTTGTTCCGTGTTTTGTGTGTGTTTTGCTCCCCATGTGCCCTCCTTGCCCATATTTGGTTAGTTTCCTGTTCCTGTCCTGATTATGTTGATTTAATTCCAGGTGTTCCCCGTGTATGTCCATTGATCCCAGGTGTGTCTTGATTTCCCCTTGGCTTGTCATGTGTTTAAATAGTGTTCCCTGTTTTTAGTTCAGCGTCCGGTATTGTTCATGTCAACCTGTGCTACGTGAGTTTTCCTTGGTTTCTTGATGTCATTAAAATTCTCTAGATTGATGTACTCCTCGTCTCCTTCGTTCCTCGCTCCGCACTCCTCTCAGTAGTGCAACCGTGACAGAATACCGGACCAGACTGAAAGTGAGCAGCGCCTCTTCTCCCCAGTTTTTTTTTTTTTTTTCATTTTGAAAGTTTTTTGTTTTCCTTTGTTTTTTCGCCCTCGCATCTATGGAATGCCGCTCGTTCTCCGCCTTAGCTCGCATGGATCTCCCCTTCGTTGAGTATTCCTGGGAGTTCTGCAGGCTTGCCGCGGCAATGGCATCTGAAGAGCGTCCGGCCCCGAGCCAGAACCATCCTCCAGCCCACCGGCCGCTGCGAAGTCAAGCCTGCCGGCCATGGCTCTCTCTAGCCCGCTGGCCGCCATTGGCGCAAGCCCGTCGGTCACCGCAAAGACAAGATCGCCGGCAGCCAAGTTTCCCCGTAACCCAAGGAGGAGGATGAAGAGAAAATAACTGTTCTCTGCCTTCATCCTAGCCCAGAGCTCGCTCCAGTGTCGACTCCAGCCCCTGAGTTCCCTTAGCGCCTCCTCGCAAGCGCCTTGCTGTGCCTGAGCCCCAGAGCCCCCTCCCAGTGGGCCAGCTTCCTCGTACGCTCTTCCCAATCCCCGTGTCAAGCTGAGGGAGGGCTCCTGATGCCCCGTTGAGCCCAGAGAGGGCTCCCGGTCCACCGTTAAGCCCAGGGAGGGCTCCTGATCCCCTGTCATGGCCCATGGAGGGCCTCAGAGCCCGTAAGCTTCCCCAAGTATTTTTTGGGGGGGTAGAAGGGCTCCAGCGTAAGCCATGGCGGGTTGGGGTCCGGGCCCGTCGAAGGCTGCTTGCCATGTCCTCCTGAACTACCCCTGCTCCCAACACCGTGGCCTCCTGAGTCCCCTGATCCGCCATGGCCTCCTGATTCCCCTGATCCGCCATGGCCTCCTGATTCCCCTGATCCGCCATGGCCTCTTAGTCTGCCTGCTCCGCCATGGCTTCTTAGTCTGCCTGCTCCGCCATGGCTTCTTAGTCTGCCTGCTCCGCCATGGCTTCTTAGTCTGCCTGCTCCGCCATGGCTTCTTAGTCTGCCTGCTCCGCCATGGCCTCTGAGTCCGCCTGCTCCGCCATGGCCTCTGAGTCCGCCTGCTCCGCCATGGCCCTTCCTAGTCTGCCTGCTCCGCCATGGCCTCTGAGTCCGCCTGCTCCGCCATGGCCTCTGAGTCCGCCTGCTCCGCCATGGCCTCTGAGTCCGCCTGCTCCGCCATGGCCTCTGAGTCCGCCTGCTCCGCCATGGGTGCCACCTAACTCCAGATCCGCCATGGTGCCCCAACTGCCAGTCCGCCATGGTTGCCCCGAACTGCCATATCCGCCATGGTGCCTCCCGAACGGCCTTCCGCCAGGTGCCGCCGAACTGCCAGAATCCGCCATGGTGCCGGCCCCCGAACGCCAGATCCTCCATGGTGCCCCAAAGAACTGCCAAATCCTCCATGCCGCACCGAATGTCAGATCCACCATGGATCCCGGAACGGATGCCACCCTGTATTCCTCCTTCCTTCCGTTAACCCTGTTTCTAGAGGCCTCCAGAGCGCCCACCCCCCCCCCTCCCCGCTGGATGATATAAGTTTTACAAGCACTAATATTTCTGGAAAATCTGATTTAGTTGTATTTTAAAATTTTGTTCAGTGGTCTTTGAATGCACAGGGATGTGCATTAAATGTAACTATCACTGTTTTTAATAGATAAAGAATTTTACTGTAAAATATATATGAAAAATAAAATATTCATCAAATTACATTAATGCAACGCATTAATATTTAATCGTAACTATGCATGATTTACAGTGAATACATGATTTTAAAGTGAATATTGCAACTTTTTTCCTCGTCTCTTTTCTGCATTGTATATCAGCCAGCTTTCTTGTTCTAGTGCACAGAACCGTTTCAAGACTAATAATTATGTAACAGTGCAAAAGCTGCAGGTTTCCTCATGTAAACTGCGCCATTTTCCATCCCTCTGCAGTCGACCGCTGCCGCTTTGGTAAATGTCACGGCTGTGGGCTGCACGGAATATCGATATTACATAATTTCTCTCAATTAGAGAATGCTTATCATTAGTCTAAGGAAGTCTTATCTGTATTCAGCCGAGCCTTCCGAGTGACAGGGCAGGAGTTCCATTCTAAATAAATGGCCAGCATGATTCCCTCAGATAATACAATTCTACATCATACTGAATCGATGATACTGGCCAGACTGTCCAGACACCAGAAACCTTTAACTAGCTGTAGATTTATTTGTGGTCCGATGTTATTTGTGCTTTGGTTTTACGTTTGGGGACCGTACATAGACTGTGTATGCACTGTAGCTGCTAAACCTTTTAATATCTTTCATTCTGAAAGTAAATATGAATTAAGTTACTGTCGATCCCTGAATTATCACTATTCTGTGCTGTCCTGTCTGTTAAAGTTGAAGATTCGAGCACTTTAATGTGGTAAACTCAGCTGGAATTAATCTCTTTGAAATGGATTCAGCGTTGAACGTGAGTGCGACGTCTCCAAATTGCTTTTTTCTCTTTTTGTGTCTGTTGCGTGCAGGATCCACTGAGCCTGTTTGTATTGATTGGGAATGACGATAGCTTTCCGTGAAAATGGATGAGCTGTTGATTTGTACTTTTCATTTTTCAGAAATCCTATAGCGTAATGGTCACTGCAGGAATCAGAATCAAATCATCTTCCTCTTGAGCCGCTCCAGTCCACACCAGTCAATTCAAATTCACTTCAGCCGGTTGCGGCGAGTCGTCGAGTAGAGAGTTCTCATGCTGATCTCTAGAGCGGTTTTCCCTTGGAACAAAGCGTCTCTCTGCCATATTGAATAGAAGATGAACATGTTCTGGTGAGTTAAGCGTGTTTTAAATGACTTTTGGGGTATCACATATTGATTTTAGAGGTATAATAACTACTTGGAGTTTCCATTATTTGAAGAAACGTCAAAATCCACAGACCAAGTGCAGCTGGTTTTTACATGATGTTTAAGATCTGACATAGATCAAATCACAATAGCAGACCAGCATTACAGAAAGTTTCCTCATTTAAATAAAAGCACAGCGCTTTCAAAGACAACAGCAAAGAAACGAGTGTGAAGTGTGTAGCTAGTTACTAGTCCATCCATCCATCCATCCATCAGTACTGTTTACAGAAGTACGTTTTTGTTTGAAAATGCACCTTTTTCTCCGTTTTGGCCTTGTTCACACTGAGATGGTGTTTTTGTCAAGGAAAACAAAACAAAATCTTTTTGAAAACCCTCTCCAAAGTGGATAAATTTGAAACCGCTGTTTTCGCGTTGTTGTGTGGACTGTGAAAACAATGACGCATGTTTAGTCATGTGACACATTGTACCAATAGATATCGGTATTGTGCCTGTTATGTGCTATTCACTTTCACACTGTTACGACAGATGTGTTACTTTGTACCCTCTTCATATCACAGTCCTGCAAAGATGACAGAAAATTGACTCGCGATTGCTGTTTGCGGCAAAACATGAGGGCAGTTGCGTTTTAGATCAGACATTCAGTCGTGAGGGAGACCTGAACGCGTCAGTGATTGCTGAGATATTTTTCTAAATAAAATGAGAAGAATTGCATGAATGTGTATCATGTCTGTTCCGTCTGTATTGTCTCTGTGAGCTTTTTTGACGCTTTATGCATGAGCAGTAAAGCTAATTTAACGTTTTCTGACGTTTCAGTGTGCATGAGAAACTTTTGGAAAACACTTGAAAACGCTAGTGTGGACGGAGATCTTTTTAAAATGCAAATGCCGTTTTCAAATGTATCCAGATTAATATAGACGTAACCTTGGATTCCCAAATGAAACTCTTTGATGGCATGAAAATCATTCAAACTTTGGCAAATCCAGAGACTGTTCTCTTGAGTTGCAGACTTGTAAACGACTCATTTTGTGTGTCTCTCAGGGTTTAGAGCTGAACGAGTGTTTGCGTCCTCCTACTTTTACACAGACTTCGCCTGCACCAGCATGCACGGCAAAAAATGATTTTCCTCCTTAGTGTTTTCTAGTATAAATATCTACAAATTCTTGAATCAGGATGCATTTAATTGAAAAGTAAAGCGACTTAAGAGTTTTGTTTTATGACAATATTATCCACATTTTGTTAGTTTTTGCTTTAAAACAAGCAAAAATATCTGCCAATGGGGTAAGAAAAATAATCTTAATTCAAAGGCTAAACAAGATTATTTTTCTTACCCCATTGGCACTCTCTCTGTCAGAAACTGATGTGCTGTGTATGTTCATCATGCTGAACTCTTCACCTGAGCTGGATCCCTGTGGCAGTCAGGAGCAGGAAGCTCTCATTACACAATGCTTCCTCACTTCCTGTGTGTGTCTGCATGGCTTCAGCTCATTGATCATGAATGGAGGCCGACGGCTCGGCTTAAGCCTCTCTGGCCACTGAGAGACTCGTGTCTCCTCACTCACGCCTCTCCTCATCTCTCTCCGCCTGCCGTTTCGCTGCTCTCAGTCTGCATTGAACACCGAACACATGCTGTCTCTTCAGGGATGGTGACGGTTCATCTTTCCAAATGCGGGACACTGGTGAGTGACAGAGATGTGAATCGGCCTGATAGAATTTCAGACAGACACATTGAGTTAACATCACATTCGTTTAATGAGATTTTAGGCGGGAGAGCGAGACGCTGACAGATAAATAGATCAGCGTTGACACATAATAACACCAAATACTGTAGGGAAAGGAGCGTGGGCAGGATTCTGAATTACAGTTGTGAAATGCTAATGTGAGGCACTTTTCACAGGTGTGTCGTCCTCCAAATCACTCCTGACATCTCACGCACTTTCGACGCATTATTTACAGAACTGTCCATAAGACAGATGACTCTTGTGATTCATTTCTTTTAATGAATCATTCAAAAGACTAGCTAAGTGTGTCCCAATTCTCATACTTATACACTGTTCTGTGCCTTATTCTAGTAAAAATAGTGAGACTGTGTTCATACTGTATATGTATTTGTGTGTGTGTGTATGTACAGAAGCATCTGAAAAAATTTCAATATCGTGAAAGTTCATTTTTTTTGTAACATTTCAAAAAGTGAAACTTTCATATATTCAAGATTTGTTACATGTAAAGTAAAGCATTTCAAAAGTTTTTTGTTTTAATTTTGATGATTCAAGCTTACAGCTGACGAAGGTCAAAAATCCAGTATCTCGAAATATTAGAATATTTCCTAAGATCAATCAAAAAAATGGATTTGCAAAACAGAAAAGTTCAGGTTCGTTTAAGTATGTTCATTTATGCACTCAATATTGGTTGGGGCTCCTTTAGCACAAACGCCAGCATCAGTGAGTTGTGGCATGGAAGCGATCAGCCTGTGGCACTCCTGAGGTACCATTGAGCCTTCAACTCATCTGTATTGTTGGATCAAGTTTTTCTCATCTTTCTCATCTGCATAAAGCTTGTCAGCAGCAGGTGGAAGCGTAAATTGCTCCAAAATCTCCTGGTAGACGGCTGCATTGACTTTGGACTTGATAAAACACAATGGACCAACACCAGCAGACGTCAAGGCATCCTAAATCATTACTGACTTCAGAAACTTCACACTGGACTTCCAAGCAGCTTGGATTCTGTTCCTCTCCAGTCTTCCTCCAGACTCCAGACCTTGATTTCCAAATGAAATGCAAAATGGACTTTTATCTGAAAAGAGGACTTTGGACCACTGAGCAACAGTCCAGTTCTTTTTCTCCTTAGTCCATGTGAGATGCTTCTGATGTTGTTTCTTGAACTTCTGTTCAAGAAGTTTTCGTGAAGACGTCTGACCGTGGTGACTCTTGATTTAATGAAATTCAAATGTAAATATTCTAATATTTTGAGATACTGGATTTTTGACTTTCATGAGATGGAAGCTCTAATCATCATCAAAATTAAAACAAACTTTTGAAATATTTTACTGTACATATAATGAATCTAGAATATACGTGTCAGACTCTGCTCCATGTCTCATGTCGTGTTTTCCTCCCCCACTTTGATTATTATGCCCATATTTGGTTATGTTCCTGTTCCTAGTGTGTTCATGTGATTCAGCTGTGTCTCATTGAGTCACCGTGTCTTTTAAGTGTGTTTTCGCCTCCAGTTTCCACAGGGGTCCGATGTGTAAATGTAATTTCAGTGTTCTCAGTGGTTCCTGTGTTCCCAGCTTTATTTTCATTAAAGACTTTGGAATTTACTTTACTCCTCATCTCCTCACTCCTTTGTCTCCGTGCTCCTCACAGTAGCGAACGTGACAGAATACTGGACCAAAACAGTAAGCGGCGCCCCTTCCATGTTTTTGTTTTCTTTTTGAATAGTCTTTTGTTTTTTTTTTTTTTTCCGTTTTTTCTCCCTGCAGTATATCCGCCCGTCTTGTCAAGCGAGCCGTTTGTCAAGCCCGCGCAGCGGCTCCCAAGCCCGCGACCGCTAATCCGAAGACAATCCGTCGGGCCCCCCCTAGCTTTCTCCAAGGTGTCGTCTCCAGCCCCATAGCTCGCTCTAGTGAGGGGCTCTTATCACTGATTTCCCCTAGCCCAGTTGAGGGCTTCCTGTGTCCCGCGTTTAGCCCACGGAGGCACTTTTTCCCGAGTTTAGCCCCACTAGGGGCACCGTTCCGATTTAGGGCCCACGGAGGGGATCCCACCTGTTTCCAGAGGTTAGCCCACGGAGGGCTCCTGTTTCCGAGTTTAGCCCACAGAGGGCTCCTATCCCCATGTTTAGCCAATAGAGGGTCCTGTGTCCGCGTACCCCACGATGGCGTCCTGTTCCTCGGTTTAGGTGCCCACGTAGGGTCCTTTCCCTAGTTTCCGCCCACGTGAGGGCTCCTGTTCTCCGTGTTTAGTAGCCCACAAGGACGGGCTGCGTTTTTCCCTTTGTCTGGCCATGGAGGTCCTCAGATCCGTATCTTCCCCAGTATTTTTGGGGTGGGTTTTTGACAGGGCCCACAGTAGAGGATGGGTGCCGCGCTGCCATCGGAGGCTATGGTTCCGTCATGGCCTCCTGGACTGTCTGATCCACCATGGCTCCCCGAACGGCTATCACTCTGGAGGCCCGCTGTCCCGTTTCTGTCCTGTGGGACCTCCAGAGTGCCTCCCCGCTCACCGTTGGAAGTTGTGTGGCGTGAGGACGCGCCTTCCAGGAGGGGGGAGTGATGTCAGTCTCTCTTCCATGTCTCATGTTGTGTTTTCCTCCCCCATGTGCTTCAGTTTGATTATTATGCCCATATTTGGTTTTTCCTATTCCTGTCCCTATTTAGTTCTATTTATTCCATGTGTGTCCTTACGTGATTGTGGTATTTAAAGTGTGTTCTCCCTCGTGTTTCCATTTGCGTTTAAATTGTATTCGTGTTTTATATTGTTTTTTTCCTGTGTTTTTTGTGTTCCCGCTTTGTTTTCATAAAATCTTGAATTTACTTTACCCCTCGTCTCCCTCCTCCGCTCCTTCGTTCCCGTGCTCCCAGTGTGAATCATGACAATACGAAAGTTTAACTTTTTGAATTAAGTTACCAAAAAAAAAACTTTTTGATGATATTCTAATTTTGAGATGCACCTGTATGTATATAACTCTGTTTTTAACAATTTTCAAAAATCATGCTTTTTCATTGTGCATTTCACTTCATTTCAATCAATGCAGTTTTTGTTTATTTTGTTTGTTTTGATTAGTTTAAAAATAACAAATTACATTCTATCTAACACAATAAAACACAATAAAAACATTATGAAATAATAACATCATAAAAAAACATGATTTTTGAATATTAGTTATCTGCTTTTGCACTCTTCATACATTTTTTTTATATATATATATACACACACAATTCCATAAAAATATATATTTTGTTACATGGGTGTTAAATCTTATTGTCATATTATCTATGCCTACCCAGGGTTCACAGATTACAGAATCAGGGTGTTTTTCTAGTTGTATTCGGTATCAGTTGTTCCAGTTTTCAAGGGTTTGTGCCAAATAAATATCACTCTGTTTTTGATGATTACGATTTTTTGATTACGAAACAGCATTTGAGTGAACCTTACAATTGAGTTTCATATCCTAAACAATAACCAATCATTTGTTTTTGTGAAATATTTGAAAGATTTATATACTGTACTAGAATACTATTATTATACAACAAAGCTTGCTGACAGCTGTAGAGATTTTCTGTAGTGCTTATTTAAGATAAAGAGCGTAGAAGCTGGTGCGTCTGCCAGAGCATCACAGTTGGGTTAGTCATGGATGGATTTGTGTCTGTAGCTGAGGTTCTCCTCACATTCTGCTGATCTGAAGGATGTTTTTGTGTGACTATCATGAATTGACTGCCCTCTTATGAGCAGTCGTTCGAAACAGGAACTTCTCAGAATTCGTGTTCAGACTCTGGCTGCGTTTTGATTTCATTCAACTTCTCTCACAGTTGGTTTGTTTCTTGTTCTCTTATTTCTTCTGTGAAGGCTTGTGATTGATCAGCAGATGTCCTTAAGTCTTGTTCCCACTGGCTCTCTTGGTTTGGAGCGGTTTATATCCAGCTTGTTTCGTTTGAGGGGTTTATTTATTATTATTATTATTATTGTTTTTTTATTTTTTTATTTCTAGTCCTAGTCCTAGTTTTCTGATTCCTCCAAGTGATTGTCTGTTTTTTTTAAGAAAGATCCATAATCCCTCTGACGTCGTAGCCAATCGTATTACTCGACGCTCCAGTCTCTCTTTTTGTGTTTTGTTTCTCATTTCCTCCGGCAGTTCCTCCACATCTCTCTTCTTCTCAGACATTTCATGGCTGTCTGAACATTTCTCCTCATCTTTTTCAAGATCTGCTTAATTGTGTTTGCTAGCAGGCTGGCGCTGCGCAGTGATGGTGTGGGGCTCCTGACATTTATGAAGAACAAATTACCATTATTTGCTGCTACAGCTGGCTGTAGTAGTGAAGGTAGATGCTTTCAGACATTTAAAAAATCCAGAAAATGTTTAAATGTCTGCCTAATATTAGTTGTGGCCACTTAAAGCAGTGCATTGCCATGGTCCTTCTGCCTCACAAATCAACACAAAACTCCTTAAATTTGCTTCTATAATGTTTTCTGTACCATCTTCTACAGTTTTTATAAAACTTTGGCTCAGTGCATAGCACCATTTGTCCAGTATTTTTCCCTGATAAACTCCAGCATCGTCGTGACTCTGCAGAAGACAAGCAGATTGGAGAATGGATAGATGGAAGTGATCTCAGGGCTGCAGAGCTGTTAAAAGACACTGAGAATGTACCTTCCTCGTTATTTGAGGTCAGCGCTAGGATGATGTGCAGATTGCACACTATAGATTTATAAATGGGCATTATGAAAACACGTTATCAGGATCGCATGAGATGCGGTTTGTCCAACACATGCAGACGGTCACGTGTGTCACTTGTGGACTGACTCTGCAAAAGAGTGACATGTCATTGAGATTTATACAGTATATACAACAGTCCTTTCTTATTTCTATATCACGAGTCCTTTGAGTTGTGTAACTGGTGCGGTCGCGAATGAGGGGGAATGCAATCGAAAACGGACTGAGGTGCCTTTTTTTAGATGGCCCTGTATATGTATATACATATATACAGTATATAGATATTTATTAGGGCTGTCATCGTTAACGCGTTATCGCATGCGATTAATTGTACAATCCTTAACGCATTAAAATAATTTAACGCAATTAATGCAAAATTACTAAAGCACAATTTCTATTCGAATCCTTTAAACCAATTTCGCTTCTCTGCTTGTGATTAGATCTTTTTAAGCCACTAAACTCCGGGAAAGTTTTCAGTCCAATGATCCAGTAAGCGAATGCATTCAAACAATCCATCCAAAACAGCGCTAATATAAAGGAAACCAGGCTGATTACATCAGAGATTGCAGAGAGAACAGAGACTCGTGTTGCATTTTAAGTGAATCATTCATTCCAGTTTGTTTCGCTTTAAAACACGAGCTCTGTCACATTCTGTGATTGTCTCTGATGAGCGCGAGCCCTCACACGTCACGCTGTGGGAAGTAAAGACTGAACAGATTGTCAACACATCCCACCGCTGTATGGCCAGATGAAATGCAAACTACGGTTTCTCAACTGGATAACCAGTCTCTCTAGTAAAGTTTTGATAGATGAAGACCGCAATCAAGGTAAAGACGATTGCGGTGGCATACAGGAGTCGTACAGTAAGCACACGTGAGTCCGTTATATTAATGCGTGTGTATTAGTGCTCTTGACGCACTGATCGCACACTGAATTTATGCACAGGCGCAGACATTTCCGTACATTAATGTTGTTTCCACACACATTCACGAATATTTTGATTTGTCATGTTTATGTTGCTGTGTTTAGTTATACGGAATGGATCCGTGTACTGTAGTAGATATATGCAGTCAGCAGGCAATTCGTTTTTTTGGCATCTCCATGTGGTCCTGTTGGGTATCGCAACTTGGCTTCTCTAAAATGTAAAAAAGTTATTTTGCTGTCTGCCCACGAACACATACAATATCCATATGTAAGGGAAACAGGTCAATAATTTAGCTCAAAGGGAATCATTTAAGATTTTAAAGGGAACTCCACCATTAATATGTAAGGGAATTAGGACAGAATCACTGTTTTACGGCGGATCACTGAGACGGCCAGCGAGTCAGTGAACGAGCCGTATGACATCAATTCTGCAATGGATATCTATATCCAAAATATAGTGAAAACACTGTTAATTAGCACATGTAACAAGATCGGCAGTTTAAGACATTAAGTTGTGAGCACAAAACACGAGATACTTCTTTTTTCAATATAAATAAGTCTTTATTGGATAAATCTAAGACATATAACTAATCTAACACATGAACACACGCATTCACACAAGTTTTGCAGAAAGAGAGAAAGTGAGGAAATAATTAGTTTAAGAGAATGAAAATGTGAAATCCCAAGTTTACAGCAATATGTGCCATTGCATAGACCTAAACAACCATCAATCACTTAATTAACCCTTGCATTGAGTTTGCTCAATGAGGTTCAAATTTATATTAAAGGCACCAGTTCAGTAGAATCTGGGGTACTTACTTTCCTGTGTCGGGGGTTCCCTTCCTTGTCTGCCGAAAGGGGTTTCCCACTTTTCTGATTGTCTGGAGGTTCAGTCTTGGGAAGCCAGTGGTTGGGCGTCGGCTGACGACGCGGAGTTGTGTTTGAAGTTGAAGTTTTAGACAGCACTCTTTTGGGAGATGCGGCCTTAGGCAAACTTAACTCAAAACACGAAACTCTGAACGGAAAATAAACAAACTAAAGAAATAGAAATAGCTGTAAAGTTTGACTATACGCAGTGCGTTTCTCCTCTGTTTTCGGAGGCTGGCGTGTAAGCAGAGCACGCGCAAAAATCTAAAGAAACATGACAGAGTGAAAAGCAAAGTTTGATGGTTTCCTGAGTATTTAAACTGGGCTTTTGTACACATCCCAAATGGTGCTTTGACCAATTAGACGCTGTCTTAGCTCGGGGTGTTGTATATTTCTCCTCCAAATTCATAAATCAAATGTTATCTTATCAGTCACATGATCCGCGTTTTTCCCGCTCTTGCAAAATATGATTTTGGACATGATTTCTATCACGAGGATATGTTACATTTGACCAAGAATTGACTGGGAGTAACGTTTCAAGCATGAAAATTCAAACTTACACATACCAAGCATGAATATGACCCTTTAAGCTCTTCAATAGTTATTAACAATAAATACACAATAAATGATTAAAACATGATAGTCCGATGTGTGGGTTACATACATGATATGGAGTTATATAGAAATTATTAGCTGCTCAGGTCCTTTTAGTGTGATTTAGGTGCATGGAAAGGCAGTTTCTGTGCCATTATGTGAATGTATGAAGACCAGAGATTAAGATGTCTGTAAGGAATTTTAGTCTGTCTGTTCTTTGTCGTGAGTTGGGGGAAGTCAATTTACGACGAGCTTGTGGCTGTAGTTACTATCGTGTGATAGCCATGCGGTCATCTCTTTTGTCCATTATTCTTGATAACTTGCCCCAATATTTTACAATCTCCTTGGACTTGTCATTGTGTTCTTTTGTGTTAATGTTGAAAACTGTTCTGTGACAGAGTGGTTTAGGCTTGCTTCAGACTGGCTAGGGTCTGGTTTATGACATCCTGTTGTCTTGGGCCTCTGTGGAATTTTTGTGACTCCTCGTGCCTCAATCATGTTTTGACCAAATCTTAGATTGTCTGATTCGGTCTGATATCCTACAAAATTATATATTTTTCCCCTTCATATGTGCTTATATGGGCTCCTTATATCATTTGGTTCTTTGGTGTCCTTTTGGAGTTTCTAGGTGTCCTTTTTTGGAAAGTCATCTAAATGTATCTTGAAAAAAGCTTGCAGAAAATATAGATTCCCCTTCAGGAACTTGAGCTGCGTCGAGATTCGCTTTGGGAATGCCCCCTGCGTGACCGCGTTCTGAAGCACGTGTCAAATTTGTCCAATGGAGCAGCGAGACGTCACAAGCAGGGTGACATGAGCGCAAGGAAGTATAAAAGCCCATTCGGCAGATCACAAGTTAGCTTCTGCTCTTCGGTAGAGCTCTGTGTATGTGTCAGTCTGTTTACTGTTGTCTGTCAGTCCACAAGCATTCTAAAGTATATATCAAAGTCTAAACTAATATCTATGGCGAGCAAACGGCATTACAGACGTTGTGTGCCTCCCTGCCCACACTATCTGGCAGCGGGGGATATACACGATCTGTGTGTCATTTGTTTGGGAGCGGATCATGCACGGTCAGCTTTCGAGGAGCTCATTGTCATCCCTGCGAGCTGCTCTCGCTGCCTATGCTCCGCTCTCGCCTGGCTGTGTTTGATGAGAGCGGCCAGGCTCGTGATCCCGCTGGCAGCGGTCCCGCTGTTGCCGAGGCATGGTGTAGACTGTTGTCGTGGGGATCGCGGGTGGATTTAGCGGAGGGATCCGAGACGGGCTCGTCCTTTTCTCGGTCCTCACCCGCTAGATCCGCGGTTCTCTCTCAGTGTTCGGAAGCCCGCGCTGCGGTTTCTCCCCCCCCAGAGAGAGCTAGCCAGATGCTTCATCTATCTTCCTCCAAGGAGGTGGATGTGATGAGTGTCAAGACAGAGGAGACTGTGGACTTGCCAGCACAGTCCCTCGCATATGAGGTGTGATTCGTGATTATGGGGTGTGTTTCAAAATAAAATATCGTTTGACCAGCCGAGAAACAGGACGCTCGTCCTAAAAATTATTATGGGGTGTGATTCGTGCAGTCGCCAAAATAAAATATCGTTTGGCCAGCCGAGAAACAGGACGCGGTCCTAAAATGATTATGGGGTGTGTTTCGTGCATTCGCCAAAATAATATATTGTTTGGCCAGCCTAGAAACAGGATGCTTGTCCTAAAAATAATTAGACGAGCGTTTCCTGAATCCAGATCACAGCCTTCACAACGGGTCCTTCCAATTTTCCCCGATCTCCATGCTGAGGTGTCAAGATCGTGGGAGAAACCGTACTCATCTCGTATTTACAGCCCCACATTCTCGAATTATTCAAAAGAACATCATGGCTGAATGATAAGGGATATGGGGTGATGCCAGTGGTGGAGCAGACGCTTGCGTGCTATCTCTCCCCATCCTCAGCATCGGTCCTGAAGGCCCCGAAGCTTCCCACCAGGCCCGTTGGGCTTACATCGAGTCTGGTTGGGAAAACTTATACGGCGGTAGGTCAGGCTGGCACATTTTTGCACACCATGGCGGTGTTACAAGCACACCAGGCTGACCTGCTCAGGGGTGGGGTTGCTGAGCGGGAGCAGCCCAAGCCGTCAAGTTCCTCATATCGGCAGTCTCAAAAACAGAGCTTTGCAACCCGCACCCCTCCACAGAAAGATCGGGGGTCGGGGCGACGCTCTCAGTCGGGGTCTTTCTAGACCGAACACGGATCTGCGGACCGTTATTTGTCTACGAGGACCTCGGCGAAATGGTCCTACCATTGTCAGGTCCCTGAGGGCAGCCCACCTGTAGAGGAAAGGGTAACACCTCAGTATACGGTGCCCAATACTCCTCAGTGCCCTCATGGAGGCTTATTGATACCCCTGCCTCCCTCGGTGCTTCAGGGCTCAGTGAGCTCCGATGAGCGAAATCCCAGCTGCCGCCTGGCAACGGTACGGCACGGGAGAGCTCCCCCCCTCAAGTGAGGGTGCTACAGCAATCAGGTCGGTCGTTCCCTGCCGGTCATCCGCTTCAGAGGACCGAACTGGCTCCTCTAATAATGCCAGCCTCGAGAGGCTGGTTCCCTTAGTAGATTTTCTGGTAGCGTGGAAACTTCTACCAAATATCTCAAAATGGGTCCTGCAGATTGTAGAGTAAGGTTACAGAATCCAGTTCGGTTCTCGTCCGCCTCGTTTCAACGGGGTCATCCCCACACTAGTGGGCCCCGAGCCGGCTCTGGTAATGGAACAGAAAGTAGATACTCTCTTGAGGAAGGGGACCATAGAACATGTTCCGCCTCTCTCGAGAGCGTCCGGCTTCTACAGCCGTTACTTCATCGTTCCGAAGAATGATGGGGTAGTTGCTCTGTCTTGGGGGGGGGAAAAATCTCCGTCTTCTGAACCGCGCTATCACACGGCTTCGGTTCAAGATGCTCACTAACAAGCAGATAGTATCACAAATCCAGTCTGAGGACTGGTTTGTTACGATAGATCTCAAAGACGCTTATTTCCATGTTTCCATCCTCCCTTAACACTGGAAGTTCCTAAGGTTTGCTTTCGGGGGCGAAGCATACCAATATCGAGTTCTTCCCTTCGGCCTGTCACTCTCACCCCGCACTTTCACGAAGTGTGTGGATGCCGCTCTGGCTCCTCTGCGGCTCCAGGGCATCCGCATACTCATTTATATCGACGATTGGTTAATACTAGCGCAATCGGAGCAGATGGCGGCTCGGCATTGAGATGTCGTCCTCACCCATATGAGAGAGCTGGGGTTAAGACTAAACACCAAGAAGAGTGTTCTTTCTCCACTACAGAGAACCACTTATTTAGGCGTGGTGTGGGACTCAACCTCGATGCAGCCACGTCTGTCTCCTAATCGGCCCAGGGGATGGAGCCTCCACCCCGAGGAATGAATCTGTTTGTGTCTCCGGAAAACTCACATGACTGTCCTCTCTGGTTCTCCCTCACGCATCCAGCTCCAATGGGGCTGGATGCCATGGTGCAGACGTGGTCGAGGCTTCGTCTGTACGCTTTTCCCCCGATTGCTCTGCTCCCCTGGGAGTTCTGGATAGGGTACGCCGGGATGGGGTCCGTCTGTTGCTAGTATCCCCGTTCTGGCCGGCCCGAGTATGGTTTTCGGACTTGGTGTCCCTCCTCGATGGTTCTCCGCTGGAGATTCCGATCAGGAGTGACCTCCTCTCTCAGGCGGGGGGCGCCCTTCTTCACCCCCGCCCGGAGTTATGGAAACTGTAGGCATGGCCCCTGAGGGGGCACAGATCCTAGCATCTGGTCTCTCAACTGAGATTGTTGAGACTATACCCCAGTCCAGAGCTCCCGCCACTAGGAAACAGTACTCCTTGAAGTTGAAACTTCGCTTTCATGGTGCTGACATCGACTGGCAGTTCTGGTTCAGGGTTATCTCTCTCCACTCTGAAGGTATACGTGGCAGCCTTACCACGCCCTTCTGGGTGGTCAAACATTGGGAAGACACCCACTTATCACTCTTTTCCTCCGTGGCACCCTGAGGCTGAAGCCGGTACAGCGCACTAAGGTGCCCTCGCCCTCATGGGACCCTGGCGTGGTTCTATGGCGTATGCAAGGCCCCCTTTGAACCCATAGAAGAAGTTTGGTCAAGTTGCTCAGGCTCAAGACCATCTTTCTCCTCGCTATTTCCTCACTAAAAAGGATCGGGGATCTTCAGGCACTTTCTGTTTCGTGCCTGGAATTTGCTCCAGGCATGGTTAGGGCATTCCTTTACCCGAGGGCCGGGTATGTCCCTAAGGTGCCCACTTCTTCACCAGGGCCCATAGTACTTCAGGCATTCTGTCCTCCTCCGTTCCAGGAAGTAGGCCAATAAAGGTTTAATCTGCTCTGTCCAGTTTGAGCACTGGATGCTTACGCATACAGAGCTGCCCCGTGGCGTAAGGCAAATCAGCTATTGGTTTGTTTTTGTTCCGCCAAAGAAAGGATCTCCAAGCAGACTATGAGTAGGTGGGTGGTCGAGGCCATCTCACTAGCCTACGAGTCCTCTGGCCTCCTGTCACCTATGGGGGTCAGAGCGCACTCGACCAGGAGTATGGCAGCCTCCAAGGCTTTCAACTTGGGTGTGGCCTTGCAGGACATTTGTGCTGCGGCAGGCTGGTCCTCTCCGCACACTTTTGTCCGCTTTTACAACCTAGACCTGGCATCTACCCTAGGTTCCCAAGTTCTCTCTTCGTGATGTGCTCATAGGATACACACACAGGCAGGGACTTGGTAGTATGTTGCAGTGGGTATTCTCGTTCCCAAAGCGATCTCGACGCAGCTCGAGTTCCTGAAGGGGAACGTCTCTAGGTTACGTATGTAACCATGGTTCCCAGAGGGAACGAGACGCTGCGTCTCTTTGCCATACTCCCTGCATCCCTCCAGGCGCTACTTCATCGAAGCTAACTTGCGCTCTGCCGGATGCGTTTTTATACTTTCTGGTGCTTACGTCACCCTGCTCGTGATGTCTCGCTGCTCCATTGGACTGATTTTACACGTGCTTCAGAACGCGGTCACGCAGGGGCGTTCCCAAAGCGATCTCGATGCAACGTCTCGTTCCCTCGGGGAACCATGGTTACATACGTAACCGATATAACGTTTTGAGAATCACCCTTCAATGTTTTGGTTTACTTTGCTGGATATAGCAATGATGACAAAATAAACCTTTGAAACAAGATAAATGGTCTATGCATAATTTCATGAAGTGTGCGATTAATTGCGATTAATCACAGAAAAAGGATGTGATTAATTAGATAAAAAAAATTTAATCGATTGACAGCCCTGATAATATAGATAGATCTATTATAAACTAGAAAACTTGAGAAATATCACCACATATTTATGTCACAGTCAGTATTGATTTTTGCCTAGTGCTTAGGAAAGTGAATGCTTTAAAGCCCAATTAAATGACCAGTCTGTAGTCTTAACCACAAACAGGACGATGTGTGAACACTTCCTACAGACAGAGAACGATATACTGTGGAGAATGTCTCCATCCACTCTATTGAGTGACCCTTGTGCATTTTCAATCTCTATGTACATTATATACAGTATGTGTTCATCACATTAGGTTATTTGAAGCTGTTATTGTCGTGCCCAGGGTTATTTTTTTAAATTCATGATCACACCTGCTTTCTGTGTAACTTTTATGATCAGATTGCTGGTCTTTGATTCTGTATATGACCTGTTTTGGGGTCCTGTGAGTCAAGTTGCTCCATCAACAGGCTCTTATTGCAGAAGCGACTCAGAAGTGTCTGATTGCCCTGGAGTTTAACATAATTTCATCATGGATTTTGCCTCGTGGCCAAGGTGCTTTATTTGCTGCCGTCATGCACTGACACAGAAGACGGAGCAGATGAGGTGACAGCAGCATAAAAAAAGGAAAGCAAGCAGCATTGTCTTAGCCGGAAACGGAGCCTTCAAGGACAGAGCCATTGTTACTGTGAGCTGCAGCAACTGGCGGAGATTTCTCCTAGCTAAATTACAGTGCGAAGCCACAAATGGACAGCAATAATTGTAGGCTTTGTGTTGCTAAATAGAGGCTCAGAGAGCATGTGTGACCCAAACCCTCCCTTAACAAGCAGATTCTGTCTCGTTTAGTGACAATAGCTCAGGAAACATTATCCTCCTAAACGAGTCCACATCCTCCTTTATTCCTGTCCACACACTCTCTCACACACACACACACACACACGCCATCTGCAGTGATGTCCGATTCCTCTGTAGGCAGTGCGCCATGGTACAACATTAATACCCATTCTCTCAAGAAAGAAATTCGTAGTCTTGAGCGCAAATGGAGACAAACTAACTTGGAAGTTTTTAGAATTGCGTTGAAAATCAGTATGTCCAGCTATAGACAGGCTCTAATAGCTGCCAGGGCCGAGCATATCCACACACTCATAGAAAATAACCAAAACAATCCAAGGTCTTTATTTAGCACAGTGGCTAGATTAACAAATAACCAGACACCGCCTGATCTAAATATTCCCTCACAGTTTAATAGTAATGACTTTATGAATTTATTCACTGATAAAATAAATAGCATCAGAAATACAATAACAAATGTAGATTCTACAGCGTATACTTTAGCTTCATTCATCGCACCAGAAGATAAACTGCAGTGCTTTACAACTGTAGGATAGGAAGAGCTAAATAAACTTATCACTACATCTAAACCAACAACATGCATGTTATGATCCTGTACCCACTAAATACTGAAAGAGTTGTTACCTGAGCAGAAGAAACCGCTGGGCTTCAATATTATTAACTCGTCGTTGTCTTTAGGTCACGTCCCATAACCATTCAAGCTGGCGGTTCTTAAGCCTCTTATTAAGAAACCACAACTAGACCAAAGTGAACTGGCAAATTACAGACCCATTTCAAATCTTCCTTTTATAGGAAAAATTATTGAAAAAGTTGTGGCTGCTCAATTGTGCTCCTTCCTGCAAAAAATTATCTGTATGAAGAATTTCAGTCAGGTTTCAGGCCCCACCATAGTACAGAAACTGCACTTTTTAAAATTACAAATGACTTGCTTCTTTCATCAGACCCAGGCTGCATCTCATTGCTAGTTTTACATTATCTTAGTGCTGCGTTCGACACTATAAATCATGACATACTCATAGATCAATTACAAAACAATACAGGTATTCAAGGGCAGGCTTTAAAATGGTTAAAATCCTACCTGTCCGATCGCTACCACTTTGTTTATTTAAACAGGGAGTCATCTCAATTATCACCAGTAAGTATGGAGTGCCACAAGGATCTGTTTTAGGTCCTCTGCTATTTTCAATATACTTGTTTCCCCTTGGTAATATTATTAGAAAACACAGGATTAGTTTCTATTGTTATGCTGATGATACTCAACTACAAATCTCAACAAGACCAGATGAAACTTCTACATTTTTTAAGCTAACAGAGTGTGTTAAAAATGTTAAAGATTGGATGGCCAATAATTTTCTCTTATTAAATTCGGAAAAGACAGATATTACTTATTGGACCAAAAAACAATACACAGAATCTCTTGGATTACAATTTTCAACTAGACGGATGTACTGTTACTTCATCTACAGTCAAAAATCTGGGTGTTATAGCAACTTGTCTTTTGAAAATCATTATTTCCCATGTTACAAAAACAGCATCCTTCCATCTTAGAAACATTGCCAATCTACGAAACATGTTACCTGTTTCTGAACCAGAAAAGCTAGTTCATGCATTCATGACCTCTAGACTGGACTATTTTAATGCACTGCTAGGTGGTTGTCCCATCTTCAATAAACAGCATACAGGTAGATCCAAAATTCAGTTATATCTGATCTAATGCACATTATTATTCTTTAGCTTGGGTTAAACAAATAACTTTTGCTTGGTTGGAACAGCAGCTACGCTAATTATGTTTCTATTTGTTTCTCTGTTTCTGTTGGGATTGACATCCTGTGGTAACACTGATTTACGTAAGCTTCAGTCTGGATCCAGAACACCCTGAGAAGAGATGATGCCAACCCCTAAGAGGACCTCAGATTATGCCGACCCTGAAACAACATACAGTACTACCAAATTTTGCTATAAGTTTGAATGCAACATATAATAATTGCTGTTAATAATGTTAATCGTCTGTTTGATTACGTCTTAAATAGATTTTTATTCAACGACTTTGTATCGGAAAAGCTTGTATACAATAACTTGAATTGAATTGAAATCAGTGGGGTTTCTCAGCGCTACATCATATTCACTGCTGTGTTTAAACTAGTGTGTGTAATTGCAGGTCCGTTTGCTGTGAAAACAAAAGGCTTAATTGATCTCTGTAGACCTACAACCCACGCTGTGATACAGAGTGACACGCGTTTGGATGAAAACACAAAACCAACAAGCTGGAATGTGACATCTGGTTGTGGAGGATTGAGGCTGTATTCAGAATTATGTGAATTGAGCATAGAAATTCATGAAAGCCTGGTAAATATGTTGAACTTAAAACATTCATCAAATTCTCAGTGTCATCTAATTGCGGTTCATTCTTGTGAAAATGCACAAGTACTTACAGGTCAAGCGGTCTTGTGTCTTATACTTTGCATTAAAGAGGAGTCTCATTGATGTTTTGATGGCCCGGCCATCATTGTGCTGCATCATTCGCGTTTTGTTGTAGCATTCCTCTTTGAATAAAAGCACCTGCTCAATGAATAAATGTGGTTTTACATGCGTGAGCAATGAGGTCAGCTCATTTAGCGTCGTTGGCAGGTTTCATCTGATCTATTTTTCTGTAGGAATTTCGCTTCCGGCTTCGCTACCGTTCGGACGTTTTTGCTTACTGCTCTGTGCTTTGCTCCCTATTTCTGTACTTTTCTTTGATTTTTCTTTGATTTTTACTTCAGCAGATCAGCACAGTGCTCAAACAACATATTTTTGGCACAAACANTGCTTACTGCTCTGCGCTTTGCTCCCTATTTCTGTACTTTTCTTTGATTTTTCTAAGATTTTTACTTCAGCAGATCAGCACAGTGCTCAAACAACATATTTTTGGCACAAACACTAAAACTAAAAACTCTCTGGGACTGGAATAATACCACGAAAAAGAAGACTTTTGCCTCCCACTGCCAGCAGCTTACATTCCGGAGAAGGGAAAACACAGCTGCCCACATTCAAACAGAAGAGAAAGAAAATGCCTCCTGTTGAATCTACTTGCTGCATGAACTACTGCAAACTTCTACAAAGGATTACGGTTCTTGAAACAAAGTTACTTGCTGGATTTCCAAAACAGGCAGAACACTCAGCAGACCGTCGTCACGGACCCCCTCAGCATACAGCCGGTGAGTCCCATGAACCTAGTCAATCTCAACAGTTTATACCAAGTGTAGAGAAACAAGCCGAAACTGATTGTCACACTAATCGATGGCACAAACAGGGAGCGAGACCCAAAGGCAGTAGAGACATCAGATTGTCACGAGTTTCTCGTATTGCTGCCGTAGCATCCTCTACCCCAGATTCGGCTATGACAAGGCTTGTGAATACTGGTATTCTACCACCCCCTATACAGATTTGAAGCATTAATGAATGTGGGTGAGGAATCCCCAAATGTGATTGAACATGGATCGTATCAGCCAGCAGCTAACATCGCTACTAACAGACGCTCAAGGTCGAGCAGACAGCGGCTTTCAGCTCAGAGCGCAGCCGAGCCCAGGACTCTGATAGTGGGTGACTCCATTATCAGAAACATCAGTAGCAGGACTACAGCTACATGCTGCTTTCCTCAAGCAACCATCTCTGATATGAACAGGGAACTCCGGAATATTCTGATGAAGCACAAGACTGCAAATCGAATCATCATCCATGTGGGGAAGAATGATATTCGGAAAGAGCAGTCAGAACTCCTTAAGAAGGACTTCAGTGAACTCTTTGAAACACTTCGAAGTCTTAAAGTTCAGTCGTTCATCAGTGGGCCACTCCCAGCAAGAGGAACTAATATGTTTTCACGTTTGCTTGGGCTGAACACATGGCTACAAAGAATCTGCAGCTTAAAAGGAGTCAATTTCATCGATAACTTCAATCTTTTCTGGGGCCATAGACAACTGTTTAAACTGGATGGCCTCCACCTAACAAACTTGGTGCAAGAGTGCTAAAGGACAACTTCTACTTCTCCATCCGTCATCCTTCAGTAGTGTGTGCCAAACTACTCAACCTGAATGGCACACACACACCTGGACAAATTATGAGTGACGACAGGACTTCATATCAGTTTCTGAGTCATCGTGTGGTTGACACATCCCACAAGGACACTGATAAGACCACGCAGCCAAAACAACCACTGCTCATGGACATCACGGCTGATCCCTGCCCACAGAGCTCATCACAGACAGACTGTGACGTATCAGAACAGCTCCGAGACTCAGCATCCAAGGACGACTTTCTGGGAAACAGCCAGGGAAGTCAGGACAACATATCACAGCCACCGGAAGCAACAGAGCCACAGCCCTGCTCACCAGACACATTATCCCTCTCTCCAACATCTCCACTTCTAAGCTTCTCACAGAAAATGGAGGAACTGGTGTATGCTGGGACCAAACTCTCCCTCTCTTTTGCTGGAAGCCCCCATATATCAACTAAAACACGGCGGGCCCCACAACCACCAAAGCCTGTGGGCCCAGCTTGTCTTCCTCCTCCTGTGAGAGCTCTCTGGCCGCTGCCACAATGCCAGGGCCCAAACTCTCCATCTGCTGTAGGTGAACCAAAAACAACTGATAACAGCTCTCAGTGATATGTGTCGGGTCCCCGCTATAATAGCAGCAACATTCTCAAATGTTTACAGAACAAGCGGGAACCCAGTGTGCCAGTAGCCTTCTCTATTTTTGTTTTATCACGTGATAGAAAGTCTAAGGGCTTCTTAAGCTGTACGGCTGACTTATCTAATCTGTGGACTGTTATGCATCAAACTAATATTGCTGTTGAGACAAAATGCAATGCTATCAAGTTAGCATTTTTAAACATTCGCTCACTAAAATATAAATCATTTCTAATCAATGACTTAACCACAAACAACCTGGATTTTATGTTTCTACATTAAAAAGGAAAAAAGGGAAGAGGGAAAGAGGATTTTTTTTAAAAAAAAAAAAAAAAAAAAAAAAAAAAAAAAAAAAAAAAAAAAAAAAAAAAAAAAAAAAAATAAAATTTTAATAAATTCATGCTAGAGACAGCTGCATGCAACGGTCCTCAATGAACCGCCCCTCCTTTACTTTCATGAGTGTTTGCAGGACTGTTAGGAGATGTGGAGGTGTAGCTGCTCTATTTAAAGATGTTTATCAATGCAAGCAAGTGTCATTTGGTTAGTACTTGTCTTTTGAATATCTAGGGTTTGTGCTGAAAGGTGCTCCACGCATTATGTTTATCATTATTTACAGGCCTCCAAAACACTCTCCAGCCTTTGTTGAAGAGTTCACAGCAATGCTATCAATGATTTCCTCATAGTTTGACTGTTTTGCTATTGCAGGGAGTTTTTATATTCACATAGATAATGCAGAAATCGAAACTACAAAAGAAATTATAACTGTTTAAATACTTTTGACCTGATTCAGCATGTGCATGACCCCACACACATCGGGACATACTCTAGAGTTACTCATCAGTAGAGGTCTAAACATTTCATCCATTGTTATTAAGGACGTAGCACTATCTGATCATTTCTGTATTTTCTTTGATATATTGATTTCTGTTACCACTGAATCTAGATCTGTCTGTCAGAAAGAGATGCATTAATGAAAACATTAGTGTGCTATTTATGGAGGCTATATCGTTAACACCAAGCATTTCTGCAGACTCCGTTGATCTTCTCCTTGATTCCTTTAAATCAAAAGTTAAGAATGTTATTGATGACATTGCTCCTTTGAAAGTCTGCAGGAAGACTGGCAGACAGAAATCAGCTTGGGGAAAATCAACAGCAGTTCAGAGTATGGAAAGACAATGCAGAAAAGCTGAGCGGATGTGGCGGCAGACGAAACTTGAAATACACTAGAGCATCTAAAAGCAGCCTTCGTACTTTCAATGTGGACTAGGCAGCTAACCGTCATTCTCTCAACCGTATAACATAGAACTTAAACAACACTCGCACTCTTTTTGCTACTTTTGAGAGACTGACAAATACCCCAAGTCAGATTGCCAGTGAAATGGTCTCTGACAGCAAATGCATTGAGTTTGCTTTCTTCTTTTCTGAGAAGATCAATAATATCATGAAGGCGATTAGCACATCCCCAAATTATGTAGAGGTCAGACAGATTCGACCGCAATTTAAAAAAGAAGATACTATGTCTGGTTTTGAAGAAATTGATATCAAAATTTTGGAAGAAATAGTACAGCTCCTTAAATCGTCAACATGCTATCTTGGCACACTTCCCACATATTTTTTCAAAAAGGTGCTTAACTGTTTGGAAGCAGATATCTTAGAAGTGGTGAACGCCTCACTTCTTTCTGGGGCTTTTCCAAACTCCCTGAAAACTGCAGTTGTTAAACCCCTTCTGAAAAAGAGAAATCTTGATAACACCATATTGAGCAACTTTAGACCAATATCAAATCTTCCTTTTATTGGCAAGATTATTGAAAAGGTTGCTTTCAATCAGCTGAACAACTTCTTAAATTCAAATGGATACCTGGACAATTTTCAATCTGGTTTCCGACCGCATCACAGCACAGAGACAGCACTCATTAAGATAATAAATGATATTCGCTTAAATTCTGATTCTGGCAAAATATCAGTGCTGGTACTACTAGATCTCAGTGCTGCGTTTGATACTGTCGATCATAACATACTACTAGAGAGACTGGAAAACTTGGTCGGGCTTTCTGGCATGGTAATTAAATGGTTCAGGTCATACTTAGAAGGGAGAGGTTATTATGTGAGTATAGGAGAGCATAAGTCTAAGTGGACGTCCATGACATGCGGAGTCCCACGTGGCTCAATTCTTGCACCGCTCTTGTTAGCCTGTATATGCTCCCACTAAGTCAAATAATGAGAAAGAACCAAATTGCCTATCACAGCTATGCAGATGATACCCAGATTTACCTAGCCTTATCTCCAAATGACTACAGCCACATTGACTCCATCTGCCAATGTATTGATGAAATTAACAGTTGGATGTGAGGTAACTTTCTTCAGTTAAACAAGGAAAATACTGAAGTCATTGCATTTGGAAACAAAGATGAAGTTCTCAAGGTGAATGCATACCTGGACTCTAGGGGTCTAACAACTAAAAATCAAGCCAGGAATCTTGGTGTGACTCTGGAGACAGACATTAGTTTCAGTAGTCATGTCAAAGCTTTAACTAAATCAGCATACTATCATCTCAAAAACATTGCAAGAATTAGAGGTTTTGTTTCCAGTCAAGACTTGGAGAAACTTGTTCATGGCTTTATCACCAGCAGGGTGGACTATTGTAATGGTCTTCTCACCGGCCTTCCCAAGAAGACCATTAGACAGCTGCAGCTCATCCAGAACGCTGCTGCCAGAATTCTGACTAGAACCAGAAAATCTGAGCATATTACACCAGTCCTCAGGTCCTTACACTGGCTTCCAGTTATATTTAGGATTGATTTTAAAGTACTTTTACTCGTTTATAAATCACTCAATGGCCTAGTACGAAATATATAGCAGATATGCTCACTGAATATAAACCTAACAGACCACTCAGATCATTAGGATCGAGTCAGTTAGAAATACCAAGGGTTCACACAAAACAAGGGGAATGTGCTTTTAGTTATTATGCCACCCGCAGTTGGAATCAGCTTCCAGAAGAGATCAGATGTGCTAAAACATTAGTCACATTTAAATGCAGACTCAAAACTCATCTGTTTAGGTGTGCATTTATTGAAAGCACTGTGCGATGTCCGAACTGATTGCACTATATTATATGTATAATCGTTTTCTTAAATTAATTTTAAACCTCTTAATAAATTTTTTTGTAAATATTTTCAAAGTTTTTTTAAATTCCTTGTTTTATTGTTGTGATTATTGTTTTTATTTTATTTTATGTAAAGCACTTTGAATTACCATTGTGTATGAAATGTGCTATACAAATAAACTTGTCCTTGCCTTGCCTCTCTCTCTCTCTCTGTCGCTCTCCTCCTCTCACACACACACACACCACACACACACGAGCGCAAAACGCTCTTTTAACAGTCCCATAGCAAAACTCGGAAACACAGCTTCTCCCTGACATGGCTGCTTCAACACTAACTGCGGTTACTGAAACCACACCCTCTTTCTTTGCGTGAACATTTGGGCGGCATTATGCTAATATTTCCACATAGTGATGTAGATATGTGGGGCGTGTTAGAATGAGCCGTTTTTGGGGTGTGTGGCAGAGTCTTAACTTTTATAAAGTATATTTCTTTGGTTTTGAGACTTTAGGCTTTGCAACTTCAGGGATTTATCTATGCACAATCATCTTGTAACACTCCAAAGAGAAAGGAAAACTTGAAATCGCATCATATGACCCCTTTAAGCAAGACGCAGTACGAGTGAAGTATCGAAAGGGAAATAGGGATCTTTGCCATCACAGGAATAAATTGCATTTTAAAATGTATTAAAACATAAAACAGTTATTTAAAATTATAATGTTATATTTTATTGTATTTCTGATCAAATAAATGCAGCCTTTTGTGAGCATAAGAGACTTCTTTCAAAAACATAAAAAAATCTTACCGACCCCAATCTTTTGAATTTATGTAATGTATTTACACACAAGTATAACAATAAAATACATATCATGACTGTTTTTTTTAGTTTAGTGTGTTTGGTTTAGGCTTCACATTAAATTTTTTACATTACATATTTTTTTTTCTTTTGAAAATATGATTAAAGTATAACTTGTTTGTTTGTTTGTATGTATGTAGCGGAGGTAACGTGTGCACCCAGCCAGTTCCAGTGTGCCATAACCAAGCACTGTATCCCACGTGTGTGGGTGTGTGACCGTGATAATGACTGCGTTGATGGATCTGACGAGCCCGCCAACTGCAGTAAGTGGAAATGTTTTTAATTAAAATCTCATTATATAAAATTTTTAAATCAAAACTCACTGTACATTATCCATTGCCATGCCTATTAATAGATAGAAACAGGCATGGTTATGTTCTCAAAATTGCTTAATATCTGCTGATACTATTATTTGAACACTGTGTATCTCCAGATTCATGCCATGGTTTTCATGTTTATCTGTATTTTGTTTTTCTGTCTGCTGTCATGTTCATCTGTTTTGATATTGTAAAGCGACCTTGAGGTTGCAGAAAGGCGCTATATAAAATAAACTTATTATTATTATTACTTCTACCAATTAGCGCATATTAATATCATTCATTGAGTTCTTTCTTATATCTCTTTCTGTAGCTCAGATGACATGTGGTGTGGATGAGTTCCTCTGTAAAGACTCCGGTCGCTGTATCCCAGCTCGCTGGAAGTGCGACGGAGAGGATGACTGTGGTGATTCTTCAGATGAACCCAAAGAGGAGTGTGGTGCGTTCATATGCTTATATACAAGACTAGCAAATGTAATATTTTAGAGTAGTATCATTAATTAAAAATTCAAATTTGAATTCAAATTTAAAGGGATAGTTCATCAAGAATGTCTCAGTTTACGTCTGTAACCATGATTCCCTGAGAGGAAACGAGACGCCGCATCAAAACGCTGTGGGGAAGTAATTGACTTGAAGCATGTGTTAAATCAGTTCAATGGAGTGGTGAGACATCACGGGCGGGGTGATGTAGAAACCAGGAAGCTTAAAAGCACATCCAAACAAACAACATTAGCTTCTGATAGGTCGAAGCAGGTTGCTCACAGGGATGCAGGGAGACGAAGTGTCTCGTTCCCTTTCAGGGATCTATGTGTACAGACATAACCTGAGACGTTCCCTCTCAAGGGAACTCGAAACGCTGTGGGAAAGACAATACCTGCTTCGCCATACTGACGAATACCTGTCTACCATGAATCATGGTGAGCAAAGCTAAGAGAGGATAACTTAAAAGCTTGGCAGAGATCCCAGTTCTAAATAATAGAACCTGATGAATGTGAGTGAGGAAGAACAGCCCGCCACATCACAAATGTCCTGCAGGGACACCCCTGAAAGAAAGGGTTTAGAAGCCACCATACTTTGCATTGAGTGCACCAACGGTCACTAACAGGTTTTTTTCCCAATGACTGACCACCCAAAGGGGTTCTAGTGAGCAGCTTTGGCCACCACGTATACCTTTAAGCTGGAGGGAGATAACCTTGTTGTGAATCACTCCAGCACTGAACCAACCAGGCAGTAAACTGGGTCCTGCTGTCGATTTCCACACCAAACGAACAGTGCCCACTTCAAGGCATTCTGTTTCCTCATGGAGGAAGCTCTGGAGTGGAGTATGTTCTTAGCAACCTCAGCTGAGAGACCAGAATCTGTAAGTTGTGCCCTCTCTGTGGCCATACCCATAGCGTCCATAACTCCAGGTGAAGGTGAAGGATTGAGCCCCCTGCCTAAGACAAAAGGTCCCACCTGACCGGAACCTCCCATGGAAAGCCGTCGAGGAGGGCCTTGGTCTGAGAACCATACTCGAGCCGGCCAGAACAAGACTACTAATAACAGATGGACCCTGTCCCAGCGAGCTCTCTCCAGAACACCTGACAGCAGAGCAATTGAGGGAAATGCATACAGACGCAGCCTCAGCAATGCCTGTACCATGGCATCCAGTCCGAGAGAAGCTCACGTGAGGGAAAACCAGAGCAGACATTGGCTGTTTACATGCACAATTTTTGTTTCAATCAGACTGAATTCATTCCGATTGGTGAATATGAATGTAGTGTTTACATGAAAGCTAAATAAAGTGATCGGGTTGATGTGCGTGTTTATATGTCACAAGCTTCAAATTAGAATTAATTTTTTTGGACATGCGCACACTGTACAAATATGGAGTTTCCCCCTGTTTGCACATGATAACCACTCTCCTATACGGTTTCTTTATTTATTTTAAACAGCGATTTTTTATTTTAGACAGCCATTTCTGGATAAATATTACATATCAACCACTGTGCCGTGCTGCTTATATTTATCACGCAGTAAAAATGTGCGACACCGTGCCCAAAACCAGTCGTCCCTGGATGAGAATCCGAAAAAAGGACTGGTGGGATGTTGACCTGCTCCACTTCACAAACGCTGAGTGAAAGGAGAGTTTTATAATGACAGGACATTAATTTATACAACTCTTTATCAACGGAAAAAGCCGCTTCGGTCGGCGAGTCATGTGTCATTATGCTATTTCTGTGTCATTGCGCATGCGCAGTCCTTTCAGTTTCGGTTTTCAATCCGATCAAGTGTTTTAGAAAAGGAATAAACCACCTCTTTCAATCCGATCAAAATCTCATTCAGATTGTGCTCAATCTGATCGATTAAGGTGTTTACATGAAGGTTTTCAGTCCGATTGAGCCGTCAGTCCGATTACTGATGGATTATTTGGTTGCATGTAAACATAGCCAGTGTATCGTTTCTTGACCAGTTTTCCCTGAGCCTACAGGAGGATCTGGTGTGCAACTTTCAAAATGGATGCTGTAAGAGACCACAGATGTGTTGTCTGTACGAACAAGCACATGATGGCCTCTCGGGTCTGGGAGAAAGTATTTCAATGCTCAGAACACAGCCAGCATCTCAAGGCAATTGATGTGCCACGAGAGATGATGTCTCCCCACAGACCTGAGCTGAGCAAACAATTCGTGATCGCTCCTCAACCAGTGAGGGATGCATCTGTTGTAAGAGTTACGCGATGACAAGGAGCTCCCAACACAAGGACCCTGGGACAAGAACCAAGGCTTCTTCCACATGAATGCATGGCATTATCCCTGTTGAAAAAACAGCATATGCTGGTTAGGTATGTTTTGAAGCTAGGATGCTGGTTTATGCTGGTCCTTAGCTGGTCATGAGCTGCATTAAGCTGGTCAAGTGCTGGTCCCATACGCAACATACTCCCTTCTCACAACCAGCTTAGGACCAGCACATGACAAGCTTAAACCAGCTCAAACCAGCAGCCATGCCTCAAAACACAGACCTCCCAGCAATATTCTGTTGTTTTTTCACAGGGTGTGTGACCTTGATCAAGCGAAGTGGGTTTCCCCTCAGGGAAAACCCCTTGGTTCTGAGCCACCACTGCAAAGGTCTCATGGACAGCAGGCCAAAAGGTATCACATTGAATGATGCTACCATCAGACCCAACAATCTCTAAAACTGTTTTACAGTGAGTGACCGCCCTTCTCTCACTCTCGTGACTGTGGTGAGGTTCGACTCGATCCGAGCAGGAGACATATGTGCCTGCATCGTGGTTGAATCTCACACCATGCCAAGATAAGTGGTCCTCTGTACTGGAGAAAGCACACTCTTCTTGGCCTGCAGGCTTAACCCCAGCTCTTTCATGTGGGTGAGGCATCACAGAAAGCAACACTCTGCTTCTGAGTGGTGCAATACCAGGAGCTGTTCCCTCCCAGCAGCCCCCAAAACCTGAGGTCGGCAAGGGAGGTGGCACTGGAATGCTGCTGCCTGCTAATTAACCTCCTACAACTTGTCGACTACTAAGGTGACAGCGACACTGAACAGGCCAGAAGGTGCACGTGGAGCATCCAGGAGGAAAAACTTGTCCTTCTCTATGATGTCAGACAAGTTCATAGTTTCCCATCCATGGCCACCAGGGCTTCCATAGAATGGCTGATGGCTCTAGCCATCTCCTTATTGGACCGAAGAGACAAATCAGTGGCCTGGTCCAGTTCTTGGATTGTTTCCGTACCTACCCCCTCGCTCTCATCAAGTTCTTTTAACAGGTCAGCCTGGTATGCCTGTAGACATCCCTTGGCTTGACCTGCCACCTTACCCACCAGAGCTGAAGTTGTTCTACATGGCATGGTGGGTAATGTTGGAGACTTAAGAGACGATGCTGTATCAAGGGACAGATCGCTCGCTAGCATCTGCTCCACCTTAGGCATCGCCCCATAGCCCTGCTCATTCAACCCCTTGATGTTTGCATAGTCTGATACATTAGGGCTGAATATGGTTTATTTTATATAAGGCAGAGCCCATCTCTCACTAGATCAGTTTGCGAGTCCCACAATCTCAATCGCTGCTCTGCCTCGACTACAGCGGGACCGGAACCGTGTGTGTTCCCACCCGTAATGTAGCGCGGGCAGGGAGGAACACACAATCATGTAGATTTCTAGGCCTTATTTAGACTCTGCCTCCCCATATTTATTTTTTGACATTGATTGTGCACTGGCACAGAAACATAAACAAACATAAACTCTGACTGACATACACAGAATGCTTGCTGAAGACAGAGAAGCTAATGCTATTTGTTCCGCTTTTAAGCGTCTCTGGGCCGGATTCACGAAAATCTTCTTAAGAAATAAGTTAAGTTAAATAAATTCCACGAAGTTCGTAAGAATGTTCTAAAGTGCAATTCTTGAAAAATTCTTAATAAGTTCTCAAATTAAGAAGAAAATAACCGTCGTTATCTGAGTGAATACATGACGCACTGATGAACTCACACTTTATTGTCTTTTTGCGCTTCCTGCAGATTACCCTAATAATCTTAATAAGCACGCACATTATTTTCGTCGTGAGTTTGACTGGCACTCAGCTTCACGTTTTTAAAACGTGGACAGACATAAAGACGAGACAAACTTCAGAAAAATGCGCCGTGTTTTTGAACAGTTACTTTTAAAATAGCCTGTCTCAAGCTGCAGCGACATGTTTCATTCATTTTTGTGCTGTGTTTTGCGCTCTCATCTGAGTGAACGCTTCCGGTATGTGTGTCCGCGCTGCTACAGCAAACACGTCCTGAGCATTCATGTGCGCTGAATACTGCCAATGATTGTCGTATTTATAAGCTAAAATTAAAAGAGTTCAATTAAAGCTCCCTATCTGACTCATTTTAGAGTTGCTACTGAGTTTTGAAGTCAGCAAAAAAGTAGCGTCACACATAGGCTAATCATGACCGATCATTGTTTACATTATCAGTCATCGCTGTCACTTCAGAAAACTTGTGCACATCCCTATTAATAGTCCTACTATGTATTATATGTAGCTAGTGTTGTTGTAATGCTTAAATATAACAATTTATTTGAAATAACCCAATAAATTCATTAAATAATTCTTACTGTTTGGGGTTTAAGACAAGTCTGGGGCTGTCCTAAATTTAAGAAGTTATTTACGATGATTTTTAAGAAGATTCTTTTCAAGAATTTGAATTCTTCTCAAGTTTTGTCTTAAGAACCATCTTAAGAAAAAAGATAAGAATATTCTTAAGATACATTTTTGGGAATACAAAATATTCTTAACTTTTTTCTTAAGTTAAAAAATAAGAAAATGGCAGTTAAGAAGAAATGTCTTCTTAAGAAAGTTTCATGAATCCGGCCACTGGTTTCTACATCACCCTGCTCGTGGACTGATTTCACACATGCTTCAATCAAGAGCCAGAGGTGCTCCCACAGTATTTTGATGCAGCACAAGTTCCTTTGAAAAGCAAATGAAAATTGTCATAATTTACTCAACATCCTGTCATTCCAAACCCATAAGACTTTGGTTCATGCTTGAAACCAACTGACGACATTTTTACTTGAATGGGTTATTAACTTAGAGAATTTAAAAGATATACAGGTATTTGTAAACAAACAAATTACTATGAATCGAGTGGATTCATTCTTGTGAAGAGATACAATTGCTTTAAAGCATAAATTAAGTCTGTTCACTATATATTTACACGCATACAGAGAGCTCTGGCTCTTGTGCGTCACACTTGCATGTCTGTGAGGTTTGTTGTTCCCAAACCTGTCCTGGAGGCCCCCCTGCCCTGCACATTTTGTATGTCTCCCTATCAGACCCACCCCATTTAGGTCTTAAAGTCTCTACTAATGAGCTGACATGTTGAATCGGGTGTGTTAGATAAGGGAGACATACATGTGCAGGGCAGGGGGCCTCCAGGACAGGTTTGGGAACACTGTTCTAGTGTATGATGCACACAAAAGCTTCTGCGTTTACTATATGCGATTTGCTCCATGCACTGTAGTTGTCAGACTCTGTTCCATGTCTTGTGTGTTTTCTTCCCCCACGCGCTCCCTATGTGACATTATGCCCTTATTTGGTTATCTTCCATAGTTCATTAGCTTCTCCCTGTGTCTCATTATTAGTTATCCTCCTCACCTGTCTGCCCCTCGTTATCGGCCCTATTTGAGTCTAGCCCGTTCTGTTCTCCCGTGCTGAATTTGTTTCGTCTTACCCCAGTGTCACGTGTGCTTTCCTGGTGTTCTGTACATTAAAGTTCTGTTTATTGGAATCTCCTATATCTCCGCATCTCCTCGCGCCAGCACAGTAGGCTCGCATGACAGTAGTATGTGTGTTCATTTTAATACGCACATTATATTAATACAGACAAGCCTAAATTAAATCTGTGCATCATATACAGCAATCATATCTCTTCAAAAGATTTGAATATGTTTCTGTTTTGCGACGCTTTTATTACATTTTTAGATCTTCTAAGATTTGGTTAGCTGGACCTCAATGGGGGGGACTGAATTAAAATATGTTTTCAATATTTCGATTATTGAAGATTAACCAAATTGTTTTAGGTCTGGAATGACATGATGACAATTTTCATCAAATTATGAAAGATTTGTGATTTTTGGGTTAACTATGCCTTAACTTACATGTTAAAGTTCCTTTAATTTAATTATTTATATGCTGCCACTTAAGAATTATACTAATGTTGCACTATGCACCATTATGCACTAATGTTGTGGCTATATATGCAGATGAGAGGACGTGTGAGCCATATCAGTTCCGCTGTAAAAACAATCGCTGTGTTCCCGGCCGCTGGCAGTGTGACTATGACAACGACTGCGGGGACAACTCGGACGAGGATAAGTGTGGTAGGTTTCCACCGCCTGCTGCTGCATCTGAGCGCTGAGACTGCACGGGTCCGGATGAACATCAGGCACACACACATCCAGAGACATGCTTCACCTTACATCACAGCAATGGCAGCAGGAACAGAACGTTCTGTTAGGCTCTCAGACAAGTGGCAGACAGCGACACGAAATTAACCGAAAAACCTGATCGTTGTCATTCTCATTTATTTGTTCATGAGCACATTTTAATTAACGAGAGGACTTTTTTTTTTTTCCCTTTGTGCATGTTTTTGTTTCGTCCAGTCATTTACGTGTCTACATCTTGTTTATTCTTCATTTCACACTGCCACATTGATGTGGGTTAGAGGTAGGTTTCCATTTTCAAATGTCCACTTCAGTCCTGAACCTCTCCGTCAGTGGCTGCTCGCTGGTGACACTGGGAGGCTTGAATGTTCTTTTCTGTTTCACTATGCATGAAAAACTGAAGACAGCAATTTACAGTACATGTAAATGGTTAAAGAAGATATAATCAATGATTAATAACGAGCCTTTTCCAGTACTCAGCAGCTAGCCACTGTGAAGCCCTATCCTGCAGTTTTTGAGCAGTTATTGTTTGGATTTGATTTTTGTTTTGCCTGCTGCTCCCAAACACCCAAAGCTCCATCTGTCCTTGTGCCTCTGGTTTAAGATGTGTGCCCTTAACAATCATATTACCTAAAAAAACCCCTGCTTCTACAGCTGAAGTGATCTAATGAGACCCTTCGGAGTGAATGTCACGAAAGAAAAAAAAATTCATGCCACATTTCACATGTGGCATACAATTACCTTTTGTTTTTAGAAAATTCTGCTTGTTTTTAGGACCATTAGGATTTTTTGCACAATGTCATTATTTTTAATGACGACAAAGCACGTTTTCCTCCTAAACGTCTCATTGTAATTTTTCCAGACTTTTAACTTTTGAGTTTGTTTGTAGTTTTTACCATTATCCGTAGCGATTCTTATTCCGCTCTTATTACTTTGATACATTTGAACTTAATGAGCATAAATTATAGACAATGCAGCAAATTGTTATTAGAATTATTTCTGAAGGATCATGTGACACTGGAGTAATGATGCTGAAAATTCACACATTTTAAAATATATTACAGTAGAAAAATTATTTTTAAGTTTTTACAATATTTCTGTTGAGCTTCTCGCTGTATTTTTAATTAATGAATGCAGCTTTGGTGAGCATAAAAGACTTATTTTAAAACTTTGATGACTCATAACTGTTGAACAGTTGTGTATAAATACTCAGCAATTCAATAAAACTTTTTTTTATTACTGTAATGAGAATAAGCATTGTTTTTGTACTACGAATGAGAATTGGGATGAAAACATGCTTGTCAAAAAATCTTTAGCCTAACAACAGTTTTTGTTTCATGCTAAATCTAAATATAATTTCTTTCTTTTGACTATGTAGTGAAATGTGACCTGGATTTGTCTTGACTGCTTTGTAAGATATTGTTGAAATCTCACAGAAGTGTGTCTTGTGTCCGTGTCAGTGCCCAGGCAGTGCTCTGAGAGCGAGTTTGCCTGCACCAGCGGCCGCTGTATTGCTGGCAGATGGAAGTGTGATGGAGATCATGACTGTGCTGACTGGTCTGATGAGGCAAGTCACAAAACCACTCATTCACACCTGCTTCAGGAAAACCCACCCTTCAGCAGAATTGATCAGTGATGATCCTCCTGAATAGCAAATACTCACTGCAGTATGTAATGTGTGTGTATTTTGCAGCACGGCTGTGATGTGAAGTGTGATAATGACCAGTTTCAGTGTAAGAACGGTCACTGCATCCCATTCCGCTGGAGGTGTGACGCCGATGCCGACTGCATGGATGGCAGCGATGAGGAGAACTGCGACACTGGAGGTTAAAATCACACAAAAACATGCTACATACAGAATCAGCTCGCGGAAACTGTCATTTATTAAAGGAATATTTCACCCAAAAATGAGAATTTGCTGAAAATGTTCTTAGCCTCAAGTCACACAAGATGTAGTTGTGTTTGTTTCTTCATCTTATTTGAGAATTACATTACATCACTTGCTCACCAGTGGATCTTCTGCAGTGTATGGGTGCCGTCAGAATGCGAAAAGCTGCATGTTTGTAAGAAACAAATCCATCATTAAGAAATGTAGGCACAAATTTTGGCTAAAACACGAGACCTTAATTCATAATAACACTTTCTCCAGTGAAAAAGTCCATCACCTGTTGTCCTTCAAATTCACTAACATATGTTTAGAGCTGTATTCATTTGTAAACAGTGCTTGATCTGTGCATATTTCTCTCCTGATGTATATGAGATGATAGTTCACTGGAGAAAGCAATATTGTGGATAGAAGACTCGTATTTTAGCCAGACAGTGATTTTGAAGTTAAAAATGTCTTGATGGATTTGTTTCTTACAAGCATGCAGCTTTTGGCTTCACAAGATGTTAATGGATAGACTGGATTCGTGTGGATTACTTGTGGGTTATTGTGTTTGGAGTCTCATTCTGACGGCACCCATTCCAAATTTCCATTTTTGGGTGAACTATTCCTTAAAATTTGTTTCTAACCTGTACTGAATGCTGCTTTCGAAAATTTTTGAAGAATCTGCTTATAGCTCTTTTCTATGCAGTGATAACTTATAGTGACCACATCTGTCAAGCTCCATTAAAAAAAAAAATCCATACGATTTTTGCACTATATCTTCTAAAGTCATACAAAAGAGCTTTGTGTGAGAAACAGCAAAACGTCATTATTCACTAATCTTAGCCTGTGTTCTTGTCTAGATTTTATGTATGTAGGTATGTATGTGTAGCTAACACAAGGTGAAGAGGTTACATTTCAACGTGAAATGTAGTGCACAAGTTGTATGGACTGCTTTTATTGTATTTTTGGAAAGAGCAGGAGAAAAATAAACATTTCAACACTGTACAGATTAAAAAAGGTATGAGAGTAAGTAAATGATAGAATTTGTATTTATGGTTGAACTGTTCCTTTAAACAACAGCGTTACCCATAAATCAGTGCCTGCAGTATTAATTAGAGTGATCAGACTCTGGAGAGGGTTTTAGTATTCAAGGAGGCCTTTCTGAAGAAGCTTTGCCAAGTGTTTTAACACACACACACACACACACACACACACGCACGTTAATTGCTGTGTGGTTGTGCTGGAATGAATACAGATAAGTTACCCTGTCTGTCTGTGTGTGTGTGTGGTGTGTGTGTTTGTGTGTAGTGGGTCGATTCTGCCCTCTGGATGAGTTTCAGTGTAATAACACTCTGTGTAAGCCGCTGGGCTGGATGTGTGACGGCGAGGACGATTGTGGAGACAATTCAGACGAGAACCCAGACGTGTGCAGTGAGTAGTGCATTTTTTTCAGCTCAATTAGCACTTCATATTCTCTTCAGACTCCCACTTAAATATTTCCCAGAACTGTGGTACATGCAAGTACAATAGCGGTGGATGATATGACCCAGATCTTGCATCAGGCTTAATCATTTTAATAAAAATAATTTTATGTGGGTAATTTTATTTGTGGGAAATTAAAGCCGAGATGGTTTATATATTAAATCCCCATCTGCCAGTGCCTGTTTTTGAGTAACTGAATTAAACACTTCAGAGATGAAAGATATGTTGCATTGTTTGATCATTTTAAACCTCAGATAATCTGATATCATGTTTCTTCATTGCTGTCACATGTAAGTAATTTGATGGAATTCTGCCCACTACGCACTGTAAATATTTATAAATATGTGACCCTGGACCACAGTCACAAGGGTGAGTTTTTTAAATTAAGATTTAAACATCATATAAAAGCTGCATAAATAAGCTTTCCATTGATGTATGGTTTGTTAGGATAGGACAATATTTGGAATTTGAAAATCTGGAATCTGAGGGTGTAAAAAACAAAATAATCAAAATATTGAGAAAATCACCTTTAAAGTTGGTCAAATGAAGTCCTTAGCAATGCATATTAAGTTTTAAAAATTAAGTTTTGATATATTTACAGTAGGAAATTTACTAAATATCTTCATGGAACATGATCTTTACTTAATACCCTAATGATTTTTGGCATAAAAGAAAAATCTATAATTTCGACCCATACAATGTTTTTTTGGCTGTTGCTACAAATATACCCCAGCGACTTAACACTGCTTTTGTGCTCCAGGGACACATATAAGCCTCATGTTTCAGATATTAAATAGATTCTTTCCTGGATGCTGGTCAATGTTGCATTGCAAGTGTAATTAAATACACAATATAATAACAGCTATGACACAAAACACCTGTTCAGCATATTACTGCACTGCGACCTTTAACCTGTATGTGTATGTGTCAGAGACTTTATCTTTTGCATAAAGTGGGAATATCGCAACCTGTTAATATGGGTGTGGAAATTTAGGCTGTAGGATTCTTCATTTGCATTAGCAGCGTAGCTTCATTTACATTAACTGTTGCACAAACTCTATCAAATTGAGCGTTTGAATGTTTGGGGTTCAGTCTGACTCTGCTGGTGAAATCGTCAGAATTTTCACATCAAGACTGCTGTGTTTTTATTCTGTGTGCGCTTCAGAGAGATTCCAGTGTCCTCCCACCAGACAGTTCCGCTGCCATAATGACCGAGTGTGTCTGCCAGTGTCTAAACAGTGTGACGGTGTTGACAACTGCGGAGACAACAGTGATGAACTCAACTGCCGTGAGTAATTGCTACTTTTCTTGGCTGATTTATTTAAAATGTCATGTTTTTTGTTTTTTTTTGCGTGTCATTTTTGCCTGTGCCATTACACTAAACATTTAACATCATTTTCATGTACGATTTCTTACTGAAAATATTAGTATGGACATGTGTGTGCATTTCTTTATTTTTTTTATTTGCCAAACTTTTTTTTTTTTTACCACCATAGAAAATGGGTGATGCAATCCCCTAAATATGTGGTTACAGCCTTGCTAATAGTTATTTATCATTACTAACACTAAACCTAATTTGTTTTCAACTCAATCACAATATGTTCATTATGGAATTAATAGACTGTGCATATTATTTGAATAATAACGCAGTTATCTGGTAGTAACACATTGGTCCTGGTCCTTTACACATTGGATTTTGAAGATATATCAATAACCCATGGAGCTTCTCTTTCAAAACATGTTTTGTGTATTTAAACCATTACATCACATGTTTTTGGGGTTGAATGTTTTGGGTTGAAGATCAGTGCAAAAATTGTCCTGCACCCAACCACATGATTCACAGTGAATATTTTTCTGTAAATGTATACCAAGAAAAATCTGAGGTGAAATATTGAGATGAACTAGAATGACAAGATAAGTGCAAACGATGAAATTAAAAAGACTGTCAAAGAAACCTACCTAATGATGACATCCTTTAGACATGATGCAGAAAGTATTATTACTACAGGTTGAAATGACACAGCATAAGTGTTGAAGAGAAAGTGAGGAATTAATTTCTTTTAATTATAAGCAGTCATGAGGACACCAATGAGAATGAGTCATTGATTATGCTAGTATGTCTATTGAAGTGAATTTGTCCCTGTCAGAAACTCCTGCGCCTGCGGTCTGTGGAAAGGGTGAGTTTACCTGCAGCACTGGAAAGTGTATAAGCATTAACCTACGCTGCAATTTCTTCAACGACTGTGAGGACTACGGCTCTGATGAGATCAACTGCAACAAGAAAAGTGAGCCTATTTGTTTATTTGACAGCTTTTTTTTGTCAAACATAAAAGATTGAGGTTCACTGAGTGTCTATTTGTGATGTTCTGTGTCTCTGAACAGATTCAGGTCTAAATGAATGCCGTAACAACCACAGTATTTGTGAAGATGAAGGTCACTGTGTGGTGAACGGAACCGACTGGTTCTGCTCCTGCAAACCCGGCTTCCAGAAAACACACCCGCAAACCTGCACAGGTACACACATGCTGAGAACCAGAGGAGACTAAACTGCTAACAAAACTCCCAAAAAATGTTTTGAAGCTTTACCGCTACAGAAGAGCATGTTTTTACTCATGATATTAAGAGTCTAAGGGTAATATATATATAGTAAATGATTTTAGCAGTGGGTACGGAAAGTATTCAGACCCCCTTAAATTTTTCACTCTTGGTGATATTGCAGCCATTTGCTAAAATAATATAAGTTAATTTTTTTTCCTCATTAATACACACAGCACCCCATATTGACAGAAAAAAACAATTGTTGACATTTTTGAGATTTATTAAAAAAGAAAAATGAAATATCAGATGGTCCTAAGTATTCAGATCCTTTGTTGTGACACTCATATATTTAACTCGGGTGCTTTCCATTTCTTCTGATCATCCTTGAGAGGGTTCTACACCTTCATTTGAGTCCAGCGGTGTTTGATTATATGATTGGATATATATATATATATAGAGAGATATATATATATATTCAGGGGATCTAAAAACGAAAAAGTTCATTTTTTTGTAACTTATTTCAAAAAGTGAAACTTTCATATATTCTAGATTCATTACATGTAAAGTAAAACATTTCAAAAGTTTTTTATTTTTTTTATTTTGATGATTAGAGCTTACAGTCATGAAAGTCAAAAATTCAGTATCTCAAAATAATAGAATATTTACATTTTCATTAAATTACCATCCCTACAGTATAAATTCTGGGTAACTCTTGTTCTTTGAAACCACAATAATGGGGAAGACTGCTGACTTGGCAATGGTCCAGAAGACGAGCATTGACACCCTCCACAAAGAGAGTAAGTCACAGAAGGTCATTACTGAAAGAGCTGGCTGTTCACAGAGTGCTGTATCAAAGCATATTAAATGCAAAGTTGACTGGAAGGAAGAAATTGGGTAGGAAAAGGTGCACAAACAACAGTGATGACCACAAGCTTGAGAATACTGTCAAGCAAAGCCGATTCAAACACTTGGGAGAGCTTCACAAGGAGTGGACTGAAGCTGGAGTCAGTGCATCAAGACCGACGCCCTCAGAAATATTAAGGATAAAAAGGGCTACCAAGCCCATAGAAAACAGAAGAACAGACGTCAGAAGATCTTACCTGGGCTAAGGAGTGAAAAAAGAGCTGGACTGTTGCTCAGTGCTCCAGAGTCCTCGTTTCAGATCAAAGTAAATTTTGCAGTTGATGTGGAAATCGAGGTCTGGAGGAAGACTGGAGAGGCACAGAATCCAAGCAGCTTGAAGCCCGTGTGCAGTTTGAATCACAGTGATGATTTGGGGAGCCGCCTGTGACGTAAATGCTGTTGTTGCTCATTGTGTTTATCAAGTCCAAAGTAAATGCAGACATCTACCAGGAGATTTTGGAGGCACTTATCTTCCATATGATGAAAGCTTATGGAGATGCGAAAATGTTTTTTTCCCCCTTTTTTCCAGCAGGACTCCAGCAGCACCTGCCACAGTGCCAAAACCACTTCCAAGTGGTTTGCTGACCATGATATTACTGTGCTTGATTGGCCAGCCAACATGCCTGACCTGAAACCCATATGGAATCTATGGGATATTTTCAAGAGAAAGATGAGAAACAGTGGATCCGAGCTGAAGCTCAATAGTGCCTCAACAGTGCCACAGGCTGATCGCTTCCATTAACACCTCACTGATGCTGGAGTTGGTGCTAATGCATAAATCAACATACTTCAAAGAACACTGAACCTTTCTGTTTTGCAAATCCTTTTTTTGATTGATCTTAAGAAATATTCTAATATTTTGAGATACTGGATTTTTGACTTTCATGAGCTGTAAGCTCTAATCATCAAAATTAAAACAAAAAACTTTTGAAATGTTTTACTTTACATGTAATGAATCTAGAATATATGAAAATTTCACTTTTTTTTAAATGTTACAAAATTTTTTCACGATATTATAATTTTTTCAGATGCACCTGTGTGTGTGTGTGTGAGATGATATATATATATATGAGTTCAGATGCAAAAGCCTCTAAATGCCGTTTGAAATTTTCTTCTAAAATGAGCATTTTTTATCAGGCTCCTGTATTTATGTTCAGTTATTTCACTTTAGTTGCATAGAAAAGGACCCCTATACTTGCCAATCCCCCCCCCCCCCCCCCCCCCCCCACTGAGTAAAATTAATGAACATAAATATAGGAAACATGATAAAAATATAATTTAGACGAAAATTTCAATGTGATGAGAGGCTTTTGCATATGACTCTTCATTCATATATATTATATAGTATATATATAATCTCTATATTATATTATATCTATTATGTGGAAAGTAGTATTGGTGAAAAGAAAAATGGAGCACAGCTCAATTTATCAACTAAAACCACATAAAATTAGAATTAAAAAATAATCTATATTTCTTGTACAGTCCAGCAGTGTAAAACAAGAATGAATCCATCATATCATCACTCAGCAGAGATGATTGTAAAATTCACTTTATACATCTAATGTTTTTGTGCCTGTCCACGTTGTCGTTTTTCTCTCTCAACAGATGTGAACGAGTGCAAGCAGTTCGGGATCTGTTCTCACATCTGTAACAACACTAAAGCCTCTCACAAATGCAGCTGCTACAAGAACTTCATCAAAGTGAACGACACCTGCAAGGCTGACAGTACGTTTCAAACTACAGTCAAGTCAAGTCTATTTGTATATTGCTTTTCACAATACACATAGTTTCAAGGTAGTTTTTCAGAAAATTTTGATTTTTAATGATTAAAATAGCTTAATAACTTCATATCTTAATATTAATATCATAATATATTCTTAATATCTGCCTTCTAGTCACATTTAGCAGATTTGAAATTAAGGATAATATAGATTATTTTGCGACAACAAAGTTATATAAGGTTTATAGTATATGTATATCTCTTATTAAGTGAGTATACTGTATCTATGCGGATAAAGTTGGATGTACTATATATCCAAAATTAAATGTATTGTTGTGGGATAATATAGTTTACGTTTTGCGATATGAAAAATATAGAACATCTCAACTGCTGGATTTTTTATTATCACTTTATGAGAGTATATTGTATGTATGCAGATTAAGTTCTAAATGTATTTTATTGAAGTGTATTGCTGTTATCTTGATCTCAGTATTACATTTCCTTTCTGTCATTGTAGGCAGTGACAAACAGGCTCTGTACGTGGCAGATGATAATGAAATTCGCAGTTTGTATCCTGGAATGCAAACCTGGATATATGAGCAGGCCTTCCAAGGAGACGCCAATGTACGAATCGACGCCATGGACCTGCACATCAAATCCAAACGGATCTTCTGGACCAACTGGCACACGGGCAGAATCTCATCCTTCGAGCAGCCTTCTGCTGGACCCGCCTCGCCAAACTCAAACCGCAACCGAAGACAAGCCGATTCCAGAGTTACTGATCTAGAGGTCAGTGCTTCTCAGTGCCGTGCCATTACAGCTCATTTGTGACTTGAATGTGAGAGACTTACGGTTTCAGTTATTTTACCTGTCCAAAAACAGTCTGTTAGCTGATTGATATTCCAACTGCTATTTGTTATCAGAAGTCTCCCTAAAAAACCCTAACAATACAAACATGCAAAATATATGTGTTGGGGGTAACGCATTACAAGTAACACGAGTTATGTAATCGGATTACTTTTTTTCAAGTAACTAGTAATGCATTAATTTTGTTTACAAGAAAATATCGCAGGTTGAGAGGAATCGGGAGTAAGTGCAGAGGCGTTGTGTGCGGGCGGTGGTGAAACCCAATGAGGTACTCTAATTCTAGACTAAATGTCAACATGCATTTACTCATCTCACCTGCACAAAAAAACGATTCCGTATTCCTCGAAATGAATAAAAACAGGGAGATGCAAACTCAGAATATGATGCACACCTGCAATAATTAGATATGTTAAATAAAATCCCATTTGATTAACCAAGATTTTTTTTTTTTTTTACTTTTCTTTTCATTTCACTTTTGGTGTGAAAGGGCTTTTATTTTTGGCAAAAATATAACTTTTTATATTAAAAACAAACAAGCAAGTCCTGACCAGATTTACAAAGTAACGCAACACATTCCATAAAAAGTAACTAAGTAACGTAATTAGTTTTTTTAGAGAGTAACACAATATTGTAATGCATTACTTTTAAAAGTAGCTTTCCCCAACACTGTGCATAACAGAATTTAACAGAAGGAATAAATGAAGTAACCTTTGATTTGTTATAGATCCCTGGCCTGAAGATGCCTCGTGGGATTGCTGTGGACTGGGTGGCCAACAACATCTACTGGACGGACTCGGGTCGTGATGTCGTCGAGGTGGCGCAGATGAACGGACGGAATCGTAAGACGCTCATCTCGGGCATGATTGACGAGCCCTACGCCATCGTGGTGGACCCACCGAGAGGGTGAGCGGAAAATCAACAGAAAGTGGCAGAAAGCATCAGCACTAGCTTTGTTTGTGTCAGCATATTTTTGCTGCACAACATTACATTTATTAGTGGTAATTGCTAAGTCAATTATACAGTTCATACTTGGGGTTAACACTCTTGAAATAAGTATTTGGATTTGGATTAAAACTGTTAACCATTGATTCTTGAAGCACCATGTACTGGGCTGACTGGGGAAACCACCCTAAGATTGAGACGGCTGCTATGGATGGCACTATGAGAGAGACGCTGGTGCATGAAAACCTCCAGTGGCCCACAGGTCAGCCATCATGTGAATCAAACAGCACGCACTCGGATTCAAGCACCTGTGACACCAGTAACATGACTTCTGTTGGGTTTGTTCGCCAGGTCTAGCTGTGGATTACTTCAATGAGCGTCTGTACTGGGCTGATGCCAAACTCTCTGTTATCGGGAGCGTCAGACTGAACGGAACAGATCCGGTCATAGCTGTCTCCAGTGTTAAAAACAGTTGAGTCACTCGCTTGATCAATTTAGGTCAAAACAAAATGTATTCACATTCAACATTTCTCACATCATCACAGTTTATTCACTATAGTTTAGAAAATGGTAATACAATACGACAAGAACTCTATGAAGACTATGGCAAGGTATGTAATAAATTACAATCAATCAAAAATGATTCAGCTGTTAAATTTAAAGGAACACTCCACTATTTTTGAAAATAGGCTCATTTTCACAGTTGAGTTTTACCGTTTTCTAATCCATTCAGCCGATCTCCGGGTCTGGCGAGTGAGGGATGGGTAGCACTTTAAGCTTGTGAGAGGTTAGATCATTGAATCTGATTAGACCATTAGCATCTCGCTCAAAAATGACCAGAGTTTCTTCTGTAGTTACATTGTGTACTAAGACCGACGGAAAATGAAAAGTTGCCGATATGGCTAGAGACTATATTCTCATTCCGGTATAATAATCAAGGAATTTTGCTGCTGTACCATCTACCGCCAGACCCGGAGATCGGCTGAATGGATTAGAAAATGGTAAAACTCAACTGTTTACCTCTAGGGGGAGTTGGAAAATGAGCCCATTTTCAAAAAAATTACAAGCATGCTAATTTAGTTAGTCTGTTGGGTAAAAAGGGGTCACATTAGCCATTAAAGAGAAGAAAAGAATTAAGCAACCATGGTCCGGTCAAAGTGTCTGAAGAATTTTTGGTCCCAAAATTTGTATCAATTTTACTGGTAGTCCGCTGTATGAAGATTTTTTGGGTATAATATGTCACAGTTTACTTTTTATTTTATTTTGCTATCCTCACTTGCATAAATAAACTATTGTGTCCTGCACCCGCTAGTAAAAAAAATATAAAAAATGATATCTAGTCTCTGAATAATTTTTGGTTTGACTATGTAGGTAAACAAAGCCTGGGGGACAATTGATTCCACGTGCAGGGAATCAGACCAGAAAGTATGGATCGATCCAGAGGAATTCAGTTTTAGATTAATTATTTATTTAGTATTGAGAAGCCTAAACAGAATAAAACATTAGAGCCAAAGACATGTGAGCACAAACTTTTCATAATTTAATGCAGAATTTTAAACATCTTAATGAACAAACAACCAACACATGAAATGTAGGACATTTGACATTTTTATATTTTATTTTATTTCAGTTAGTTTATTGTATTTAAGGTAAGGAAACACATTTGTTTAGTTATTAGTTAACTATAGTATATATATGATTTTTAATGTAAATGCATCACTTAAATTTGAATGAGCTTTTGTAAAGCTTGAGATTTAAAATAACGTTGACAGTTTTTCTCTCTCTCTCTCTCCCTCTCTCAAGATTTGCACCATCCTTTCAGTATCGACATCTTTGAGGATTTCATATACGGTGTGACCTATCACAACAACTTTGTCTTCCGCGTCAACAAGTTTGGCAAGAGTGCAGTGGAGCATCTGACCACAGGAATGAACCATGCCACAGATTTGGTCCTGTTCCACCCTTACAAACAGCCAGAGAGTAAGTCTGTCAACCAACCGATTCTTACATATAACTGTATTTGAACTCGCTCACAAAACATAATCAGTGTAGTTTTTGACCCTTGATTGATAGAAGAATGGAAAAAAATTGGGAGAAATTTAGACCAAAGGTTTTGATGAACAATGATATGTAAGGTTAGTTTGATCATTCATGTATCATGTGCTGTTTTGTATCATAGTGGCCAACCCATGTGACAGGAAGAAGTGTGAGTGGTTGTGTCTGCTCAGCCCCAGCGGCCCAGTCTGCATGTGCCCCAACGGGAGAATACTGGACAATGGCACCTGCGTGGAGGTTCCCACCCCAACGCTGTCCCCTGTCTGTGAGTATTATGACCTTTCAAATCGCTTGAAAAGGGAAACAAATGCTGCAGTTTCATGTGGTATTTGCTGAACGAACACTAATGGCTTAATCAGTGTGACAGGCTGTGGTGCAGTATGACTGGCTCGGTGTGTTCCTGTGCTGTGCAGTCAGTGAGAGGAGTGAGGACACATAAGAGCAGAGTGGCAGTCAAAGGTGCAAGAATAATAGAATGGTTTGGAAATAAAACGAAACTGCAAAATAATCATAGTTTCCATCAGTGTTGGGGAAGCTACTCTGAAACTATAGCTTGACCAGCTACAAGCTTCTCAAAAATTAAAGTAGTTAAGCTCCATTCCAGCTACCCTTCTGAAAAAGTAGCTAGCACACTTCAAGTTACTATCAAAAAGAAGCTAGCTACATTAAAACTACTTCCAATTATTTTGAATTTAATTAATTAATTATTATTTACAATTGACATTACAAATAACTGTTAATGAAGAAATTATAATGAAGTTATAAGTAAAATATTTGGGGTTTAAAACAACATATTGTAATGCAATCATTATTTCAAAGAGTAGGGTGAATTCAGGTAGTTTGGGACACTTTTTCCAAGTCATTTCAATGACAAAAGTGTCCCAATCGTTTGGTTTTGTAAACTATCAAAATTTAATCAATCTCAAACTGACTGTCAAAGTTGAAATAGCTACAAACGTAACATCAAAGCAAGAGCAAACTTTACGCAACTTAAACTGGATCAGAAGAGTCGTAAAATAGGCAGGTTAAACTCACAGCACATGCAGTATTTATTTACTGACTGTGAATGGAGCCGCTCTGAGATGTCAATCGTCAGCTGCGCGCGTGAACAACTGCGCTTTGCGTGAATCCCACCGCAATCATCCTTTGCCAAATGATAAGCACACTACTATATCATGATTTTGTTTTCTGTGAGGGGACAGATATTTTATAGTAGCGTGCATTAAGGCAGGGAAAATGAAGTCAGTTAAAAAGGCGTGATTTCACTCCTGTATGTGCTTGAATCCTTCAATGCAGACCGCGTTTTAAAGCTTTGTTTGCCATTAGACGGTACAGGATTCCGTGTGAAAATATGCCACTTCTGTACATCCTTTGCCAAAATCATCAGAGATCTCTTGTCGGGGACGACTGTAAAGAGGGAGATGTGATATAACACAGATGGCGGAAATAACAAATTGTTTGTGATCTAGTCCGAAGAAGACGCTGTGCTGTATTACAGGCTCGCAACTCGTTAGAACCGAAGACTATAGAAATACAAAGACGGTTCACTCCTCTACTTATGAATGGGAGAAACTGCAACACGTAATATGGCGGAATAGTCCCACCGTTCAAATGAAAAATCCAATCGTTGATTGGTAAAGTCATTGCGTCACTGCAGCGCGTGGTCTAGCCTGAAGAAACAATATGCCTTTTTCTAACCGCTATTTGAGCATTATAAGAAACAACATTCAGGGCAGTCAGTTCAGATTTGTTGGCTGATTGAACATGTAGCTTAACGTCTGCATGAAAATCACAAAAGTGGACTTTATTTACTTATTAAGCGACCACATTGCAGTCTGGATTCCTGACCAATAGTGCAGAGTGTAATCCGCGGAAAAAATTGTTTGTCTTGGTAATCTTTAATCAAACTGAACATTTGCTTCCGCTCTGGAATGGCATTCCCGCCATTCTGTCGTGATGAGAACGTTGACAGGATGGGCAGAATAAACACACTCCTCTAACCGTAGGTTGTTGCGCATGATGTGAGATGAAACGAGAGGAGCAGTGCTAAAATAAAACCATACCCTCTATTCAATATTCCGTTTCAGCTGGAAATACGTCGAGATTTCAGGATTCCCCCATTCTTTTACATTAGATAGGACTTGGTCTTGTATGAGCTGCCCGGAGGAGTTACAAATATGGCCGCCGAGTGAACAGACTTTTCTTGAAAGGGATTTTGGTCAGAACGCAAAAAGGAATGTAGCTTTTCGTCACGCTACACTGCTACTTGCTGGAAAAAGTAGTTAGCTACTGGAAAAGCTACACTGTTTTAAAAGTAGCTGAGCTACTGTCACACTACTGAAAAATATAGTTACGTTAGTAGCATCGCTAATTGTAGCTAGCTACTCCCCAACACTGGTTCCCACACATGTGCATAATTTCCCGCTGTAAATATAGTTTGAGAAGAGTTGTTTTTGCAAGTGCCTTGAATTCTGATTGTAAATAAGGTAAGTGCTTATGGAAGAGATGTGTCTTCATCTGATTTGAAACAGAAAGTTAGTTTCAGCAGATTGGGTGGAGCCTGGTGGTTCGCTTCACCACAGCAGAATAGAAATTGTGAAGGTTTTGGAAAGTGATTTTGTTTCTGATTGTGAAGGAACAACCAGGCACCACTGGTTCACTGAGGGTAAATGGTGGGAGCGAGCATGTGCTAGTAGGAATGAACTGAGATAGCGTCAGAGTCTTAAATTGGATGCAAGCAGGAACAGGTGGTGAGACCTGGGCTGAGTGAGGTCATGGGCCATCTTTGGTAGTTTGAAGACACTTTCTGGCAAAAAGGGCATTGAAGTATCTAAAGCATGAAAGGAGAATGACAGAAAACCAGAAAAGAAGTGGTCAGAGAAATGTAAGTTATGACACGATGGTTGTTAATGATACTGGTATAGGTAAGGATGAGGTCTAGCTCTGCCTGCTTTGTTGTCACAAGGGCACACTGTCTTGTAATGTCTACACAAGGACTAAGAATTCAGCTGCTTGAGGTTTGTCTAGGTGGGTTTTTTTGAAGTTCCATCCTCAGCAAAATAGGACCGCAGCATGCATAGTTCCTCAAGGATGTTGTTTAGTTGAAAAATGACACCAAAGTGAATTTCAGCAGGATTCTAAGGAAGCAGGGAGAAGATATAGACGGTTTCAATGGCAACAACATAAAAAAACGTTACTGTGCATGCCTGCTTTTGTGGCCCAAACTTCACTTCCGGTAGACTTCCGCAAAGAAGCAATAACAACAGCAAAGTGCCTCTAGAGTAGATTATTTCTGATAAGCAAAATATGTTTGCTGCATAAATCAGATGGGCTTATTGAAAATGCAAATTCATCCTCTGTCAGCAGGAGGTGCTTATGGAGCGGCAGAAATAGAGGTTTCCCCAGTGACGTCTGTACACAAAGCAGCGCTCCGCTCACAAACGCTGCTTTATCAGACATTACATGCAAGATGAAATGAAAATGTTCTGAGGACAGTCGGTTTCCCTCAGAGATACAGTGATATAAAAACACCTGTGCCATGTTAAAGCCTTTTGGAAAATCTATTTGTGGTGGTCAGTTTTGATATTGTGGCGGGACGCCACAAATAAATCAGTGTATGGGAGACATTGCATCCCACAACACAACAACCTGAGCTCAACATCAGTCTACTCATCACCTTAACTTTAACTGCGTTTGTAGTTGGTGCCACTAGCCAGACCGATAAACAAACACAGACCGGAAGTTATCTTCGGGCCAGGCACGTGCACCCTATGAAACCCTCTATCGGAGTGAATCTGGGCTTGGAGTGTGGACAAAGACAATAGTGTTTGTAGTAAACAGTATTTTTTTTTTCGTTTTCTGATCATCGCGTTCTGTTAACAATTCACTGATGTCCACCAATGCGTTCAAGGAAATTATTTCATTAAAGTCAGCATGTAATTAAACCTCTCCAGATTGATTGAAATTTCTTTATTTCTGGTCTTATTATTAACGATCCATTTGTGCATGTTATCCCAAAGAAAGAAAATGTTTGGATAGAGATGACTTTTTCCACTGAGGTCACTTAGCCCGCATGGGTTATTGGATAATGTTATCCAGTGGCAAAATAGCTTTTAGGTATTGTTTTAGCAAACTAACTATTTGGTTTGGCATAATTTCGGTTTGGTTGGTAGTACCCACTTTTAACCATCAAAAAATAGCTTTTTTAACCAATTTAACCATATTAAAAATATCAAATTAAGTCCCATTCTACATTTTATTCTGGTTGAATATCAAGATTGACTCTGAAATGTCACATTATGGAAATAAAATGGATTGGTCACTTGGGTTGACCTCTTATAAAACAAGCTCTTTTTATCTGTTTCTTTGTCTTCCCTCAGCTCCGAGTGGCCCCTGTAATCTGCTGTGTCTAAATGGTGGAACTTGTGTCCTGAATGCCAGAAAACAACCCAAGTGTCGCTGTCAGCCCAACTATGGAGGAGAGCGATGTGAGCAAAACCAGTGCAGAGAGTACTGCCAGAATGGAGGAACGTGTACCGCATCACCCACAGGTACAGTACCACAAAAACACGTGTCTAATCTGACATAACACTGCTGTACAACATATCAGTGAATTTTGGGAAACATTGCTCACCTGCTTCTGGGCTCACCTGATTCGCCGATCTCGCCACTTCCATGTTTGTAGTAATGGTGGCTAAAGATGATGTTGACGTGCAAAAGGTTTATTATGTTATAATAACAATAATAAAACAAAAATAACTTGTCTTGTAATGTTTTCAGGAGCTCCGACTTGCCGTTGTCTGGCAGGCTTCACAGGACCCAACTGTAACCAGCGCACATGCGAGAACTACTGTAAGAATGGAGGAAACTGCACAGTTAATCGTGGAAACCAGCCCACCTGCAGCTGCCCTGCAGACTTCCTGGGAGACCAGTGCCAATATCGTAAGTACTACAGAAAAAAGTGAGCAAAAGTCTTTCCATTTCAGTCATTTCCAATGGACAAATGTTTCATTTTAAACCCACACATTGGATAATTAAAAAGGTGCCGGGATGCATTAGCATATGAGGTGTGAACAGGGTCTAAAGGTGATCCTCAAGCCATGATGAAGAAACTAACTGAGATGAAGTGGGATGTTAATCAGTGTCCTCTACTTCTCTAACAGGGACATGTGATGGACTCTGTGATCATGGAGGGACATGTATGCAGTCCAGCGATGGGTCGAGACAATGCAGCTGCCCTCCGCGCTTTATCGGCAACAACTGTGAAGTGGACAAGTGTCACTATTGCCGTGATGGAAAGTGTATTCCCACCAACATCTACCAGCCGCATGGAGATGTTACATGCAGGTACACAATCTCATGCTCTAGTACACATATACAAATGTTAGGGCTACATAGAATTAAAATTGATCCATTTACATTTTTTTTCTCAATTCTTTCAATTGGCTCGTTCAACATCTTGATACGGGAAATGGCTATTGTGTGGCCAATCCTGAAGCCCTTTATAATCAGGCCTTAATGGCTATATAACAGTTGGTCAAATGATTCTTACATGTTTTATTCATCATTATAATCTTTACAAATGAACACAACTTGTTTTAATTTTGATGGCTAAATGCAATTGCCAGAATTAAGTTAAATGAACCACACCACAGTCAGTTGACTTCAACATTACCATCAATAAGCTTTAGGAACTCTTTCAGTATTTAAAAAAACACTTTCCCTGAAAGTTTGGGACAGTTTGCAAGAGTGTGACTGTAAACTCTGTGAAACTGACTAGTGGGTACATGGGTTTACCTGTCCCCGACAATCTCTGTAGTCCTGTTTAGACTCTTGTTAACAACCGTCTTTTTCAAAACGCGTAAAGTTTAAATTACGAGTGAGGTATTACATAGCATAAAATTATGAAAATATCTTGACACAGACCTTATTCCAGTCATTTATCCAAAAACACACACACAAAAAAAATATATATATATATATTGACTCAGGATGATAGATCTAGAAGTGCAAAAATGGGCTGCCCTCGACTAAAGATTTTTCTGTTCGACTAGTAGTCGTTCATTTGAAGCATTAGTCGACTAATCGCACATTTATTAATAAACCATTTAAATCATAAATATGATCACTCAAGTTCACAGAGACCGAGACCGAAAGAAAGCGTATCCTGGTTGATTTATTTTATTATGATAGGACAGATCAGAGTTGACAGGAAGCAAAGTGTGAGAGAAAGAGGGGGGGCAGGATCAGGAAAGGTCCTCAAGCTGGGATTCGAACTTGGGACGCCCGTAGTGCAACAGCGCTGTATATCAGTGTGCTGCCCACAAGGCTATCGGCGCTGACTCATAATTCTTTTTTGTTTTCTTGTTTGTTGGTTTGCGTTTTTTATATTACTGGTGTGCATATGTTCACTGTGTGTTATAGGTGTACCAGTGGCAGAATCCAGCCAAGCTGTTATACATGTGATGGATACTGTGCTAACGGGCAGTGCTCTCTTAGTGCTACAAACCTCCCACAGTGCAAGTAAGCAGTGTTATTTTAGTCATATTTATATATTATTACAGTAATTATTGATTATTTTTTAATGTATTTCTAGTTTGCCTTTATTTTTGTTTTAGTTTTAGCAATTTTTGTAACTTCAACTTTCAAGTTTAAGTTTTTCTAATATTTATATTTTATTTTTTCAGCTTTATTTTAATTACTGAAAACAGTTTTTAATAGTTTTAGTTAATGGTAACAGTGCTGCAAGTCATATAACCTAAACACATTCAATAGTACCACTTGAACACGCAATCATATGCTCTACCACTCTCCACCAAATTATTTTCAATCTACACGGTTCCTTCAGATGAAGATAGCATGCATAATCCCAATACTTCAACAAAAAAAAACAATTTCCAGACTTTTGATGTAGGGAAAGGGGAAACAGACTCGTGTTGAGCTTTTCAAGAATGCAAGGGGAGTAGAAAGCTGTAGCTGGCGGGGTCCTACTGGTAAGGCTCAAGAGAATAGAAAAGAACTAGTAATAAGGTTTTTATGTTAGCGTTCAGAAATTCTTAATAAGAAAAGTTTTGTATGGGGCAGGGTCTAAAAGTAAGGAGTAGCAAAATAAAGGAGTAGATGGGCAGAGGCAAAGATGAATGATTTGCATGAATGGCGAAACAAGAGTCAGTGGGGTGAATGTAGGTGACAATTTAATAAGAATAGTGTTGATCGTCTATAGAGGTAGAGCAGCAGAAAATATGGCTTTCAGTATGTTGAGTGGGTTGCGGTACACTGTAAGGGAAGAGCAAGATGAGTTTAATTTATTTGGCATTATTTGCTTTCAAACATATGAACCTTTGCTCATCTGAGGTTTAGGGGGTAAAAAATAGAGTTCGAATACTTAGCCCGATATGCTTAGTTGTCAGCCAAACCAGGCTAATGAAGAAAGGCTGCGGAGAAGGTTAAGGTTACAGAAGGGATAGTGGAGACGGATGAAAAGATACAGTAGGGGAGGTGTAAATAAGAAGGAGCTTAGTTCCCGCTGTGGAGGGGACCCCTCCCACCGAAACCACCTTATAAGGGCGATGCACGGATTAAATGGCGTCCCATAAATTTAAACGGTAGGGAATAAGATTAAGGGTCATTCCATTCTTCTACAGATTGAATTGGGAATTCTCTCCTCAGGATACTTTTAACTGCAATCTAGGTAGTTGAGGGATTATTTGTAGGAGTAAGGGCAAGGACAAGCAGGTTGTGTGGAGTTGTGCGGTGATGGGGCATGATAAAGATAATAAAATTAAGGTAAATTTTTTACACAAAAGTCAATATATATTAAAGATAGTAGATAAATATAATTCATCTTGTTTCATTCATGGATATGATGTCATTATGGGAGAGGGATGCGGTGGGTTAGAGGGTTAGGATTTATTGGAGGATTAGTAGATTGAGAGGGAGTAAGCATTAGACGTGCAGGTGAGGAGAGAGAATATCCTAGCGGCAAAAACAATGTAATTAATGTGAATGAAGTACAGATGAGCGGCAGGGGTGATCAGTCCGTGTGTTTGAAAGTCTACAAATAGTATTAGAAAACTAAATTTAATAATTACAAGCTGTGTATAACTAATCATCTGTTATCATTCTCGTGAAAGAAAGGCACTTCAATAGTTAGTTCACAGTGGTTTTAATGATTACGGCTGGTGCTAGGTTTGGTTTTTAGAGTAGAGTGAGAGAGGAGCAAGAGTTAATGGTGTAAATGGAAAAGGAATGACTCCCGAGGAAAGTAAGATGGTTAGGTGAACGTATTTATAAAGATTGTACTTCGGTATAATTCTATGTTTAGAATGTTCAAAAGGAGTTTTTCACCATGGACCTAAATAAGGGGTCGTTTTTTGTATAGCGGGGGAATGTTCTAGAGAGTTTGAGAAGAGTACATAGAAGGAGGCAAACAGGAAAGGGGGGATTTGACATATCCGGAAGAAACAGTCAACACCTCATTTTCTCTCCGCTTTCTTAGGGGTTAAAACGAGAGGAAAGCATCAATCCCTGTCGTATGTTAAGGTTAGGGCTAGTGGGATATGGAAACAAAGAGAATACCAGCTCCCTCCAATGACAGAGATTACGCACATCGAAAGGTATGGGCGGCATAGGCGGTACTTGATCAAAATTGTAGACTTTAGTTTGTCTCTCTAGACAAGAGTATCATGTCCATTTTTTCTCCACTGGTTTTTGAGGAGAAGGGCAAGGAGAAGTGTTAGTTTTGTAGTAGAGGGTGTCACAATGTCGTTGTTCTTTGTTGTCGATTCAGAGTTTGAGGTTAAGTGGCCCAGAGAGTGCTCTTTTACGGTTCAATGCCTCTAGGAAGGATCAAAAGACCAACGGAATGACTCAAATCATAAGAAGTGCGTTGTGCTTGTTTCAGATACGGTAGAGAAAGGGGTTGTGGTAAGCCAAGGAGGAGGTATCAATCGCACAGAACACAAAAGAGAAAGGTAGAGTGCATTGGTAGTGTTATGAGTGTGAGCGAAACCTATCCGTAATTGTTGTCAAAGTGCATCAAGAGCCATACAAAGGTACCCCGCCTGATGATACCGTATGTTTATGTGGGCGGAGGCAAACGACATCGCGTTAATCTCAGGAGAAAGGGAAGGCCGACCGCCTCTGCATCTGAGATTGAGAACATGTTGAAAATAGACAGTTCAAAACAATTAGAAGGGTAGGTGCGAGGTGGGAGATAGAAAGGGTTGGATCAAGAAGGGTGGAGAGTGTGAAGGCCATGTTGTATTAGGGGCATAGAGGGCATTAAGGATTCGTTATAACGTTCCAGAATAAACGAAATGGTCGACATGAAATTTTTTTAATTCTCGCCCCACAATGTTCAATCCGAAAAGATGTTTCATGTCATTTCTTTCGATTCAGTTTCGAAAGGGAAAGAAATTAAGAGAGAGTACTTTGAATGGGAAGGATATACACTTCCAGATATTCTTTTTCTCCATCAGCAGTAGAGAGGACATTCAGTGGGATCATTCGGCGGGGGCTGAAATTCTTTATAGGGCGGTTGTTGGAGTGAAAGAGGCGGTCCCACAAAAGTTTGGTGTTTCAACGCAGCTTTAAAGGGCTCTACATGATCCCAGCCGAGGAATAAGGGTCTTTTCAAACGAAATCATTGGTCATTTTCTAAAAAAATAAACATCCTATTGAAAAAGATTCCCATTGAAGTCCAATCTATGGAGAAAAATCCTGGAATGTTTTCATTTCTTTTTGACTGAAGAAAGAAAGACATCAACATCTTGGATGACAGGGGGTGAGTCAATTATAGGGAATTTTTTTTATTCTGGAAGTGAACTAATCCTTAAAAGAAAGTGTTAGTCTTATCAGCTTTTCATTTGAATATTTCATTTATTGATTTTTACTAGAGAGGGCAGTAAGACCTGAATCCCATGTCATGATATAATTGTTTTTGCTTGAAATGCAAGGGAAAATAAAACATGTTTTTTAAAAGAATGTATTTTAAGATTTAATTTAAATAACCTTAGTTTAAATAGCACTTTAGTTTCAAAGACTTAAAAAAATATATCATTTACTAATATATACTTTTTTTTTTTTTTTTACTGAACGAAATAGTTAAATACATATATCAATAAACATACGCCTGTGACCACACATCATTTGAATTTAATTGAACTAATGTATATTACAGGGTTAGTTCACCTAAAATCATTTACTCACCCTTAATCCCTGAAGACTTTTTTAATTCATCGTTGAAACAAACTGACGTATTTTACGAAACGTGAGATCTCTGTCCCTCCAATGAAAGTCCACACAATCAAACTTTCAAGCTTCCAAACGTTTATATAGAGATTGTACAAGTAATCCATATGAATCGACTGATACGATGATAAACAGATTTCATTTAGATTTTTATTTACATAAACATTGATCAACACACATACTGCATTTATTCAGCACATCAAATATGGGAAATGAAAGCTCAAACTTTTACAGTGTCTTTATGAACCGTTTTTGAAGTTTTGGTGAAATGGACGTTCAAAGGAGGGACATAAATGTCAAGTTTCATTCAAATGTATCTTCATTTGTGTTTTGAAGATGAACTAAAGTCTTATATTCATACAGCCCAACCCTGTTTATACACATACTTTTGTACTTGTACCTTTTATAAAGGATAAGGATTTTCTAATCATTTATCAAGTTGGTTGACTTAAAATTGTGGTTACAGGCAAAACGATTATACACATATACTACGTATTTTGGTAAATGCTGGGTTTGTGATGGTGTTGCTTCATTTTAGGTTGTTCCAGTGACTGTTAGTGGCATCCCTCTGTGTTGTGGCCGTATTTCTCCCTCTGCTGCTTTGTACGGTGTAATACTGACCTCTCAACCTCATTTCCTGTGATTTAAAAACTGTGTATTGCGTATCTGCAGAGCCAAAGGCTTTCAGCATCAGAGAATGACAAATGGCGCTATGAATGTTGAGATTGGAAACCCAGCCTATAAAATTTATGAAGGAGAGCAAGATGACGACGTTGGAGAATTGTTGGATGCTGACTTCACACTGGATCCTGACAAGGTAAGATGACCGCAAATTACATATATTCTGTCCATGCTTTATTTCACTACTCTAAAACAAGTCTAGAAAAGTACAATTCCATTCATCCATTTCATAAAATGTGATTTTCTTGATTTTCTATTGTAATGATTGGGTTCTGGAAGTTGAAATCCCAATTATCTTTCTCTGTAGAGATTTTTGTGTTTGTTTTTATTTATTTTTTAATTTTTTTCATTATTATTATTTTTCAAGAAATTAATCATTTTATTCAGCAAGGAAACATTAAATTGATAATAAATGAATCGCATAATTACCTTCATGCAAAGACAAAAGAGCACTACTGCCTACATAGACAGCTACTTTCCTCAAAGTTGCCACCGGTTTGCCATCTAGAGGGTCTTTGAAGGCAGCATATTATTTGGAACAATCTTTCTGTCAGGAGTGTGGATGCGATGCCTTAAAATGCTGACTAGGTTTGGTGAGCACAGCTGTGGTCTTTCAGCTAAAGAGTCGGCCTGATCCCATATATTTCCAACTTTTTCTTTTGTAGCCGACCAACTTCACGAATCCTGTGTATGCTACTCTGTACATGGGAGCTCACAACAGCCACAACTCCCTGGCCAGTACAGATGAGAAGAAGGAGCTGCTATCACGGGGCGACGAGGAGCCCCTGGTGGACCCCCTGGCTTAGACTGTCCATCAGTTTGGTCCATACATGGAAAATACCATTTGCCTTTTTGAGAAAAAGAGAAAAAGAAGAAAGAAAATCAATGATTAAGTGTTAACACTGTATAAAATGTACAAAATGAAGGACTACTTTTGTATGTGATTGCAGTATTATAGTTTGTTCTTATACAATTCCTCTGGTCACAACAAAACACCACAACAACAAAGAACATGCCATTGTTTTTTTTTTAACAAGAACATGCCATTTTTTATCGCAATTTTTAGGTCACCTCCCCTCTACCTTAATAGCCACTACCTCTGTGCAATATGGAGTCAAATAAGGAAAAAAGAGAGATTGGAACAATTAAATTTGTTTTTATTTTTGTATGAGATGTATAGAGAATGTTGTTCCATCAGTAATGCCAATTGTTTGTTGTATGTTTGACTGTGGCGAGGGAAACTTTGACATGGAACCAGTTTTGTTTGCTTCAAATTTACTACAATATCAATCAGATGTTATCAATTGTCTGTGCCAGTTTTACTACTCCCACTGTAATTTGTGAATTATTCATAACGATAATCGATTTCTTGTGCACAGATCCAAGCCATCGCAATATTACATATGCTTATTACAGAACAATTTTTACACAACCATTTGTTTTTAAGTGAGAATGTCAGTGTTGTAGATTTGGACACACTTGACAGAAATGTTTTCATGATCTTAAAAACCTTTTGATCTAAAGGCTTCTGCTTAACTGCTTGAAATTAGTTTTATAGACAACAATAAATTGTGCCTATGTATGAATCTCTTTACAAAACTAAAAATGCTTTGTTAAAAATAAAATGAAACGTTGAGTTAGAAAGGCTAGTGAGAGAAACGCAGCCACCAGGAGTCCCTCAGTATTGTTTGAATTAAGAGTGAAGAATAAAAAACGAACATAGTGTGCAGAGCTGGAATCTAGACAACATAACAGGTTTTTTTTGGTCAATACATAATTCCCATACTTCCGTTTGATTTTAGATTAATAGTAAAGAATGAGTAGGTGTGTCCCAACGTTTGACTGGTACTGTATTTATTTTCAGATGAATGAAGTAAAGCATGGATAATTGAAAGTGAACATTCTTGTAGAAAATAGAGAGCTACTTACAAGGAAATCCCAAAACAATCAAATGCACAGTTGTGCATTGGTTGTAGTGACACATTTGAGCGCCTTTAAAGCTGCACATACTCCTGAAGAGGGTTTTTGACAGAAGAAAGTGAATTTTTACACTTGTTTATAATTGTTTTTAAAATGTCACAGTTAAAAATGAAAAACCGGTGTGTTCTAATATTGACACGCTTTCATATTGTCTTTTGTAATCTGCCTCTGAAATATACCATACATCATGTTGCTTTTACTTTTAAAATGTACGCTTTTTTCTTAAGTAAATCCATATTGTCCTACTCAGCTTGTTGCTGACTTTTGTCAGAATCATTAGCTGTAATGTAAAACGAAAGAAAAAAAACAACAACAATCAAAAGTGCACTCATCATCTCAGATGAATTACTAATGCAGAGCTAGGGACTGGAAGCCCCAAGGCAGATCAGGGCTGCATGGAAGTGCTAATGGTGGAGCTGAAGGGCACCAGCAGAGGCGGAACTTGAAGAAATGCCTGGCTTCAGTGGAAAGTGCAGGAGAAGAAGACTAGGTGAGGAAGCAGGCTCAGTGATGGACAGCACTGATGTCGATGAAGAACACACTGTGATGGATGGGACAGGTGACGATGTAGAACACTGTGCTGGACGGGACTGGTGATGAAGAAGACTGAGCTGAGTGGGTTCAGTGACAAAGGAGGATTAGGAGGAAGGTTCATGGTGTAACATGGCCATATAAGGAGAAGCTTATTTATAGTATTAATTAATAATAATACTATTGTCATTCATCTGTGTTAATTGCTTTTTTCCTTTGTACTGTTCTTCATCCTCTTGTGTGTCTGTGTTCGACCTCAATCTCAACTCTTGCGAAATTCTCGTGATACTGCGCTTTGTGAGTTTACATCACCCAAGTAGAAAGTCTACTATTTGGTTTGATGTATAAAAAGCTGGCATATCGGCGTTCCGGGAAGTGTGCTTTTATTTATAAAACAAGCGATCATTTGAGTACTGTTGGCAATTACTGTTATTATTTTTTATTTTATTTTATTTTTTTTTTATTGTTGATTTCATCACAGGCACATTGTGGAGTGTATAATTTTATTGTTTTATATTTTTTATTATTATAAGTTTTTATTTTTTTATAATTGTCCGTCACCCAGGCTAGCTTCAGCACTATCGCTGACTTAAGATAACCAAACTACCTCCATACAACATTGAACATTTTAGAAGTCTCCCTAATAAAACACACCTGATTCAACACATCAGCTCATTAGTAAAGACTCCATGACCTCAAATATGTGTGTCAGATAAGAGAGACATAAAAAATGAGCAGTGTTGGAGGTTCTACAGGACCAGGATTGGGAACCACGGCTCTAGAGGACCAGCAACCTCAGTTGCACCAACCTGGTGTGACATGACATTCAAGCCTGACCAGGTCCACTTCTGAAACAGCAACCTCATTTGATGGACCAAGGCCAAACACACCATCAAAGATGCTTACCCATTTCCAAGAATCTAAAAAACCCTGGATACCCTTCATATGGTGAAGTGGTTCACCACTGTAGATCTAGCCTTCGGGTATTGGCAAGTGAAGATGACTTCAGAGGCTTGAAAGTCTGCTTTCTTTTGTAGTTGTTTGAGTAGAACTTTATGCCATTTGGCCTTTGTAATACCCCAGTGATATTCCAGCATTTAATAGATAGATGATGTCTTGGCTGGAATGCAGTGAGAAATCTGTCTTGTCTATTTAGAAAACATCATTGTACTAAGGATGGATGTGAAGGAAATGCTCTGGCGCCTGGCACAGGTGTTTATGCCAGGCCTACTTAAAACTTAGACTGAAAGTGTTGCCTCTTCCGCTGTCAAGTGGCTTACCTGTAGCACATCCTTACAAAGATTGTCATTGCCAGTAACCCCCAGGTGGTGCAGAAGATTTGAGAGTGGCCATAGCCAATGAATGTTAATGATGTCCCACAATTTACTACAGACAATTTGTCAAAGAGTTTGCCACAGTGGCCAAACACCTTCATACGGTAGTCAGAGTTTAATACCAATGGAGCAGAATTACTGCACCACAAGAAAGGTATTGTTGGTTGTAGTAGAACTCACAGCATGCTTCTGTCAATACCAGCTGGGCTGACCTTTTATCATGCATACAGACCATAGTAGCCTACAGTGACTAATGAAGATGAAAGTACCATAGGGATAATTGGCCCAATGGCTAGAGGAGCTTGGGGGTACGATTTCAGAGTTGTATGTCGCCTTAGGCACAATCACGAAAATGTAGATGTGTCCAGAAGGCTATGTTACTCAACCAGCCACGCAACCTTAAAGAACCCCTTGAGGAAACCTGCAATTCCATCATCAGGCAATTCTATGTGACTTTGATAGCAGACCTGTAGATGATGTACATGGAATTCTGACTCCAGAGTTCAGTCAAGTCATGGTTGCAAATGCTGCTTTGTTCTTAGAGTAGACTGCGCAGGAGGTTGAAGGGTTATGGGAATGAGTTGCTCTTGATTTGCTGGGTCTTATGAACAGAATGTTTCAATCATTACATTCTTGTGGTACAGGACTTCTGCAAAGTGGGTGAATGCTTATCCCCTGCCCAAAGATGATGCTGTCACCACAGCAGAAACCATAGCTGCTGAATGGCTGTGTTACTAGGGAGCACCACTGGCATTACACAGTGATCAAGGCCCCAATTTTAAATCTGATGTTGCAAACAATGTGTGATCGGCTTGGAACTGAAAAGACCCAAACAACAACTTTTCGACCTCTGCCTGAGTGGTTTAATGTCGCTTTCCAGAAAATCCTGGCTACCACTCTGGAAAGTTTCCACTGGAAATGTAGTCTCATGGTTGGATTTGCTGTGATAGCTTACACAGCTACCAAGTGCTAACTGAAGACTCAAGTTCATTGCAATAAATCAACTTTTGTAGAGAGGACTTGTCTTGTGCTTCACAAGAGGGGTGGACACATTAAGAATCCTGCTGATATAATTGGCAACACGAGCAAGTTGCACAAGTTGCACTAGTAGGCTACACCGTGATGCACAGTGCAATAACAGGTAGTAAGTAGGGTTGGGTATCATTTGGGTTTTTACAATACCGGTGCCAAATCGATACTGGTGCCTAAATGGTGCCTGAACTGATTCTTAAAAAAGATTCACAAAACGACGGTGGATGGCATTAAAGGGGTCACTGTGTTATCACTCTTTAATGTACTTAACTGAATGCAGTGTGCAATTTAATACATGACAATCTACATCATTAGATTGAAAAAAAAAACACTCAGCAAACATTATCAGAGTAATTTAGCAAAAAAAGTATTTTACAACTAGAAAAGCAGCAGATAGCAAGACATAACAAATTCTGTGACCAGATAGATTGCAAAAGAAATGGTGGTGTCAATTCAAGCAGTTGAGAGACTGTATAAAATACTTTAGACCCAATATGTTCAGTCAAACAGCTCTGCCTAAATGGTATAATTCATGTCACCAAACTTTGGTGGATAAACTGCAGAAGGTTTCATATGTTACCACAACTGTTCATGGACAAGCAGAACATCCACCACACCTCTCTTAAACATTTTATAAAAATTGACTTGGCAACTGCAAAGATACATTTAGTAAACATCCTAAATAAACATTCTGAGATGACCAGATTTTCCAATGTGATAGATGCACTGGCATCATGGTCACTATGAGAAGACCACATGGTTTGCACAACAGCTGGGTATTAACAACTTCCATGTTTTAAACACAAGATGCATATTACCATTGGTAAGTAATTTGGGTGCTTCTATGAAATGAAATAAATCTTATATTTGTTTGTTGATTTTATCCCTGGTTCAAAAACATTTACAATAATGATGACAGGATCAAAGCCATTATGATGAGAACTATGACATAATACCCTAGCAGGCCCCTCAACACCTTCAGGATATGGCAGCAAGAAGGTGGATGGTGGCATATGCAAAACAGCAAAAAAAAGCACACAAAAAACCTTTTGTCATTTTACCCAAAATTCTACATGAATGTTAAATGCCCAACTAGGGCCAAGAACATATTAGACCATGTCTACACAAATCCTGACGATGCAAATAAAGAATGCCCTGTCCCCATGTAAGACAGTCTGACTATCTTTACTTGTTAACAGTGTTAGCCATTGGCGTAGAAGAATAAGCAGGGGATGTGTCCCCTGTACTTTTATAAAGGAAGTAAGTTCAAATTCAAATGTGACCCTGGACCACAAAACTAAGTAGCATGGGTATATTTGTAGCAATAGCCAAAAATACATTGTATGGGTCAAATTTATAGATATTTATTAGTATTTAAACCACTTGTAAAATTGCCATTTGGAAAATATAGGGGAAAATATAGAATACAAATTATTGGTTATTGTTCAGCATTTAATTTCTTAGCCAATTAAAAGAGAAAAGAAAACAAACAAATAAATAAAACCTGTCAATAAAATAAAATAAGTCTAACCTAAAGGAGCAATGTCACAACTACTGTTCTGAGTGTACAGAGTGGAGAGTATTTGCTAAAAACAATTCTTCAACAGTCAGGAAAATCCATGTCTACTCTAACCAGAAACCACAGACCAAAGGAGTGAAGGATCTGTCCATCTGGGAGCTCACTGGGTACTGTGCAGGAGAAGCTTTCGTGCAATGCCATGATCCTAGATGCTTTGTGTTGTCCTCACCGGAAAGCCGCAAGGGAGAGCCAAGTTGAGCATTGTCCACTGGAAGAGCGTATCTCAATGGTGAGCAGATGACGACTTCTTGAAAACAGACAGCTGTCTGAAGGAGAGAGATTCTGAGGCAGTGACATTTAGCCATCGCCTCAGCTAGCTACCGTGCCAGCCACCATCACCAAAGTAAACTTTTACATTTATTTTCTACAAAAAGTAGATAATTGTAACTAACAGTTCACACAGAGAAGTGAGTAGGCTTTGTATAAAATTTGCAGTGGTTGGGTATGCCAGACTTTTCTTAATGTACATTAAATCCGATGACAATTTTGAAGACAACCTTCAAACTATTTCACTCAAATAAACAATGCGAACTGCTTACTTTAGATCCATGGGCATTAGAACATAGGAATTATTTTTCTCTTAAACTCATTCAGAGCCAGGCCTTTGACAAGTACGTTCCACTCCCATAAAATCTGATCTGCCATCAGTTTTTATTTGATGGTCAAGCCGTTTGATGCGTGTCTCCAGAGATAAAGTGCTTCCTGTTTAGCCCTGCCTCAGTAACCATGGCTTTACCACATCTAATGCTGTCTTCATTTGTGGGCCTCTGCTAAACAATTTGATCTGATTTATTGAAAAGGAGAATGATTTGGAAATTCTTCTGAATGGACCTCAGTAGCATTACAACAATTCTTCAGGTGACAGCAAACGTAAATATCATAGTCTGTTGAGTTTATGTACCAAACAGAGTGAAATACAAGAATTCTTTAGTGATTTATTCTCCACTCGCTTGGCTGCCCTTACCAAAAAGTAGTATACTTCAAGTTTATTTTATTAAGTATACTTAAGTAAAGTTCAAGTATACTTTAAAGTATACTTTATGTAGCAAGTATACAAATATCAGTGTACTAGTAGTACACTTGTAAGTGTACTATTTCAATACTCATTGGGACTAAATTCTAGTATATAAAGTATACTTTAAGTATTAAAAGTTCTGCCAACTTTGATTTTGATTTAATCAAAATGTTTAGTTTGTACTGCAACTATACTAAAAGTGAACTTATAGGTATACTGATAGTTTACTAATTAAATACTTGTAGTAGCATTTTTTTTTAGTACACTTTGAAGTGTAGTCTCAGTAGATTACTAGTTTAGTAGTTTTATACTGCAAGTTTACTCGTAAGTGTTCTTTAAGTTAACTTTACATCATACTTTAAGTATACTACTATGTTCCTATTTAGGTATTAATTTGTATATATTTTGTTACATGAATATCTGAACATACAAAACATCAAAAGAACAGAGTATCTGCTTGTAAACAAAAACATTTTATTCTAGCTTCATCCATTCTTTTTTTAAACACTTGAATGTGGATAAGTTTCACAAATAAAAAATAAAGAAATAAACAACACTTTGAATAAAAAGCTGAAAAAAGACTATGAATTGGATTCAGAATGATAATCAAAACGTAGATAAAATCAACACCCCAAAGCGTGACAGTTAGTATTACCTCTTCATTGGTCGACATTACATCAAATTTACACAGTTTTGATGCTGTTTTATGATCGTGTTAGAATACATGTGGAAGCGTCTGTTGTTTCGGTTTCTTCGTCACTTGTGTTTTTTGGAAATTCTGTACAGAAGATGTGTACTAGCGCCCTTACAGTATAACAATGAAAACACGGATTCTAGGAGCACAATTATAGCTCAAATATATTTAGACTTTTTCTAAGTATAAGTCAAGTATACTTAAATGTCATTTTAAGTATATTTCTGAGAAGTACATAAAGCCCATTTCTGAGAAGTACATAAAAAGTAGACTAAAAGTATACTTTCCTATGTTTTAGTTTAAAAGAAGTATACTAATAGCACACTTGAATACACTCCTTTTTCGTAAGGGTGGTGCAGCCCTGTGGAAGTACAGATACAAATCTTTGGGTGTGAGCTTTGGAACTTGGAATTTTCTTTAAAAATTCCCATTTCAGAAAGGATTTTGAATGCCTATGGCATTTCTGAAAATCTGCTTGGAAATGCTTTCCTTGTCTTGCTCCTGAAAAGGATGAATTATGGGATACACTTAGCCCCACATCCTGTTTCTGAAGCGGTGTTATGTTGGTATGGATTTAGAGTGAGCTAAATCTACTGAGTGTTGGCATTTTTCATACCTGGGCCAGTTTTGCACCACAGGTGTGTGTATTGGGACAGGCCCTGTGACTAATGACCATGGCCAAAGGAAAATCAAATATCCTCCTACCAGCAGGGGCTGGTGTCAGGCTAATCAACACAAGCCTTGGTCAAGGGAATAAGATGTAAGACACAGACACAGAGACAAACTTTTGCTTGCTAATGCTAGTGGCAGTTTGTGTTGTGAATGGGGGAGGAGCACACCACCTTTGCTTGCATTTTCAACTTTGAACTCTAGATGTCACCATCTAATCATCTTACCGAGCTTTTTGCAACTAGATTCTGCAACTGCAACCCAATATTGAGGCAGTTCATTGGAGTAACATACAGCCTTGAAATAAGTCCATAGTCCCGTTTCAGTTAGAAAATATTGGTTCAGGATTCTATCTTAGTTGCAAACTTTTACCAAAAATACACAATGTTCAAAAATGGTTCAACCGAAATAGAAGTAGGAGGTGTGAATCTTGTGTACACATTAGCATGTTTGTTGCTTCGCTGGTGTGCTACATGGTACTGTGCCAAGGTCATAGATTTGTGAAAATATTATTACGATTTGTATCTTTAGAATATGTACAATGCTAGCTATGACCAAGACAAAATGCAATATCATATCCACCACAAAACACTGCTAAACATAGTGCTTAATTTGGAGATGTTGTAGAAATGGCATCAATCCAGGTTTTGAATTGGACATTGCTAGGCATTGTTATTAGACAAATTACATAAACTTATACAGAAACCTATTTCAGGAAAGAGAGACGATTCAAAATTGTTCAAGTTTAGCAAAGGCAGTTGATCATTTTTGGTTCTTTGCTTTGGTTGTTTTCTGTTGCTCAAGATGACCTAATAAAACTAAATGTCTTACCAGTGTGATATGGTAGTTGTTATTTTTGTGATATTTGGATACAATATAAATTTCACTTTTTTCTTATCATATTATCATTCAGTTTTCATATAGCTTGAAGGACCAAACTAATACTTAAACTGCTTGTTCCCATGTAAACAATGCTTAGGCACTCATTTGTGTGGATTTGATAAGACACAATGCCCATAACTGTTGCTTGGCATTAGTCTTGTTTATAACAAAACCATATTAGTCTCTACAGTGACATATCCATAGAGCAGCTCTCATTCACTTCGCTCATCATTTTGTTCTCTGGCTGAGGGTCATTTTAAGACAGCATTCCTTATATGTTCAATTACAGCATTCACATTCTTGGTAAAATTATATTTGTGAAGTTGAACGGAAAGGAATTGTCAAACTTGAAGTATTTAGTATCATTTTATGAATAATTAGACCTAAATAAATTAGACCTAGACCTAAACCTTTCAAAGAGAAGTACCTGCATGTGTTTCAAGTGATAGCATATAAATTAACCAATTTATATTCAGAAACTCTTATCTTTTAATATCAGATAAGAATCAATCTGACTACAGGGTAACACAAGTAATTTTATCAATCAGATAAAAAAAAGTAGAAATTGCTGGGAATATCTGTACAGTGTCATATTTTAAGTGGTAAAGTGATTTTTTACATGTGTTTTTGCTTCTTGCAGTTTGTCTCTAAGGCATAACTCTGGAATAAAATGGAAGTGTAGGTGAAAGGTTTTAGGCTAAAATCTGGCAATAGTTGATTTCATGAGCTGTCACTGTCGTGAACGAGCACCGATTTGCCTCTGATTTTGGGCATTTGTCAGTGATTTCCAAAAAAAGCAAGTCCAAAACCGATATCCAGAAGTGAGTGAAAATCGGGAGTGTAAACCCGCCATTATTTGTAGCACATTTCATACACCAGAGCTTTTCGTAAAAAAAAAAAAAAAGACAAATAAATAAAAGTTGAATTAAAATGGATGGATTGAGAGTGAGAATAAAATAAAAAGTATGACTTTAAATGCACTTTTTTTTTCTGTAGATAAATTATTCACATCAGTCATGTTTCAAACATTGTCAAGTAAACAGATGTACTTTTTCAGGTTTCAGTGTTGTAGTGGCTGTGGCGTCATGACCCGGACAGGGTTACAGAGAGACGTGATTGCTCTCACAGAGGCATGTGATGAAGAAGTTGAAGCAATGATGAAAGAAACTGACAACGTAGGATATGAGCACACACCATTTCTCAGCCCCAAACTGATCAGCCCAGTCTCCACCATGACTCCTCCCTCCTTCCTGGCTGGGTTCCGCATCTGGCTCCTCCTGCTCCCTCCATCATCACCACCCTCACCTTCTCCCTGTTCTTCGCCTGCTCCAAGTCCTCCTCCCTCCTCATTTTGACCATTTACAGAAGGACGACTTTTCAAAGAAAGATCGCAAAGCTTGTGCAAAGCAGTGGGCAAAAAAGTAAGAAGCCAGAAAAATGGGAAACGGGCCTTTCTAAAAGAAGGCTATTCACTCACTGATGGACTGAAAGAGTTGATCTTTAATTGATGGTGATCCCAGTACGGTACCATTCAGGCATATAAAAGGTGGAAATAATCTTATAAAGCTGTTAAGCAGGATGTGGCACCAGCCCACACTGCTAAAAGCACCAACAGTTGGTTAAATGAGCATGGTGTTGGTGTGCTTGACTGGCCAGCAAACTCACCAGACCTGAACCCCATAGAGAATCAAAGTGGCAAGAGGAAAATGAGAAACAAGAGACCAAAAAATGCAGAGGAGTTGAAGGCCACTGTCAAAGAAACCTGGTTTTCCATACCACCTCAGCAGTGCCACAAACTGATCACCTCCATGCCACGCCGCACTGATGCAGTAATTCATGCAAAAGGAGCCCCTACCAAGTATTAGGGCCTTTCGCACCGCTTTAGTTCCAGAACTAAATGTACAGTACAAAAGTACTGTGAGGATTTTGAGCGAACTATTGTCCAGTACCATTTAAAGGGTTGCATTCGCACCGAGAGTGTGTAATAAGAAGTGACGTAAGCCGGTCAACAACATCGTCATTTGTGCGCGGCGTTCAACAAAAAAAACAAAGAAGAACAACATTAACAACAAAGGATGGAGGACGCTGTGATCGGAGCTGTGTTTTGTTGTGTCTCGCGGGTTTCACAAAAATGGACATGGAAAGTCGACGTATACGTAAAGCGATTGAAAGAACGGAAAGGAGGACTAAGAATCTCCAACGACAACTGGCAGTGCTACATTTGCTACAAGTGCCTTCACTTCAGCGTCCGTCCATCTATCGCTGTTCTCCATACTTGCGAAATAAGTTGACACAATGTTTACAGTATGTTTACACAGCGTTTTAAATCATGGCGGGTGAAGGCGTTTTCATACGCGTTTGGCCAATCAATATCTACTTACGTCACGATTAGTACCAGTTGTGCTGGTTAGACCCTGCTCCGGAGTAGGAGCTAATTTGGTTCTCGAAAAAGGCAGTCCAGTACTAAAATCACACCCAGTTCAATAGATGCGAAAACGCCAAAAAGTGGGTAGTTCCACAATTAGTTCTGGTACTATGAAAAGGTTCCTGCGGTGCGAAAGGCCCTATTGAGTACATGTACAGAAAATGAACATACTTTCCAGAAGGCCAACAATTCCCTAAAAAATTTTTTTTATTGGTCTTATGAAGTATTCTAATTTGTTGAGATAGTGAATTGGAGGGTTTTTGTTAAACGTGAGCCAAAATCATCACAATTAAAAGAACCAAAGACTTAAACTACTTCAGTCTGTGTGCATTGATTTATTTAATACACGAGTTTCACAATTTTAGTTTAATTACTGAAATAAATGAACTTTTCCACGACATTCTAATTTACTGAGATGCACCTGTACTACAAAACACTGGTACATATTCAAATGTGTCTGAACAAAAGGGTTGGTGAAGTGTACAACAGGGATCAGAAGTGTAACAACAAAGTAATACATGTATGAAACTATTCGTACTGACATTCCTTCATTGAATGCATTTCAGGGTTTGGTTTATGTGGATGGTCTCGCGAAAAAGATTATTAAAAGTTATTATGGGTAGCCTAAATATCTTACATAAAAGCAAAAGTGGAATAACAGTAGGCCTAAACACTATACCACTGGAGATTTACTTATGTCCATATTCGTCTGCCTGTTATGTTTACATATGCATGTATTGTTTCTTACTTGAGTATGCAAATAAAAAGAAAGAGAGAGAGAGAGAGAGAGAGAGAGAGAGAGAGAGAGAGAGGAGAGAGAGAGAGGAGAGAGAGAGAGAGAGAGAGAGAAGAGAGAGATCCCGCCTGAACTTCCTCTGACTGACGTCAGCCTCGCGCTCGGACCCCGCGCTGAGAAAATGCTGCTCTCCGTGGCGCCAAGGACGGGAATCAACCCCTACAGCGGATACAACAGCAGAAACAGCAGAAAGGTAACGCAGACGGGCTCTGCTTTGTATTTGACCGCTGCTTCCAAACCCAGTGGCTTTCCGTGCACACAAGCGAGCTGCAGTGTCCTTGACGAATCAACGGCAGCTTTCTGCTGATCACTGTCTGGATACATCGCGTTTAAAAGACGGCTCGGGGTCGGCTGGGGTTTGTTGGGAATGGCGGCTTTCTTAAGTTTCTGGTAAAACTAGCTGCATTCGTCGCTGTAACCATTCAACACGTTCACATGAATACACGGGTTTGCAGCGAAGTCACAGCTGCCCGCGGAACAGGATAACTTTGGGAGGCTAGTATGGAAAACGTACTTTCTCACAGCGGAGAAAGGTTTGGAATAGATATGGATATCATTGTTATACTACTCAAAGGCGATTTGAATCGTTAAGTGGTCGACAGATTCAGTGTCGCAGCAAAAGAGGGATGCGGATGCTTTGATGTTTCTGTAGCTTTGCGGTGGGGACGATTGCGCGAAAGTTTTCAGCGGTGGGAAAATACAGCGCCCCACCCCTTGAAACCCCACCGTGACGCGTTGTCTGTCGCGTTGTGCAGTAATAACATGGACAAAAGTTTCTGTTCGGCGAACTTATCCGATTGTGTGGGCAATGTGTACGCCTCTTGTGACCGTCCATGTTTGTTAAAGGACCAACGCAGTAACTAACTTCGACGAACAACGCGACGCGACAAAATAGAACGCTCTCAGCGAAAGTCGACAAGCGCGCGACGCGACAGAATGTTACGAGAACGTTTGCAGCGATCATAAACGAAGCTCTTGCAGCGTTGCCAGCTTGGTTGTTTATAACGCGAGCGTTCCCGTCGCTCAGCAGTAGATGGGGTTAAACAGTTGCATAACTCAGGATGTGAATGTCCCATTGTTTCCCAGAACTCAGAACAACTGATCAAATGCGACTAAATGTCACACGCATCCAAAAGATATGATTAAAAATCAGTGCTCTCCTTGATATGTTTCCTATAGCTGCCAGTTTAGTTAGTTAATTTATGTTTATTATGATTCTGAACGTCAGAAAGAGAGAAAAACATATTTGTGGGTATATTATATAGGTGGAGAGAAATGATGGTTTATTATAGAGGTAACCTATTATTGACTTTAACTTTGAAGTTTCCTTTATATTCAGTGAAGTGATAAGGTATAACAAGGTGACAAGTAAGACGCCAAGAGATTTGGAAAATGCTTTAATCCAAATATTTGATCAGTCCAAGTGTTGTCTGTGAATGAACCCATGACTTTGGTGTTGCTAATGCTGTTCTTCAACCAGTAGAGCGCAAGAAACCGCAGGAGATTTAAGAAGGCAAGCAGCCCATGTTGGTTAGACTTCTGAAGACTGTTGATGAGATTGTGCAAGAGTCAAGTGTCTGGAATGTTTGCTGTCACAAGCGTTTGACTGCGCTGCTCATGACGCAGTAGTGCATCACAGTCACACCCACAGTCAGAGAGAACAGGACGTCACGGATGAATAACAGCAACTGATTTGACCCAATTTAAAACCAATTTGAGGCTGTCACTTGTTTAATTGCTTTGCACTGATAAATTGCCAAATTACTTCATGCCAGTAAATCAGTTATATATAAAAATGTAAGTATTTTGAACCCCCTTTTTTGAGAGTACTTTTCCTTCATATGGGCACTGGAAATTGAAAGTGACACGAAAATCTGCTTGCTTTGTCCATGAGCTGCGTTAAAGGGGTCATGTGATGCTTTTTTAAAGATCATTATTTTGTGTATTTGGTGTAACAGAATATGCTTTAATGTTCAAAAAACACATTATTTTTCAAATACTGTACATTATTGTAGGTCCTCTATGCCCCGCCTCTCTCAAACGCTTCGTTTTCTACAAAGCCCCTCCTTCTGACAAGCGCAGTCTGCTCTGATTGGCCAGCTGACCCAGTGCATTGTGATTGGCCGAACACTGCAAGCACTCGTCGGAAATGTAACGCCCCTTACCATAATCACGAGCTTCATCTTTCAAAATAAATGTAAAGACAGAACCAGAAAGGGGAACAGAGTGGCGTGACAGACGCAGTGATGAAGCTGGTATGTGTTTGCAGTACACAAGCCACGGTTAAGACAGCTGACTCCACTGTGATGTGACCCTGTCTCTCCCTCATCTCTCTCTCTCTCTCTCTCTCTCGCGCTCTCTCTCTCTTTCTCTCTCTCTATCTCACACGAGCGCGCACGCACACACACAATGCTCCAAACTCCGCATTTGAACAGTCAATAGCATATATGCAGAATGGCGAGATAACGCACATTGTAGCTTTGTTAGCTGTCTTCGCAGACCGAACGCCAGAAGTTGTCCAAGAATACGTCAGTAATTACTTCGTTACTCTTCCTAGTCTACCCGATCATTAGGTCGTGTAAAAAGCATATGACGTTTCTGTGGTACGTCATCCCTTATTATAGATTCAGCTAGGTCGTTCCCCCCGCTCTATCTATTACGCAGAGAGCACCAGAACAGTGCAATGGTTGTGCGTGTTCGCTGAAAACACAGCGTTCTCCTTACCCGGCCCTGCTAGCACATCATGGATAACGCCGGGCGGTGTCTAAGTTGTGAACTTTCCACGCTGTTTCTGTTGCTTTCCCCTTTTGTGAACTCTCCTGGGCAGGCGTATGCTATTCGACTTTCCACATGTAGTGACGGGAGATACTGGCCCGCCGGCGTGTTAGAACTAGCTGTTTTAGGGGGGCGTGGCAGAGTTTTAACTTTAATAAAGAATATCTCTTTTGATTTGAGAATTTAGTCTTTGCAACTTAACAGATCTTCTTTATGCACCAACAGCTTGCAACACTCCAAAGAGAAAGGAAAAACTGAAATCGCATCACATGACCCCTTTCAAGGGATAGTTCACTCAAAAAAAAAAAATAATGACCCTCAAATTATTCCTAACTTCTATGAATGTATTTCTTCTGCTTAACGAACACACACACACACACACACACACACACACGCAAAGATATTTTGAATAATTTTTGTAACCAAACAGTTGTTATGGGGGAAAAAAATACTATGGAAGTCAGTGGAGACCAGAAACTGTTTGGTTACTCACATTCTTCACAGTATCTTCTTTTGTTTTTTCAGCAGAAGAAAGTAAGTCAGTTAGGAACAATTTAAAGGGGAGTAAATAGTTGTTTTTTACCCTTTAAGAAAAAACAAACAACATTTTTAACTTTCTTAATAAATACTGGACTTTGCATGCATGTCAGAATGTTTTGGTGATGTGATGTGGGCATGTTCACTGATAATGAAGAAATGGTTAACTTTATGGAAATGATCAGCGACCTTTGAGCAACTACCAATAGGAGAGTAGTTAGTGGAGCGTACGCGATCATCTGTCACATACTGTAGTGAAGTGTCTGTAAGAATTTAAGGTTGATCCCATCAATTACAATTTTCCAATAGTATTAAGCGTTTTATTTTAAATCAAGGCTACTCACTACTAGGGCTGGACGATATGGCCAAAATTTATACCACGATATATTTCTTAAATTTGGTCGATACGATATAATTCTGATATCGATATGAACACTATTAAAAAAGCCTCATAAAAACGGTCAAGAACGGCCACAACAGATGTCTGTACCTACAAACTTATGAAAAATTAATTTGCCAACTCTATGAAACCTACTCCTATAAAACGATATAATATTTTAGGAAAAAAATGCCGCAAATAAATAAATGTTCACCTTGTATTGGTATTTAGCCTTCATACAAAAAAGAAATGTGAAATCACTGTCAAATAAATCACAGACTCTCCTTATTAATATTAATATATTTTTTACTTCAAACTATAGGCTAACATACCAGTCAAAAGTTTTTGAACAGTGAGATTTTTAATGTGTTTTAAAGAAGCCTCTTTTGTTCATCAAGCCTGCATTTATTTGTTCCAAAATAAAGCAAAAACGGTAACATTTGAATATTTTTTACTATTTAAATAACTGTTTTCTATTTGAAAAATATTTTAAAATGCAATTCCTGTGATTTCAAAGCTATATTTTAAGCATCATTACTCCAGTCACATGACCCTTCAGAAATCATTCTGATATACTGACTTGCTGTTCAAGAAACATTTATTATCAATGTTGAAAAAACGGGAGTAGATTTGTTTCAGGTTCTTTGAGGAAATAGGAAAGTTTCAGATAGAGCAGCATTTATCTGAAATTGAAATCTTTTGTTGCATTATGAATGTCTTTATCATCACTTTGATCAATTTAAAGCATCCTTGCTAAATAAAAAGTATTAATTTCTATAATAAATTTTAAAAGAGGTTGAATGGTATGTGTATAATGTTACAAAAGATTTTTTATTTTAAATAAATGCTGCTCTTTTGAATTTTTAATTTTCATCAAAGAATCCTGAAAAATGTACTCAACTATTTTAAATATCGATAATCAGCATATCAGCATATTAAAATGATGATGCAAGGATCGTGTGACACTGAAGACTGGTAATGATGGTGAAAATTCAGCTTTGCCATCAAAGGAGTAAATTACATTTTAAAATAATTCAAATAAAACAGTTTATTTAAATAGTAAAAAAGTTCAAAATGTTACTGCTTTTGGTGCATTTTGGATGAAATAAATGCAGGCTTGGTGAGAAGAAGATAATTCTTTAAGAAACATTAAAATCTTGCAGTTCAAAAACCTTTGACTGGTAGTGTAGGCTGATTATTCTTATAGATTGAAACGTGCATTAACCAGGATAACGAGTATGAAACATGCTCCGAGTTGCTTCAGAAAACAAAAAAATAGAGCAAAACAAAAGCATGTTGCTGGAAATGGGTTTAATATTGAAAATGCAAACTGATTGTCTGCCAACAGGAGGCGCTGTGAGAGCGGTGGAACTGATTATCTGCCAGCAGGAGGCGCTGTGAGAGCGGTGGAACTGATTGTCTGCCAGCAGGAGGCGCTGTGAGAGCGGCAGAACTAACGGTTTCTCCAGTAACGGCTGTAAACAAAGCAGCTCCGCTCATGAACGCTACTTTATCAGATAAAAATGCCATCTAAACTATTCTGAAGACAGTCGGTTCCCTTCAGAGATACATTCATATAAAACACCCGCGACGCGTTTTAATTTTGAAGTGCAGTGCTCATGTTTATTCAACGAAGTCAAACGCCACAAATACATCAATGTATGGGAAACACTGGTAATGTGTATCGAAATATCGGAAATGTGTTTAAAAATCATATCACCGTTATTGAAAAAAATTATATATCGATACATATGGATATGCATATTGTCCAGCCCTACTAACTACAAACAAATTGGCAGGCGTTTGTCTTATGAAATGGCATGGCAGTAGTTTGCTTTGCAATTGGGAATCCCACCTTCTATAGCAGCTCATCAAAGTTTGTCCTCTCTCCAGCCAAAAGTACTGGACGCCACATGCCCTGCACCAGCCGCTGGTATTCTTCATGCTGGCTGCCAGCCTAAATAATCTCGTGGACCCATATAGACCAGCGCTTTTACTCGCACCGCAGATAGAGGATGTGTTGTTTTGCATTTATCTTGTATGCATTGACTCTATGTCTTAATGGTTGAATAGCATTAACTGAATGTTTCAGTCACACACATTTTCTAATTTGTTATTTCAATGTAGGGTTTGATTTCAAGTATTCAGATTACATTAAAGCCCATCATTCTGCTCTATGTGAACCCTTTACACATTTAAAGTAAACTAAATGGAGGTCTCATTTTTTGTGTTCTCACTTGCTCATTATTGTGTTTCCATGACTTTCCAAAAGAGGAGGAAAACTATCTATATAATAAGACACATTAGGGATGAAAATCCAGACCCAGTGTATGTTTTACATGTGGTCTCAATGATATCTCAAAGGCCCTCCAATAAAATGAATATTAATTTGAAAATGTATCTCCCATCTAAACAGATTTAAGTTTAGCCATAAACGTACAACTTAAGTTTTTAAAATAAGGTACATGCAAGTAGGGTTGGGTACCGAAACCCGGTACCAATATGGCACCGGTACCTATGTAACCGGTATGTACTAGAACCGAATCCGAACACAGATTTCGGTGCCATGCCTGAGCGATCGATTTAAATATTTGTCCTCTGCTTCTCCGAAACGGACGTAAGAAGCATCATCACTGGCACCGCACATGAAAAATAATTTCCCGACTGAGAAAATGCACATAAACTCAAGTCGGAAAGCTCTAATAATACAAATCCAACACATCTTTGTAGTAACGAAAGTGTCCATGCTGTTTTCACATTCCGACTTAAAAGCACAACTCGGGAAATGAGAGCATTCAAGGAGCGCGTGAATGCAGTAATTACACTTGCTCTGATGGCAGCAGGTAGCCTTCCGTTAACTAAGCTAAACATGCTTAAATTAAAATGCCTAAAGCTAAACTTCCCTTGTATTCACATTTCTAAAAATGTTGTCCAACAAAAGAGAACATTATAACTTTTTTAGTTCACAACACCAGTCAAATGCTTCCTTTTGTGATCTGATGAGGCTTCTTGTCACAGAATGAGGCAGAAAATATGTTCCATATGCTACTTTAAAAATAATACATTGATTAGCAATAAATTAGGGTGACCATACGTCCTCTTTTCCCCGGACATGTCCTCTTTTTGGACCTACAAAAATGCATCCGACCAGGATTTCTTAATTGCCCAAAGTGTCCGGGATTCAGCTGTTTTCTTAATCCCGCTCCCGCTGAATCTCTGACCACTGCCCCCTGATCCCGCAACATGTTTCGCTCCCGCGATTTTCATGTACACTCCTTTAAACATTCTAATGTTGTGTAGAATTTTGGCGCATCAGGGAGCCGCTCTCAGGATGCGGTGTATTTAAATATTTTTTAATGAGCGTTTGCGCTGTTTACTTTCACTTTCAATTTCGCAATCACACGCACTCTGTGTAAAGAGAGCACATCTTACAAGATCAGATATTTGTCAATGAGCTCAGAATCTGTTAAGCAGCAAATACTCCAGCATGGTCTTGTCAGTCATCTCTCTTTATTCTCGACCTGTGATCAGTCAAAAAGCTGACTCCAGTAGCTCTTGTTGGATGCAGGGTTGCCTTTTTTTCCACAGAATTGGGCTACTTTTAAACTGTTGCCATGGGTTGATTTTCCCAAGCAGGTTAAAGGTTTGAAATATTGCATAAATTACATTTGACTGAAATGCTTGTATTGAAACATTTTGCATTCTACCTATGATAAAACTTACATGGACTTCTACATTAACTGTTCCCTCCTGGTGGAATGACCTTGATCAAGCTCAATCCAAGAAGTGAGTTCTTAAGTTTTCAAAAAGGAAAAGAAATGGCTGAAAACACATCTCTTTCATCTTCATTTGACCCTCTAACTCTAGTACTCTCTATTCTAATGCTACTTCTAAATTTTATCTGCTTGTTTTTTTTTTAATTAAAAAACTTGACCCTAACATTTGCACTCTCTATTCTATTCCTATTCTAATGGCCAATCCATCATTTTTTGGGGAATTTTTATTTATTTATTTTTTAATAAGTATTGGTTCAGGCACCGTTTAGGCACCGGAACCGTTTTAAAAGTATCGATTTGGCATCGGTATCGAAAAAAAAAACCAAACGATAGCCAACCCTACATGCAAGGGTACATTTATTACATTGATACCATTTTTAAATGTTTTTTTCTTTAACTGTTTCTAATTTTCATAAACTTTTTAATAGAATTTAGGGATGCACCGGTATCGGGTCCGATACTGGCCTCCTATACTCGTACTCATACTCGTTAAAATGCCCCGATACAAAACGCCGATACCACACAGCATGTGATAAGCGCCATATTCAAACAAAGAAACAAAGAAACACAGACAGCAGAACAACAGACAACAGAAAGGAGTTAAGGAGGTCTACTACGAAGTATATGTATGCAAAGAATATAACGTTAAACATTCAGTATTAATGCCTGTATAGCTGATGTGCGCGAGCTGATAAACAAATCACGCTGAGTGGATTGAGCGCGCGGTGGTGCAGATGCACGAGCTTGTCGAGTGAATATCCCTTTCTCACAGACATCACTGGAAAGTCGAGTTTCGGTCGTATAGGTCAAACAAACCAAGTAAAAACAAGCAAAAGTGAATAACAGGTTAGGGAGAGAGAGAGAGAGAAGTCAGTGGTTGGGGGTGGCGCGGGGGGGGAGGAGCGGATGAGAGAGAGGAGAGCAGATGAGAGAGAAGAGACGCGAGAGCAAAGTGTGCGCAATTCTGATGTTGCTCTTTGATGTTCACTCACTTGAGCACACACACATTGGAGTTAAACTAAATCGTAAAATAAAACCATTATAGGGGCATCACTATAACACCTCATTTATTTTCACCTTAGCATACCACGACTTTCGGGCTACAGGAATCTCGCAGCTGTGTGGAAATGCGTAGGCTTAATAAGTCCTCTCATTCTGATCAGTACAAAATATGTGCAGGTTGAGCGTGTTTTGCTTTGCTTGAGGTTTCTGCATTCTTTATGAGGGCTTTGGATATAAGTCGCAGCATGTTTCAGATGAAAAAAATGTGACTTCTATTTTTGAAAATATCACAGTTAGGAGATTTATTGCGAGTGGTTCCCTGCATTATTACAGAAAAGCGCGTGATTACAGTACTGAGCCGCTGCAATGGAGCAGCTCTAATGCTATTAAATTAAAGATTATGTACCATAGAGCAAAAAAATGAACAGTGAAAATAACAAAAACTTGTAAAATAAATTTTAATGATTATAATAATTATGTGTGAAAATAACCGAAGGATATACAGTCAAACCAAAAAATATTCAGAGACCAGATATAATTTTTGATATTGTTTACTAGTGGGTGCAGGACATATAGTTCATTTATGTAAGTGAGGATAGCAACATAAAGTAAACTGTGACATATTACACCCAAACATTATTCATACAGTGGGACTACAAGTAAAATGTATACAAATTTGGGACCAAAGATTATTCAGACCGAGTCTGGGAAAAAACATTGAAGTTCAGGTTTGCATGAAGCTGGATGACAGCATGCCCAGGAGACTACAGGCTGTCATTGAGGCTAAGGGTTGCCCGGCTAAGTATTGATAGTTGTGTAAATACTGTCATACTAACAGCTGTCTGAATAATTTTTGGTTGATTGTAATCCATTACATACCTTTCTATCAAAATGATGTAACATTATCAAGCTGAATTTGTTCTGACACAGTGTAATTCATATTTTATTACCATTTTCTAAACTATAGCGAATAAACTGTGATAATGTGAGAAATGCTGAAGGTTTGTCGTAAAATGTGGTTTGACTGTATCTATTTGATAAATGAAGTTATCCAACTAACATTATACATACCCTTTTGGTTTCTGTACCCAATATTTAAAAAATTTACAAATTGCAATAAAAATATTGGTATTGGTAATCGGTATCGGCAAGTACCAAAAATAAAAGTATCGGTATCGGGCGAGTACTATGCGAGTGCATCCCTAATAGAATTAATACAGATTTGAATAATTTGTATATTACAGTTTTAGTATTTACTTTACTCTCTGCATTGTTATCTATATCAGGTTAAATGTGGATTTAAATGAATATGGATTATAATTCCAGACAGATAATTATTAGTATTCATTATTATTATTTTCTCTGTAAGAATCACTCAGGAAATGTCTTGCACTTGCTACAGATACTCATGAAATATTGCTGTTAAATATCAAGAAGATAAATTATTTTACATTAGTTGTACTGACTTACTGATTCGAAAATTCTTATAAAACTTCTCGAAATTCTTGAAAATATATAAATTCTTATAGAAACACAGTCAAATAACTCAAGAACCAAAAATGTGTTTGGCTGCAAATAATAATAATAACAGTAACATAAATTTGCTATGAAGCTTATTTCTCCCATGGTTATATTTCAAATTAAAACAAATGGGCTAAACTTATTAGGGCTGCTTTGGCTCCATAATAACCTAACAAATATTTCCCAAATTAGATACTTTTGACCCTGTGCTTGATTGCAGATGTACATTGCAGACAACATTTCTATATTCAGATACATTTAAAACCTGTAAGCAGTGATATAACAAATGTATCTTAAACATTATTTTATAATGTAGTCTTTTTATGCTTTCCCACCATGAGAAGAGAGCATTTCACAACACTACTATGGGCGAAGTGAACTGTGATGTTAGTGGTGAGAATGCTACTCCCATGACTAGCTGAAAAACATTTGGCCGTAGCCTGGAGTTCATGCGCAGGTTAAGTGCACATGTGGAGATTTCCAGACATATCTCCTACCATCTCTCTTCTCTGTCTTTCTGACCTGATCTCTCGTTCCTGTACCTGAGCCATAAGAGTAAACAAAGAAGAGAACACAAAATAAACACAAGCCGAGGGACCAGAAAGGGCTCTTTGTGAGTGGGAGGCGATTATAGAACCAGATGGCGCAGGGTTTTGAATTACCACATTGCTTTTAAAATGACGTTCCTCCAAACTACATTTCCCAGAAATCCTAATTCCGCTGGGTCTCTTTCTGTGCTAGTGAACTTACGTTTTTGCAAGATGTAATGAAGGAATTGTAAGAAATGTTGCAGCTGTAAATTGAATCATTTGTAATGGTTTAGTCATATTTGCATGTTTACGCCATTCACAGGAAAAAGCAATTATTGGCAAAAAAATAAAAATCTCCTGTCTATATAATTTTAAAGTGTGAAAACTACAACAAATGCAGAAATTAAATACTTACCTTGTGTTCTCAAGTTTGATGATTAGATGCCATGTGCTAGTTTTATATTATAGACATTAAAGATATTAATTGTCTCTTTTTCTTGTAAATCACATACACTGTCCAGGTTTGTGCTAGAAATCTTGCTGAAATTTGTGTATGTACTGCACAGTAGCATAGTAAAGCCCCGTTTACACCAAGAACGATAACTTATAAAGATAACGATATTAGCGTCCACACCAGCGGACGATATCGTCAGTTTATTCTAAGTGTACATGTGTCTGCCGCTTTAAAATCTTGAGCTTGTGATTGTAGGATGGATTCTGATTGGGTGTCAATGATTTTATGTTATCGCTGAAAAAAATAGTTCTGGAAGTGATTCCAACAATATCGTTTCTCTGTACCTTTATCGTTATAGCTGTGGTGTGGACTCTGCTTATTTAATATGAGACCGATTCTAGAACTAACTTTATCTTTATAGTTATTGTCCTTGGTGTGAATGGGCCTTAAGTCAGCCCTGGGCCCATATGCAAAAAAACAAAAACAAACAGGTGAAAAATTCACCGTTGCTGAAGAATGAAGAGTTTTTTTTGCAGAGTAGGTGGAATTTTCAATTAAATTAACTTTCTCGTAATTTTGATTTTATTCTAAAAATATTATGACTTTCATATCATAATCTTGATTTATTATTATTATGTATTACTTTTAGTGTGCCACTAAAACAGCCGTTATTTACTAAATATGCATGCAAACACAATCTTGGCACAGGTACCACAATGAAAAAAAAAAAAAAAAAAAAACCCTACAGTTTTAACAGTATGTTAGTTGCATTCTCTGGGAATTCAGCAAATTCAGAATGTCAATCCTGTTAGTAGGAATACACGAAAATGTCAGAAATATGAAACAAACCAGCTTTAACAGATTAGATAGCAGAAACTTTGACACAGAGATAACTAGGCATGGGCTGATTACCGGTTTCAAGGTATACCGCGATTTGGAAATGTCACGGTTTCAAAACTGCGCTGTTTTTCATGTCCTCTTAAGACTGAAAGTGTAGGAATCTCTTCAGGTTGAGTGCAGTGTAGAGAGTAAAACGTCTCCTCCTCCTGTTGGTGCGAGCGAGAGGTCAGTCACGTGTGTGTAGGATGGCCGAACTTACTCCCCTGGAACTTACCTGATTGGCAACCGGCTGTTTTTTGTCTTATTGCAGGCAACTCGTCTCTGTTCTGGACTTGCACAAACTGCGTTGCAATGCAATAGTTTTCCAAAATGTAATTTATATGAGAATATAAGTCTGTAAACGCTCGTTAACAGAGACTAGAGACGCTGAAGATGGACGCAAAGAGAAAAAATACTGTAGCAGGCAGATCACTCACTGTTCATGATTAGGGCTGAACGATTTTGGAAAATAATTAAATTGTGATTTTTTTTTACCAATATTGCGATTGCAATTTAATAAGCAAATTTTTTTTTTAAAGCTCTTTGTTCTGTATTATTCAACAAATACAAACTATAAATCATTGTATAGTATGACCAAAACACAGATAGATTAAACATAAATGTTATTTTCTGTAGGCCAGGCCTATATGTTACGAGGAAATTAGGTGATGCATGAATTGATATGAATGTCATTTTTATTTAACAACTACAATAACAGTATATTGACTGATTTGTTGAACTTCAAACCTTGTAAGCATGTAATAATTATGTTTAAATTGGCTGGTGTAAACATTAATATGAAAGTCAGTAACAAATCGCACAAATTAAAGTAGATTGCAGAAATATAAAAACTAATTTGTTGCTTTAGCACACTACTTTAGGTAATTCAAAGTCACTGTAATAAACATATGTAAACATGTGCACTGCACTTTTAAACACTGTCGGTTAACTTTAGACCAGTGGTTCTCAAACGTTTTTGGTTCGCACCTCCCTTTAAACCGCCCCCCCCCCCCCCCCCCCCCCCCCCCCTCCCCCCCCCCCCCCCACCCACACCCACCCCCCCCCCCCCCCCCCCTTCCGATAATCCCCATCCCACCCAAACTCCCAATAATTTCAATAAACATTAGGAAAAAAATGTATGCTTTTTAATTAAGAAAACTATCAGGGAAAAAAACACCTGCATCCTGAAAATTGAAAAATAGATAGACAGATAATTATTATTATTATTATTATTATTATTATTATATTATTCTCTATCTGTATTTCAAACTTACGGCCACCTGGCAATTGAAAATTCGCCAGAGGATAGTAATTTATGAAATATAATAGACTGAATACTAACGATACTATAATAGGATTAATATATATATATAGATATATATATAACGTATGCCATTTTACAAACGTATATAATGTTTGTAAAATGGTACAGCTTTTAAATATCTGAAAGTACACTCTTAATATCAGTCAGTCAAGCAGTCATGCATTATAATATGATAATCAAGTATTATTTAATAATAGAAGTTTAGTAATTAGATTTAAAACTTGGTAACCATGAACTTAGTACTGGTGCTGGTGCTTTTTTTGGTCATTCAGTGTTCCTGTAAAAAAAAAAAAACCATAATAATGATAAGATTTATTTATGATTACAACACTCTACTAATAAGAACAATATAAAAATGCACTAAGGATTAATGAGCTGCTGGGTTCATGAATATTAATCGGGTTGTGTGCGTTTGCTTGAACTGATTCGCTGAAATCAAAACAGGGACGATAATAGGTGAGCGCCAGCCAATGAGCGCATTAGTTCCGCCTACTACAGGAAAACCCGGCAGTTCTTAAAAGCTGAAGAATTCCAAAGGAACTCTGTTATTTTTACAGGAAAATACAACAAAGTATATCGTTTACATGTAGCGCATCAATTCTGCATGTTATGCAAGATTCGCTCTCGCTCTTTGCGCGTGTGAGAGAAAGTGACGGCGAGTCGTGCGCCTTCACACTAGAGTTTGTTACGCCAAATACACAAACACAGGTGTGTTGCGCATCCATTCAGATGAACTGAAAAAAAGCACAGATCGCTTGACGGAGAGTGAAACTCTGAAGCGCTCAGTCAGAGTGTTCTGTGAGTGAAAATATATCTGTGCTAAACTTATACTCAGCCTCCAACTCACACTGGCGAGTAAAATCTGAGAATTTATTAGCCATTGGCTAATATTAGACATCATTTAGTCGCCCAGAGTGAAGATTTAGTCGCATATGCGAGTGATTTACTCGCAATATAGAGGGTTGTTATTTTTTTTTTGTGGGTTTCATGCTGTCCACTAAGGAATAGGACACACACAGGCTTTCCTCCTCACCAACGGCATTAAACACCGTGTATACACCGGACGCGAGCGGCAAAATACAGTAGAAGCCATTATAATCAGTGACAATGTGTACACTGGATGCAAAGCGCATTAAACTGATGCCTTGTTATATTTATGACGTACTGACACAAAGTTAAAATGATTTGCAACGGTCGCTTTGCCGCGTTCAGTGTAGAGCTGTTGTGGCGCGACGCAACAACTGTAGCACGGCGAGAGATATAGAGCACGACGGTCCTTATGTTCTGCGCCTTACTTGATTGTACTACAGCCGATCTATCTTCAGTGTCACGTGGAACGGTATCGCAGCCTCTGCGTGAAAAATCGCATTATTTCAAATCGCGATCTTATCGAATGTGACCCATACTAGGAATTGGTGCTCTGCATTTAATCCATCCAAAGTGTGCACACACACAGCTGTGAACACACACACCGTGAACACACAGCTGGAGCAGTGGCAGCCATTTATGCTGCGGCGCCCAGGAAGCAGTTGGGGGTTTCTTTTTTTTTCGGGGCCTTGCTCAAGTCATTGTACCTCAGTCGTTGTATTGAAGGTGGGAAAGAGCGCTGTTCACTGACAAGCTACGCAAAATCACGTTCAAAATTGCACGCGATTTTGCGTAGCTTGTCAGTGATCTTCGGCTCTGTGTAGTAAATGCCGCTCCATCTGAAAGCACGTGCTGGAGATTTACTACTAATCACAGAACCGGCTTTACTGACGAGATGCGCATGAAAATCGCATACGATTATTTGCACAGCCCTATACAAGATATATAAGGTCAGATCTGGAGCAACTTTACCATTCACAAGGTGTATGAAAACAACTGGATACAAGAATGTGAGGAAAGATTCCAGCACTGCTTGTGATAAGGAGATTTTTATTAACAATACTGACGCATTTCGGCCTGAGGGCCTTCCTCAGGGTATTAAACACACATCCTACACAAACATTTAAAAGGCACATCTCCATATTGGATTGCACATTCACAAATTAGCAACAGCTAACAAGCTTAACTCAAGTCATTTACTAGATATAACCATTCAACTTCTCTAACTTCCGCCAATGTGGACATCACCCCGCACTTCAGCTTTTCATCAAACTTTCTGTCCAATCAAATGCTCTCTAGAATCTGAAGAATCCGCCCCTACACTATAAATAGACACTGAAGCTGCAGCTGAAATTGGTCACTTGTTCACAGAGTTAGTATTTTCTGTACAGTGAATGGCACATAGTGCACTATATAGGGCATAGGGAACGATTCAGACAGCGTAAATGTGCTTTCCATTGGGGCGAAAGAAGTCTGGTCGAGGTGCTTACTAATTGGATGCTTGCTAATTGCAAGATAATTTAAGTTTACAATCCCTCATATTTGTGCAGTCTGGCCAACGTTCAGACATACTGGTCAAATAAAATACTGTTTGCCTTCATTTTTTGTTAGCTGACTTGCTGTCATAAGTTAATGTGATGTTGGGTGGAGTCTGAATCTGTTGGCAGGCACTGTTATTCAGGGCTCATCCCAGACCTGGAACCATCATATAGGAGTATGATGCATGTTAGATCTGTATCATTTTCATGAACTAAATCTTTAAATATTACTAGAAAATAAATAAAAAATAAAGGTAAACAAGTTTTTTTCAGCTTTCTCGTCTTGTGTACATTATAAACTGGTGATGGTTATGTCATTGGCTCACTAAGTGTATTTTTTATTTATTTATTTATTTTTTGCTTACAACTTAAATTGAAGTAGATAAAAATAATTGTTGATAAATTTGCAGTATTCTTAGTGAAAGAGTTAAAAAGGCGTGTTAGTGATTTCCTCTTGATAAAAAAAAAAAATCAATGATGAAAGTCACAAAGAAATCTAATGGCTAATGGCTCAGGCTAATGGCTTCTTGAGTTCACTTTACCTAGATCAAGCTGGGTGATATTACTGCATGCAGTCTTATGGTGTGAAAGTGACAACATTAGAGGTTCTGCTGTTTGCATTGCAGTATTGCAGTCTGCTCTGCTAACACTGTATAACGGGAACAGTTTACTGTTGGCTGTTCTAATTTCCCTGTGTTTTGATTCATTTGAATGGGGATGATTTCTGTATGAAAAATATAACCGCAATCGCAAATGCATTGCAAATGGACTACAGGGAAAATTATTTAAAGAAAATTTAATATTGTAAATCTGTCTCAAAGGTATAGTTCACCCCAAAATTCTATTTTACTGAAAATGTATTCACCTCCAGGCCATCCAAAATGTAGATGAGTTTGTTTCGGGGAAACAGATTAGAGAATGTTAGCATTTAAGAACTTGTCACAATGGATCTCTGCGGAATGGGTGCCGTCACAATAATCCACACAACTCCAGTCCATCAGTTAATGTCTTGAGAAGAGAAAAGCTGCATGTTTGTAAGAAACAAATCCATCAAGATGATTTTAACTTCAAACCATAGCTTCTGACTGAAATATTGAGTCCTCTATCCATAACGTTACTTTCCCCAGTGAATCAGGAGAGAAATCTGCACAGATCAAGCACCGTTTACAAACAAAAAACAGTCCAAAGCAGCAAAGATGTGTGTGGATTTTGATGTGAGAGACAACAAGAGATGGAATTTTCACTGGAGGAATCATTATGGATTATGGGGTCGTATTTTGGAAGACGGGAAATTGAAACTGTATTTGTTTCTTACAAACACTGAGCTTTTGCATTTACAAGATGTTAACTGATGGATTGGAGTCTTGTGGAATATTGTGGTCTTTCAGACATCTTTTGAAAAGTTGAAAAGGTACACAACGCGAGCATTAAGATAAGAGAGACGGCACACTGAGCGGAATCGGGTTAATGTAAGACAGCATCGGGTTTCCTCCTCTGAACGCTGTTTTACGTTACACAGCACACGGTAATGAAGACGCGAGACAGACAGCGAGAGCGAGACGCTGGGGACGGAGCGAGTCTGGACTGGATTCTGATGTCACTCTGCAGCTGGCAGGAATGTGGCACAGCATGTGAGAATGAGTGTGTGTGTGTGTGGGTGGGTACTGGTATTCACTACTTTGTGGAGACCAAATATCCCCACAGTATAGTAATACCAGGAAATGTTGTCCTTGTGGGGACATTTTTTAGGTTCTCATGAGGAAACAAACTTATAAATCATACAGAATGAAGTGTTATGAAAATGTAAGAATTAAGAAAGATGGTAAGGGGTTAAAAATACAGTTTATACAGTAAAAAAAAAAACATTACGCCTATGGAATGAACCCATAAGGATAGGTGTGTGTGTGTGTGTGTGTGTGACATGAGAGCGTGACAGAGGAAGTCCTGCCCTGCTCTCTCTGCTGATGATGGTTTGACTCACTTCAACCGCAGCTGTACGATATAACAAACAAACCTGCCTGCAGATTTCTGAAGATGTCTCTCTTTTTTGTATAGCAATACAAGACAAATAGTCTGTAACTGTATTGTAGAGATCAGGTTGTATAAATCAAAAGTTAATTGTCATTTTTGTACATTGCAGAGCATGAATTAGAGCAGCATTAACATTACTTAATACAGAATAATATGGCAATATAGTATATTATTATTATTTATTTTATTTTGAAATATATAAACTTAAGTTTGAGGTGAGTTTTCACAGTAAATACAGAAGAATTTAAAATTAACGTATTAATAAATTCTATATCTTGATTTTATGCGGAGTGATAAAAAACAGATGCAGTACAACATCCAAAATGAATAGAAACTGTTGACTACCATACAGAATTAAAATATTTAAGAACCTTCTTGAGCTGAAATAAAACTTAATGCTCTGTAATTATAATTTTTATGTAATTTTTCGAGTTGGCATATTAATTACACTTTGTTTAAACATGCTTTTGTAATAAAATAATAATAACAATTGTGTCAATTTATGATAAAGCATAACAGCACTGTTTATTTAATAGATTATCTTCAATTTTATACCAACTTAATAAGCTGTTCACATGTGTAAAAGGAAACTTTAATTGTGTATGTTTTAAAAAAAAATTGAAATTAAGTTAAATCATCGTCATGCCATAAATGTAGTCAGTTGTCTGTCAGCTTACAGCATGCTTCAAGTGTGTTTTATTTGTTGCTATTGCTGTTTGTTGATGAGGTGGGGAAGCAGGTGTGTTGTTGACCAGCAGAGAAGGAAAGACATGCTGGTTTTAGGAACATCCCAAAAATCCTTGGAATGGAATTGAGTTTAAGGGGCCCAAAGGAGACACACACACACACACACACACGTAGAGAACAAGCAGGCAGGAGAAGAAAAGAAGGTAAATTCTGAGAGATGTTTAAAGAGCAGGCTTGAGCCGAGGCTCTGGCCTTGTGGATATCCGGAGTCTTAATTAAGACCAGAGGAGCCAATAAAACGCTCCATGTGAAGCACAAGTTTCTATTTCAGCCCTCATTGTGTACTGCTAGACTGTGACACGGGATTTGGAGTTCCTTTCTGGGCCATCAGATTTCAGCCCTCATTGTGTACTGCTAGACTATGACACAGGATTTGGAGTTCCTTTCTGGGCCATCAGATCGGAAATGTGTTTCCCTTTTCTTACACCTAATGTGGAGTTATGGGAACAGTTCAGATAACAAAAAAAAAAAAAAAAGTGAAATGAAAATAAAGTTTTTTTTCTTGTGAACCAATATAAGGAATTCCTTAAGATGAATTCTAAGAAATTTGTGAGTTCACAAAGAACACTTTTCTTAAGAAAAATATGATATAACATAATATAATAACTTTGGTGTTATCTAAGTGTTTGGTGATTCTTCTTGAAGACTCTGTTTTATCTTTTTTTTGCATTGACTGAAGATTATTGCAATAACCATACTAGTTTTCTTGGTTGAGTTGAGCCCATTCCAAGAGGCACTCCGAGGAGAGGCCTCCTTGGCGATTTATGTAGGACACCACCGACATGTTGTCCGATCGGATTAGCACATGGTGCCCCTTTAGGACTGGCAGGAAGAACTGACAGGCTCGACATACTGCTAGCATTTCCAGGCAGTTGATGTGGAAGCCTTTTTCCGCCTTCGACCAGTGGCCAAAAGTCATTATGCCCTTGCACAGCGCCCCTCAACCTGAGTTGGAGGCATCTGTCATGACAACTGTCCTTCTGCAAACCATTGCCATGGTCACGCCCTGTTCCATCCAGCGAGAGCTCTTCCAGGGGGCCAGGGCTGTTATACAGGCCTGATTCACCCTGACCTGCAGGCGTCCGTGACGCCACGCATGGGATGGAACCCGTGGTTTCAGCCAGCGCTGAAGGGGGCGCATACGAAGCAGACCCAACTGTAGCGCTGGCGATGGCTATGGCCATGAGGCTCAGCATCCTCTGAAATGCTTTGAGAGGGCGAGTGGTACCAATCTCGAAGGAGGTTGCCAGCCTCCGTATTGCCAGAGCCCGTTCCGGCGCGACTACAGCTCTCATTTGAGCTGAGTCGAAAACTATTCCCAGGAACGATATTCGCTGGCTGGGGAACAACATGCTCTTGGCAAAATTGACCCAGAGTCCCAGGCGCTCTAGGTGGCTGAGGAGGATTGGTCTTGGTGTATATCGTTTGCCCTCCGACTTGTCGAGAACGCGCCCTTCGTCACAGGTGTTGAGATTGCGGATTCCCATCTGTCTCAGAGGGCAGAGAGCCGCATCCATGCACTTCTTAAAAGTGCGGGGGGCCAAGGACACCCACAAGGGAAGGACCGTGTATTGATAAGCCACTCCCTCGAACGCAAATCTCAAGAACCGCCTGTGGCATGGGGGGCTATCTGGATGTGGAAGTATGCATCCTTCAGGTCCAGGGAAAAAAATCAGTCTCTCGAGCGAATTTGCGCAAGGGTCTGTTTCAGCATAGTCATCCTGAACGACCTTTTCATGAGGGCGTGATTCAGGCGTCTGAGATCGAGGATGGGTCAGAGGTCCCATCTTTTTTGGTGAAGAGAAGTATGTGTAGAAGCCTCCTCACTCTGATCTGTGAGAACTGTTTCTCTCCTTCTTCCTTTTTGGCCCACAGATATCACCTGCGCAGGACGTGAGCGTCCTTGCTGTGCACTAAGGTGGGAACCACGCCACTGAATCGTGGGGGTCTTCGAGCGAATTGAAGTGAATATCCTCACTTTATTATCCCATAACCCATCTCAACACCCTGGGGATGGCCTGCCAGGCCTCGGCCCGCGTGGTGAGGGGTTGGATTAACTCGAGTGACTGGCCGCATGGGGGCAGAACACTCATGAGAAGTGGAAGAGGAAGTTTGCTCTCTTTTTGAAAATGTTTGTGTTTTATTTTTCCCGCTCTAACGCGACGATTGCTTGTGCGCTTGAATTACCCCTGTCGCAACAAACACCATTTTCCTCTGTACCCGGGGTTTGAACGGGGTGTCAGAAGTTCCGCAAGGGCTGCTGGGATGCGGTCCTTCCGTTTGCTAGACCTGGCCCCGCTCTTTCCCCTGTCCCGCAGATCAGAGGACTCCGTGAGGCCCCCGGCCGGGTCCCTTGCATCTTTGGGTTGGGGTCCCTGGCTGCTTAGGAGAGAGTAGTGTCGGCCTGAGCGTAGCGTCTTCGCGTCATCGGGCCGCAGCAGGCTGAAACCGCGGGTCGGTCAGGGGCCTCTGGGGCTTCGCGGCTGTCTGATCTGCATGCTACTAGGCGACCTATATGGTAGCACGGAGCATTAGCGCTTTGTCAGGAAATGTCCGCATAGGGCTTGGGACGATTGTCTGGTCCTGCCGTTAAGTGCGCGCCACTGCTCATCAAGGGAGTCAGCTTATCTACCCTTTCTCTTCACGCCGTCGATAGAAGGAGGCGATGAGCTAGTCGGAGCTGCGAGTAGGGAGCGTGCCCTGATCTGGTGAGCTTATCGTGGACCTCCAAGAAGTAACTGTAGATGAATGCTGGTGGGGGCCTGCGTCGCCGGCAGAACCTTCCTTCCAGAATGGCGAACGGCTCCTCGGTGAGACACTCCAAAACCCAGCGCTTCTACCGCTTTTCGGAGGATACGGAGAAGCTTGGCATCCATCCCGTTTTTGTCGGCGTGGACGACGGCAAGGGGGTGGGGTTGGTCACCGAGCCCAACAGCTCCTCTGCGTCCGAGGTTGTCAATGACATGCTGTCCTCACTTCCCCCAAATGAGACCAGGTCTCGCGAGTACAAGACATCGATAATCCTGTGTGGCGATGCCCGTGCGCTTCTAGCCCGGCGATGGCTCTGGGGCCCATATCTGTTTACTCTGGTGGCTGGGCTTTGGTCACTCGCACATAGGGTGGGGCTTCGTCGCCGCTCTGCTGCCGAGCTATTGGTTCGTTTTTTATATACTGCACGAACCAATGGCCATGCAGTTTCACTGCGTGATTCAAAAAGGCTTCAGTTCAGGAGAAAAAAAGCTTTTTCCCATAGAGTCTTAAGCAGACGCAGTACGAGTGTAGTATCGACAGGGAACTGCTAACCTCAATGTTTGGTTTTGAAAGCTGAGGTGACTGTCATGATGTGTCAGTAACCTTAGCAATCAGAGTTAGTTTACGTTAGGTCAGGTGAACATCAGAGCTTCATAAACGTCAATAAGTTTCAGGACAGTGGCTCACACAGTGCTCTTTGAAAGTGGATCCAGTGATCGTGTGCAGTACTGTAACAGGAAAGCAGCACTTCTAGAGTATGGGCTGCATATTGCAGTTCCGTGAAAAAATTAGGCATTCATTTCAAAGACATTTTATTCATTTATGTACTAATCTTGTCCAGGTGACCATATTTTTTCAGAACCGATCCGATCTGATACCGAAAATTCTGAGTATCTGCCAATACCTATCTGATACCAGCACAGTTTTTTTTTTAATCAATGTAGAATTTCTATACTTTTTTGTGAATATGATCGCCGCTCTTTTTGTGGTTAGTGTGTTTTGTGTGCACAGTAATGAAGGCAGCAATATATGATAGATAGGACAGAACTAGAAAGACTATTACCGTATTGACCTGAATATAAGCCAATGTTTTTTTCTTGGAAATACATCTGAAAAATGCCGTCAGCTGATATTCAGTCTAGACGTGGGGGACGTTCATCATACACCCACAACAATAGTGGCGCAACCATAAACGTTGTGCCATGAAATACGTAATGTAATGCGTGTTGGAAAGTTCGTGAGGAAAAACAAAAGAAAACCTTACAGCTGCATGAGTCGTGACTGTCACGTTAGCCTGATGGGACCAAACTCCCTTTGTGATTTTAAAACGTAAGACTACTGGTTTAAGTACCCAGATTTGAAGACTACAGTAAGATTTAACTTCTACTGTTAATTAGATTTTGGTAGGCTACTATTAGATGGATAGCCTAAATGTCCTAATTCAGATGGGCTACCAGTTTTCTTTTTTTTTTTAATGGTATATCAAAAAGTGTTAATTTTAAAAATGTGTTTGTTGGTACATTTGACCAGTTTTTAACATACTTTCAAAACAAAAATTAAAATAGGAATGTGCAATATGAAAATAATTGAAGACTAAATGTGTTTTACTGAGAAAAAACAATATTTGTTTTTTAAAAAGCCTTTTTCCAAAATATACATCTGGAAAAAGGGGGGTCGTCTTATAATCAGGGCCACCTTATATTCGGGCCAATATGGTATTTTTTCGTTTCCAAAGTATTATACACTAAAGAATGGACTCCACTGAACAGGCAAACACCAAGCTCTTATGCGCATCCTGTGCGCAGAATGATGCGCTTGAATGCACACCGAAGTCACAGGGCGCCCTCATAGAAAAGTTCAAAGCACCAAGGCAAGAGATATTGATGCGCAGTGTATAATTTCTGTGGATTTTACTGGCCTTTTCTTGAGCAGTTTTAATTCAAAAATCTCCTTTCTTTGTGCGCTATTGGAGACATGTTCGTAACCGAACACGACACACAGTTTGAATGCTGAACAGAGGATGACAGACAGCTGCAGCGGAGAGGAGAGCTTACGTTGAATTTAACGACTTAAATATTCATCTGTACCTCACATTGACTCAGGTAACATCTTCATAACCTTAATATAGTGCACGAAAACATTTTGGTGCACCGGTTTCATAGGGCTTAACAAAAACACAGAATAGTATACGCACAATATCGGATTTGCGTCGATCTCGTCCCGATCCGGCAGAAAATGACTGAGTAATGAGTATCGGATCGATGCATCCCTAGTTTTAAGATGCAGTTTGGTCGATCGGATCACAAGTAGACGAGGGAGACACATTCCCGTTCACAATTGGTTGTTTTAATCCATCTGTTCTGTCCACTTTATATTGTTTTACATTTAAATTTTTATATTGCCCTTATTACAGTGGAAAAAAACGACTTTTTTTTCTGTACCTTTTGTTTAGTTAATTTGCTAATAAATTACCCGAAGCATATTTCGTGTAGGCTTATGTAGTTTATTCCTAACATATGTCATTTTTAGTGCCATCCACTTGTGATCGGATTGACGAAAGCGCATCTTAATACCAGGTGTAAACAGGGTCTATGTCATTTAGTCATATTCCACACGTTACAACAGCACTTCATCCAATTCAATTACCAACTAATTATTTGTGTGCATGTCAATGTAGCTACACTGAAAGTTCAGAAATTGGAGTGCATTTCATAAATAATTACTAAGAAATAGCATATAAGAAGTAGCATATTGAATGTGAAATTTCCAAGTAGAAAGACTGAAATAGTGTTTTCTTTTCAAACGTACTCTAAATTGTTTATTACAGTTCAGATAAAGATTGTTTGCATTGTACTTCCCCAAGGGAGGGATTCAGATTGCCAGCAAGAGCTTTTTATTGTCTTCACCGCCGTTTGCTCCTGTTAACAGTCAAGCACATTTTAAGACACATATAGTATAGTCACATTCTGATTGTTGGTTAGAGGAGGTTTGTACCTCTAGTTGAGCAGGAAATGATTTTGTATCCTTTTAAACGTTACCATATGTGTACTTCCAAGCCATTTATATTTTTATAGTACATAAATTACACTTTCTGATATTGTTACATTTCTGTTTTACGAGGCTATTCTGTACCCTTACGAAACCTGCCGAAACCCTGTAATTGAATATGCACTGACTCATAGGACTTTGGCTTTCTCTGATCTTTGGGCACTAACTGTTGGCAAGGCAAATCTGAAGCGCTTTGAGCGGTCCCGGTTGTCTATTATTGTAGCATTTGTTCATTGATCTGTGTTTTTTGCACCTGTGTTCACTTTTGTGAGTCATTGTGGATTTTGGATACGCCGATGGCTGCTGATTTGGTTACTTTGATGGAATAATAATTTGAACAGCTCTACAAGTTGCTTAAAAGCTGCCGTCCGCTAGTTTTTTGCTTCTTTGTTGCCATCTCTGTTTGAAAACCTGGTATTGCAGCTGTGTGCGGAATTATCTATCTTGCGTGGGTTGTGAGTCTTATGGCTCCAGTGCGGATGAATCTAATGTTCTGAAAAGTATATGTGTGGCAGTCAGTCACCGCACCAGTATAGATACTGTACTTCACAATCACAGATTCTATCCTACGTCTTGGAATAAATGACCCAAATAAGAACTTTCACCGGATATATTGTCATCTGAACAAATAACAAGTCCGCCACATTTGTTCTGACCAACTGAGGAAAAAAAAACATTACAATAAATTGCACTACCAATGGTAATTTAATCTAAATTAGCTCATATCACAACAAACCGTTCAAATTATTATTATTGTAATACTTTAATCTCAGATGATTAATGTTAACAACATCAGCATCGGTGACTATGAGTATAGTGTGTATTAGCGTGTACTTCAATTTTTACACAGCCCTAATCTATTGTCATACCTCTTCAATTTCATATTAAGAATTCTTTAACCACAAAGCAATAGGCTCCCTCGAACTGGTTTTCTTTCAATACAAATCTTTTAATCCCAGCTATCGTACTCAGAAGCACTTTTATACCTGGAATACTAAATTACATTTCATTCACGTTGGTTTTTCTAAACCAGCCTAATCCTTTAGGCCATTACCTTCCCCCCCCCCGCCATTAAAATGATATATTTAATTATTCTGGCTGCTGGGAGAAAAGGCTATAAACGATCCGCCAGCTGCCGGATCTTCACATTCGATAGCCTAGTAGCCGGGACAACTTGTTTGTTTACAGAAGTGACGTAATGACGCAGCGGCGTGCTCGAATTTCCCGTGAAAACTTACCTGTACCACTCAAATTAGAAAACATTATTATAAGCTAACCGTTGTGAATCGGGCTAAAGTAAGGCGATAGTTTTGAACACTGGCTGGTTATGCACTTGCTCAAATATTGATTTCGGATCATTTTTAACCCCAAAAAAGTTACGGACTGCAGCTTGAAGTATTCATCACTTTTGAAGATTTGAATTTTTTTTTTCTTTGAATGAATCAACAGACAGAGATCAGGCCACTCCAAAAGGCTGAGATTCTTTTGAGAGTTTCTCTTGAAACTTATAAAATGCAAGCGAGATGGGCTCACTAAACAGAAAGGCTCATAATTAGCATGAAATTATGAGGGTCCCCTGCAGGGCCCCTGAGCCCTTGATTTGTGCCAGTGGATCTTAAACTAGCAGGCCGCGATCTGTAACCCCGCTGGCGGCGGTGTGCGCAGTCAGATGTCTGCTGCCGACTGTAATTGGACGCTTTATCCTTCTCTGAACCCCGTCAAGGCCAAATAAGGCAGCCTGAGAGTTTCCCGGAGTGATAATACAGAGTGAGTGTTATTATGCGTCACATGGTGAAGCTGTAAGAGATCTTCAATTTGCTTAATGTGGTGTTCTTAGTCTGGTGTGCAATCTTCCTGTAAATGTCTCTTGCTTTCAAAGGAAAAGTAGTTTGTTACTCTTGTAGTGCAGAATGGATCATTGGGTTTGTTGTAATGATTCCCACAACACACTCTCTCAGACAAAGCAGGAAAAGAGAGATAAGTGAAATATAACTTCCATAATATGGCCTCTTATGTGTCTTGTTTTGCATCAAGCATGTAGTAGAATCCTAATTCCATGTAGTAGAATCCACCCTTGCATTTACATTTATGCATTTTGCAGACACTTTTATCCAAAGCAACTTACAGTATATTGTATTCAAGGTACATGTTTAAATTTTTTGTCATGACTATTGCATCTGTTAAAGGTTAAATAAATGAATATATTCTGGATTTATTAATGACGTATTGCCCTCCTTTTCATTTTTTCCTCATTCCCTTCCTTGAGGGAGCACTTCATGTTTTTGTAAAAACTTTTTTCTAAAATTCCACTAAGCATTTTTGGTTGTCGCCACATTCACATTACCTGTTAATAGTCTTTTTACATGTTGTAAATTCTTGTTGATGTTGCATTTTGGAGCATTAACGTGCTTGTGATGGAGCAGTACTGGAGTGAGAAGAAACACAGACACTCACGCTTCTCACTCCAAGCTAAATTGTGCAATTCCGTTTCCATTCTTCTTCACGCACATACTCTGGTTTAAAATCATTACTCATGCAGTCAGTCATGTCAGTCCACATCCTCTCAGTGTTGTGTGGGCTGAAGCTCTCTGTGGCAGCCATGTCCCCATGTATAATGTCCGATACATGGCGCCTTAAACCTTAGACCGAGATGAGCAGCACAATATGTTGTCCTTCACATTTCATGCTGGTTTTTTTTTGTTGGCAAGCATCTGAAGGTTGCTTAATGTTGTCATTATTGAATGGAAGAAACAAAAGGTTAAGTCAACACACTCATGGAGCAGAGGGGAGAGGGGATGTTGAAACATGCAGCATTGTGATTCTGTATGTGGGTGAATTGGCTCATCTGTAACATTAGCCAGAGCAGGTTAATGTGAGGACACAGCTGTTCTGTGTAAAGCCCAAAACACACTGCACGATTTTAGCAATCCTATAAGATCACTGCATGTCACACTGTGCGACATGGATGTAATAAACTTGGCTACAACATGTGTGTAGTAGGCATGAGCCGGTATGAGATTTTGACGGTATGATAACCTTAAGCAAAAATATCACGGTTTCACGGTATCACGGTATTGTCGTTACAGCTCTAAAATGTGTTATTTTTAAATGACTGGGTAAAAAAAAAAAAAACTTTTTCCGCTGAACACAATATATTTTGTTTTTGAGCAACACAGAATATTAGAAACAGTAGAATTTGTTTATTTTTTCTTTGATTTGCTTCCTAAAAAGAAGAAAAATAAAGACTGACATCTTTATTTAACCTAAATCTGTAATTACAGTTATTTAATTTTAGTTATATAATTCATATACATATCATTTATGTCATTTCATATCATTTAGTTATATAATTTCATATACATAATTTGATTTAATAATAACCCAATTTGAAGCAAAAACAAAATGTTCTGACTAGCTTTGTGAAATTATACTACATGCCTGAACGAAGCAAACGGCAGAAGCTCTGATTGAGACACAGATTCTCTCTCTGACAGCAGGAGGCGCTCATGGAACACCAGATACGGCGTTTTCTTGGTTACCGCTGTAAACAAAGCAGCACTGCGCTGAAACACTGCTTTAATATGAATGTGACGAGTGGGGGCGGGGCCGAGAGCCGTGGGAACGGCGCGAGGCCGGTGGAGTAAATGCTAATGCACGACACCTGCACCACTCACCGGTCTCGAGTCCCGCAGGGGAGCTCCGGAAGGATTTAAAAGGAGGAGGGCGGACAGTGTTGGATGGGGGGGGGGGGGGGGGGGGGGAGATGAGGACAGCCGGATTTGATTTTGTGTTTGTGTGCGGAAGTCGTCGCGGGTGAGGGACTGCCGCTTTACTTTCGTTTTGTGTTTGTTTATTTTATTAAAGTTTAAAATGTTCGTCGGTTCCCGCCTCCTTCTTCCCGATCTAAGAACTTTGTTACATTGGTGCCGAAACCCGGGAGGAAGGAGGGACACGCTGCCAGAGATCCCTCGCCACTGTGGTGAATCCGCTGTGCCATTGAGCATGGCGGAGCAGTCTGCCGCCATGGAGGCTCGAGGCGGTGGGCTGGAGTGAGATGCCGGGGGGGGTGGTGTGGGGGTATGGTATAGAAATCTGCTGCCGTGCCCTCCCCTGCTGTTGTGCCGTGGAGGGACGGCTGACGTCGTGGAGGGAGCGGAGGATGTCGCCGCCGTTCGCCTGAGGCCGGAGCCTGCTGCCATCCGCCATGATGGGGAGGAGCAGGGAACGGGGGACTCCCGCCGGCTGCCCGCACCCGGAGGAGTATCGGGCCGTCCACCGAGGGCTGTCCAGTGCGCGTCTGGCCTGCGGAAGAGTTCTACCCAGCGGGGTGGAGGGCCCGAGTGGCATGGGTCGGGAAACGGAACAAGATGTATTTTTTTTCCCCTCTCTCCTCTCTCTCGTATCGGTCTCTCCTCATCCTTCCGTCTCCTTTTCTCTTGCCTCGTCTATCTGTCCTTACCCCCAGGCACTTCGCGGCCGCCGTGATCGGCCTGCAAGGGGCGATGGGGGTATGTGACGAGAGGGGTGGGGTCGAGAGTCGTGGGAACGGAGCGAGGCCAGTGGAGTAAATGCTAATGAGCGACACCTGCGCCACTCACCGGTCTCGAGTCCCACGGAGGAGCTCCAGAAGGATAAAAGGAGGAGGGACGACAGTGTTGGATGAGAGAGGACCAGGCCTGGATTTTATTTTGTGTTTTGTGTGCGGCAGTCGTCAGTGAGGGTCTGCCGCTTTACTTTCATACTTGGTGTTGTTTATTATTAAAGTTTAAAATGTTAGTCGGTGCCTGCCAGTTTCCGCCTCCTTCTTCCTGAACTACGAACTGTGTTACATTGGTGCCGAAACCCGGGAGGAAGGAGGGACATGCTGCCAGAGATCCCTCGCCGCTGTGGTGAATCCGCTGTGCCGTCGAGCATGGCGGAGCAGTCTGCCGCCATGGAGGCTCGAGGCGGTGGGCTGGAGTGAGTTGCCGGGGGGGCGGACGAACTCGCTGCCGGCTGCCTGGGCCGTGGAGGGACGGCTGCCGTCCGTGAGGGAGCGGAGGAGTCGCCGCCGTTTGCCTGAGGCCGGAGCCTGCTGCATCCGCCATGATGGGGAGGAGCAGGAAACGGGGGACTCCTGCCGGCTGCCCGAACCCGGAGGAGCCGTCGCCGTCCACCGAGGGCTGTCCAGTGCCGCCGCCTGGCATCGCGGAAGAGTTTACCCAGCTGGTGGAGGGCCGAGCGGCAGTGTGTCTGGGAACCGGAACAATATTTTTTTTTCCCTCTCTCCCCTCTCTCTCCTCATCCTTCCGTCTCCTTTTCTCTTGCCTCGTCTATCTGTCCTTACCCCCAGGCACTTCGCGGCCGCCGTGATCGGCCTGCAAGGGGCGATGGGGGTATGTAACGAGAGGGGCGGGGCCGAGAGCCATGAGAACGGAGCAAGGCCGGTGGAGTAATTGATAATAAGCGACACCTGCGCCACTCACCGGTCTCAAGTCCCACGGAGGAGCTCCGGAAGGATAAAGGAGGAGTGACGACAGTGTCGGACAAGAGAGGACCAGGCCTGGAGTTTATTCTGTGTTTTGGTTTTGTTTGTGCGCGACACTCGTCCGCGAGGGGCTGTCGCGCTATTATGTGTTTGTTTATTTTATTAAATTGTTCAAATGTTCGCCGGTTCCCGCCTCCTCCTTCCCGAACTACGAACTTTGTTACAATGAACTATACAGAGACGAGATTAAAAGAAAATACCACGTAAACTTTTCTGAAGACAGTCAGTTCCCCTCAGAAACACATTCATATAAACCAACAAATCAATATTGAGGATTTTCTTCCAATAGTTCATGCATCATGAACAGCGAGTGATCTGCCTGCTACAGTATTTTCTCCTCATTGTGTCCGTCTTCAGCATCTCTGGCCTGTGTTTACGGGCGTTTACAGACTTCATATTTTCACATAAATTACATTTTGGAAAACGATTGCATTGCAACGCTGTTTGTGCAAGTCCAGAACAGAGACGTGTTGCAATAAGACAAAAAACATCCGTTTGCCGATCACGTAAGTTCCAGGGGAGTAAGTTCGGCCATCCTACACACACGTGACTGACCGCTCACTCGCACCAACAGGAGGAGGAGGGTCGTGTTACTCTCTACACTGCACTCAACCATGAGGATATACACTATTCAAGTTTTTCTTTGAGGAGGACATGAAAATATTAGTGGTTTTGAAACTGTGACATTTCCAAATCGCAGTATACCTTGAACCGGTAATGGCCAGGACCTAGTGTGTAGAATGTACGATTGAGACCACCTATTGCTAGTCCGCTACAAACACACGTTACTACAGAAGAGTTAAAATGTAATCGAGCATGCGCGAGTTGGTAAACAACAAGAGCATGATACATTTTAAAGCTTGTATTTATGTGTGCTGAAAAAAGTGGAAGCGGTGAAAGAGTAAGAGATAAGAGCTTGAAGTAAGCAGTTTAATGTTTTAGCGCCGTGTCGTGTTGATTTCATGTCACATTTTTATTGGTTGGTGAGTAAACGTGGATCGTAACAGCAAACACACTGTGCGATGATCATGCTGTATCGTAGGCTATCTTTGGTCGCAAGACAGTGATAACGGCCGTCTTTGAACCTCTTTCACTGTATGACACAGGACCACCGGTCACAGAAATCGCCCCGATTGTTTCACGATGCCAATCTTTCATCCGGGACAGCCGAAAATCGTGCAGTGTGTTTAAGGCTTAATACAGTCCATGATGTGGCAACTAGTCTTAATTTTGTCAGCTATTTTCAATTTATTCTGTCTAAGTCTACAGCCTATTCTTACTCAAATGGACATTGTAGTTATCATTAGATTTAGTCCAAAACTTGTCCTGTTTTGGTTTAGTTTAAGTCAATGAAATGTATGAGCATTTTAGTCAGGTTTTAGTCAAATCTTAAGCCCTATTCGGACGGGACTAGTTTTACGGGGGTAGTTGAGAAATGTGTTTCACAGAGTACTGGGATTTTAATCCATCGAATATGCACGTCGGGCTTTTCTCACACACCTCTGTAATAATTTCGGCCAAATTATTTGACGTTTTTCAGCAAAATGAGTGATCCTCTGAGGAAAACGAATCCAGTCGAATGCGAAGTCTGTGATTGCGGCGATATTTTTTTTTCCACTCCGTTTCATTGTTGTGTTTGGCCAAACGTGAACTACCGTACACGCGCATGTTTGATATATTTGCCTCCCGGCAAAGAAATAAAAAAAATAACAATAATAAAATCAAGAGCCAGATCACGTAAACTGTTAAGTTGGTAATCAATCCGAATGACTAACTTATACGCAATGCACGCATACAGAGTGCGTGATCTCTAAAATGCCCAGATGTACAAAACAGACCCTCCCACCTCTGTAATAAACACAGAGATGTTAGTCCCGTCCGAATTGGTACATGAAAATCGCAGACGTCAGGTGATAAGAATCGAAAATCAAACGTAGTTTAGAAAAAATAGTCCTGCGAATAGGGCTTTAGTCACATTTTCTTCATTCTGTATAATGGTTAAACTGATCAAAATTATTTTTGCTCAAAATTATAATCTCAATGATTGTTGTCATTTGAGAACATTTCAGGTATTGCACTTTCAAAACTTTTTCAAAAAGCACAAATCAATAGAATGTGGACTCCTACACATGGTGTATTTCACCTCATCTAGTGTACTGATTTATTACAGGCTTTTTATTATATAAATGAATACCAACGACTTATGCAATCTCTCTGTCTACATTATGAAAACCGCTAAAACAAACGAAAAATAATATAACAGTGAAATTCCTAGTAATTCCAAATTCAATAGCCTATTTCTCTATTAAAACAACAACGATTGAGTAAGTGTATTTATTCAGCGACCACAATCGCAAACAATACAGTCGAGATATCATGACAAAACACAGTCCGGCTGAGTGACACTTTCATTTAGATCGCTAAACTCCATCTTATTTGTCTGTGTTTTCAGATCATCGGCGGTGGCACTTCCGCAATGAACAGCGAGCACGTGCGCATGGTGGCCAGTAGTGCTGCACGATTAATCGAATGCGATTTTCATGTGCATTTTGATAGTAATGCCGGTTCTGTAATCAGCAGGAAATCATCATCACGTGCCTTCAGATGGAGCAGCATTTACTAAACCATAGCAGTAGTTCTACCCCTCCCCCTCTGACCCGAGTACAAGTTACGCAAAAAAAACGCAGACGATTTTATTGCGCGATTATGAAATCAAAGAAATCGTTTGTGATTAATGACAGCTGTTTGCATAGCTTCTCTGTGAATTACGGCTCTGTGAAGTAAATGCTGCTCCATCTGAAAGCATGTGAAAATACCACATTTAATAACATATTTTACTCCAAACTCACTTCATAACGTCAGTCGAGTGTTTGAAATAAATCCTTCTGTGAGATGATGTGGCTTCTTACACAGAATAAGGAACGCAACATATTTCATAGTATTTAAGCAGTGATAAAGGCATTGCATTATAAACATACTTTATTTTAATGAAAATTATAATAATAAGAACTCAGATAAACTGTATATTGCCGTAGCCGGGTGTTTATTAGTCACGTTGAATCAATAAAAGCAGTTGAATCTTCTGTTTATTCAGCTACAGCGATTTTCTGTGAGGCATAGTTTGGAGTTTTCTCTGGCCTTTGGATGGAGTTTTACTGATGATCACAGAACCGTGCTTCACTGAAAGATACGCAAGACAATCGCAGCTTCTGTCGAATCGCAATCTCGATTCCATTTCGATTTATCGTGCAGCCCTAGTTGCCAGATTGCTTAAAATAAGCAAAACACCAGGCAGAAAATGTATCCATGTAACAGCGAAGCTCTGATTCTGGGGTTTGAACTCTTGATATCTGGCAACTGCACTCATGAAAGCTTGCGTAGTAGAGGCGTGTAGAGCAGTATGCAATAACATTTTGTCTCCTTTTTTTTTGACGAAAATAAAAAGAGGTTTTGGTAAAGTTTTTATCTTTTTGAAAACATTTTAGTCTCGTCTTATTTCGTCAACGAAATTGCATGTTGATATAGTCATAGTCGTTTATTGACCTTATTGTCACCTTATTGTCATCTCGTCTTCATCTCGTCTTAGTCATGGGAAAAAATATTTTCCGTCATAGTTTTCGTTAATGAAATTAACACTAGTGGCAACCCATATAGCTTTCAATTGTAGTCCATTTTAATGGTGCATACATAGATTTATTTAATTTGTTATTTTTTAAAAATATTGCAGCTACCATTATCAGTACATTTTCTATCGCAAACTCCTTTTTTGAGCTTTTTTACTTTAGTATTTTTTTCACTGCTAATATTTTTTGTATTTGAAGAGGGCTTAAATATGAAAAACCAAACGGTTCAGAAGCGCTGCAGGAGCGTGATGTGACCTTTTGTGTTCTACACTATCCTGCAATTTTTGCCAGTTTCAAAACATTCAACAAGTTGCATATTACCTACCATTCATTTTTACTTAAAGGGGGCGGTTAGGCCCCTGTTAACAAGTCTCCACAGTGTGTATGTGAAGTTTTAGCTCAAAATACCCCACAGGTCTTTTTTTATAGGCTAGCTTGTTAAAATTGCCACTTTCAGGGTATGAGCCAAAACGCGCCGTTTTTGTGTTTGTCTCTGTAAATGCAAATGATCTGGTGCCCCGGCCCACTTTTGAGAAGAGGGCGGAGCATCAAGAGCTCAAGCTCCAGAAATACCAGTGTTGGACTTGCAAATAAACATTCCAATATTAGTACAAGCCTGTTATCTTTCAGTGAAATGTACTCGGTTTAAACGCGTCATCTGATGTACTATGCATACTAAATGCCGGTTATTGACTACACAGACGGGGAGCACGGGCCGTAAAAAATAACGACATAGCGGGGTATCATGGTGGCCATCGCGTGCCATCACAAAACTTTTGGCGCGTTCCATGCGTGGTACGAATCGGCTCGGCACGGCCGGTTTGCATCCACTGCAGTTCAGACCGCTTTAGAAGGGGGCGGGATAGTCCACCTGTCGTTATAGTTGCGCCGCCTCTACTGCCACGACTCCTGAAAAACATTTTCATTCCACGTCGCCCCATCAAGCTCTCTCTGGATCCGCTCCTCTGCTATCAACGGAGGAACGTCTGTACTTCCTCAACAGACCACGAAACAGCCATTTTTGGTTGTTAAAAAAAGGTGCGCACGTTCAAAACAGTTGCGTTCGATCCTTGCTGGCTGTGCTGATTTAAATCTAACAGTTCTTTTGTGTTTGTGTCGCAAGTTAAGTGACGCAGGTAGTGACGATTCTCTCCAGCCAATCCGTGATCAGCAGAGTTTACGCGTCATGTTTTGGTAACGGTACGGTTCGCTTGGAACCTGAACTGAGGTGGTACTGAAAAAAGTACCAGGCACTGTACACAGTGGAAAACCCCCCAAAAGTGAACACCCCCCGACCCGTGCGACCATGCATAAGTGGAAGAAAACGCGGCATTTATAAGTCCGCTTGTGATTTTTATGAGCTTGACATAAATTCAACGGTCAACTTCACATTGCTGTATATGCAATTATACTCTACCCAACTTCTATTTTCATTCATTCGGTAGCACGTGAAGGCAGCATCAGTGAAAACAGGCAGAGACATGGTAGAATGGTAGAGCCTTAAAGAGTGCTAAGAAGCTCTTTCAGAAAGGCAATTTGGAAAACAAAATATGACTCCTATGGTCGTTGGTGCATCCCAAATCACAACACTTGTATTGCCTCTTTGATGCTGACATTGTATTTCGAGCAGCTACAGTAAGAAAACAGTAATGGCAGACTGCTGCTTCTTACTCAGGGCTATGTCTATGCTAATAGGGCAGAGATCATCACAAATGGGCGGGACTTTTCTAGCGCTGTGCTACGATTTCAGCCTCAAAAGATTATTTAAAATGCAATAATTGAGATAAAATGATTATTGCGCCCCATTCCACCCCCTTTAGCAGTGCACTTTCGCTCCTCCATAAAAGGCAAATTTCACAAGTAAATCATGTAACGTGACTTTAGCAAAATGGGACGTGATTGATTTATTAACATTGATTCGATTTATTCATGTTTTTAAAAGCGCCAAAGAGAACTTGCGCTGTTCCTCAGTAGGCTTGCGCTCAGAGACGGAACAGAACACGGACATAAAGTCAACTTTAGGTCAAGCTGTGTGCCTAAACGGTCAAATACATGTAAAGATTTGTCAAAATGCGGTGCTTGGTGATTATTAACGTAAACCCTCATCGGTTCTGTAATAAGTGAACGTAAACAGTTAAGAATGAAAATACATGTGTACCAGTAAATTGGATCCGTGTGGCTCTTAAAGCGACAGTGAGCTATTCCAGCTTCTGACTGTGTGCTTAATATTAATCAAACAACAAAAGACTATGACAAAATCACTCACTGCTCTTGATTGAAGGACTTTTGTAGCTTCAATAAGAAACAAATCAAGTTTAATTCTTACAGTGAAGACTATACCGTTTTATTTTACATTTGATTATTCAACTTTTATAGGCTGTTAACTGAATACTTTAGACTTGCATAAAAAACGTATTTCTATTATTTTTTCCTATGTATGTGTCCTTTGCTTTTGATTGTGCATTTAATATTTCAGAATTTGAGGACGTTTTTTGTTTTTACTAATGAGTTAACCTAGTATTCTGCTGTGGAATTGAGAATTTTGGTCAAGCTGCTAATGCTCATCAGTAAATCAGTGGAAAATAAGTAAAAATTATGATTCTGTCTGAGCTATGCGTTTTAAAACGAACACGCACTTGTTTAAATGTAGCCTAACAGATGTGTAAACTGAAGACTATTTGAGCTTTATTAAAACTATTTGCACTGATTTATTGTGTTGGTTACATTTTGTTGCTTTGTGCAGGGGCTCAGAAGATGAGTCTTTGAGTGTATAAACATCAACAAGCTGAAAAATAAAACCAAAACTTTTTTTTTTTTAGATAATGTAATCTTGTTAAAATTGATTTCATAAAATTGGTATCGAAAAAAAGTATCGTTCAGGAACCGGTATCGAAGTCAAGGTATCGTATCGGTATCGGTATCGAAAATTTTTGAACGATACCCAGCCCTAGCATGCACTCTGTAGGTGTATTTTGAATGGTTTTGGCAAAATACTCAATAATGTCAAATCGCACATCGTTAAAACAACAATAACGATATTATCGCAAACGATATATATCGCACACCCCTAACAACATTGATTTAACTATATTTATGTAATATGTTTTTTTTTTTTCATTTCAATAGCAAGCCTATGTGTCCTCCATCCACCAGATGGCGCTGCCCAGTCCCAACACCAACAGCAGCAGCACGAGTAGTGCGGGAGGCGGGGAACCGCTGAGCAAAACCAACCTTTACATTCGTGGACTCCATCCGGGGACCACTGACCAAGACCTGGTCAAGCTCTGCCAACCGTAAGTCTCACTGCTCCATAGTGATGGGAGAAACTAACCTTTTCGAAGCTTTGAATCAATTGAACCAATTGCTTTGCAAATTGATTCACTGTTTCGAAGCGCTCAAAACACCACACGCAGGTGACGCCTGCTGGTTAAAAGTGTGTAAATGCAACAAAAACGTGTATAAAAACTGATTTTAAAACCCTATTGCAAATGTTTTATTGAAAGTATAATACATTAAATGCCATAAAAATGATCAAATACCATTAAATATGAAGTGTCTGTATAATATGTGGCTTTTAAAACATTTTATATTAATTTGCAGGGGCTTGTTTTGTTTTGTTTTATGGAGAGCTTGTATATATAGGCCAGAAAGATATATTAACTATTTCTCATCCTTTTATTAACACAAATGTCTTGTTAAAAATGCCTACAAATTGATGAAACTGATCTGAGATCAGGTAAAATCTTAGACGCTGGTTCAATGTTTCGCCGCTGGGAGGAATGTTCACAGAGATGAGATTTCCAATGGAAAGCCATTAAAATTTCGAAACGTTTTGAAACAGTTATGAAGTAATGAAGCCTCGTTTACTGAAATCACGTGACTTTGGCAGTTTGATACGCGCTCCGAACCACTGTTTCGAAACAAATGATTCGCAAAAGCTTCATGAAGCAGTGTTTCGAAAGCCGCCATCACTACTGTTTCGTGTAAGTTACGTAAGGCTAGCTAACTATGGTGTGCTTGCATGTGAATGATGATCGTCAGGGATAATGTTCCTGAAAAGTAGCGATGGGAGAAAGAGAGCTTGTCGAAACTCTGACTCAAATTAACCAATTTCTTCGATTGATTCACGCTCAAGACACCAGACACTTGCGACAACTGCTTGTCAGAATGGTGTAAATGAATGCAAATGCTCAGCCCAAACATGCATAAAGATACTTTTACAAACCAATTGATGTTTTTTTTTTTAATTTTATTTGAAAAGCTACTCTATGAAATGCAATCTACAAATCATATACTGTTATAATGAAATGTGTGTATACTATGTGTTATTTTATTAATTTGTAAGGATTGTTTTGTGTGTTTTATGGCGGACTTGGCTAATGAGGCCAATAAGAGCTATACCATAAACCATAGAATGGTTCATAGGTTCACTGAGATTACCCCATAGTTGCTAACCATTTTTTTAAATGTTTTCAAGTTAACCTGATCTCATAGGAAAATGCCTATTAATGCTTTGGCAAATTGGTGGTGAATTCCTATTAATTCGTACATTGTGAGCTGTACAAAAACATACAATTGTTTTGTAAAAACTAAGCCATGGTCCACCCAACTCTCAGGAGATCATGCCAGTGAGATTGTACTAATTCAGACACTTTTCCCCATGAGAGTGTTGTTCCAAACAGTTTTGACCCAATGAAGCCTTGTGACTTTGGATGTGTAATACAGTCTCCGAACCACTGGTTTGAAACAAAAGAATCGCACATTTTTTTAAAGCATCGTGAAGCAATGTTTCAAAAGTGCCAATTGCTTTGAAAGTTTCTTTACACTTAGATGTTTCAAAACACCAATTCAATTACAATATGCAAAGCGAAGGACTGATTCGAGTAAAGAACACACCTGCTTTGATATCACCACTTTCTGTCAGTTCCGAATTAAATTCAATTGGTTCTGAAATGATCTGAGCGAGGACGTTTTTGGTCATCTCTCAGCTTTTAAATAAAAAATGTAATATGCCTAGTGTTGTCATGATGCTGGAATCTATCTTCGATATGATACCTTAAACAATATCGATATAGGCATCAGAGGCATCCAGCTATCACTGTATCTAATAAAAGTAAGATAGAAATGCTTTGACTGATTAAACATGAAGACAGTAAACACACGATTGTTGGCAATATATTGTTTATCTGTGCTCTTCAAGCCATCTTGGGTATTTTTATAAGAAAAAAAATGCATATACTATGCATAAAAGACTTAGTTATTACTTGTAATGCAATGCTAATCAACATAGCACGTGTTACAGTATAGTATACTATAAAACAATATATTTTTGGCTTCATTCTGTGATAAGAAGCCACATCAGATCACGGAAAAAAGAGCATTTTAACAGTTTCAGATATTTCAGCATTGATATGTGTTGAAAAATCATCATTTCTGACAACGCTAATGTCTTGTGTATTGTTGTAGTAACTGTAGTTTTGAAATCAATAAAAAGATGGTCTTCTTTCTGCTTTGAAGGAACTTCAGCATTCGTCACTTTTAGGACTACTTTTATCAAGATACATATGTATGTGATCATTTTTTAAAAACCCTTTAGTTGGACGCTTCATCCATAAACCTCACTGTACGCCAATACAGAAGTCCGGCCCTTTAGCTTGCTTGGTAATGTGTTTACAGACTAAAAATCGAATAATCTCAGATCTTCCTTTGAGTATGTTTTGTTGCGCAAGCTACAGTGTGCTTTGAGGTTTGAACTCAAGCCATTTGTGGTTCAAAAGAGGAAACATGAGGGTAGATTCAGGAGACATGAATTGAACAGGAGTGGCAGAAAGGAAATGGTTCATTTTTTCTTGTTCTGAGGTGGCCCTGTGATGAAGCCAAGTGCTTTATTTTAAAATATTACATCAAGCAACGTTACACAGTCTTTCAGCTAATTCCATATATACACACACAACACTAAAAGGGTCAGCTATTATTATTATTATTACCTTTTTATTTATTTAAATTTATATTCATAGTGAATTGGTGATGTTTCATGTAGTGTAAGCTAACACAATACATCTATGTGAAGCTTTGCATGTTAAACCTGATGGTGTGCTTTGATTACAAGCCTATACTCTATCACTGCTAAGTTAACTGTGCCTCAGTATACCATCATTTTACAGATTTGTAGAGGCTGAGAACAGGTTTTGCTTCTGCAAGTCAAGACGGATCTTGTTTAGACCCTATCATTAATGTTTAAGCAGACACATTCTTCAGTTCAGTTCAGATGTGGGACAGTGTTAGCACCGCGGCGAGAGAGAGAGAGAGCGAGCTGCTGACGCCTTGCTTCTGTTGGAGATGAACTGGAAAAGTGTGACGCTGCTCTTAAACATTTCTAATGCTGATTTTCCACAAACATCAGCACGGCCGTGTTTAGGCTATATGGAACAATTCAGGCGACAGTCGTCCATTTCTCAGAACGCAAACGCAGTGTTGTACTTCTGCAGTTAAACAGCACGTGAGCTACTTTGGCTTTTAAATACAGTGCTCGTCTGAATTTGACTGAATTTGTTTCTCCTTATCTTGAAAGCAGCTTATAATAATTGAAATTAAATGAATAATCTTGGTACATATGAATTTCTTTAGAACACAGGAAAACCAGCCAACAAGAGTCCAGTGTACATGTGAACTCCTTCGATATATTTATGAAGTTAGTTGAGAGAATGAACAAGTTCATCCACATTATTTGTTAAACAATAAAGCCAGTCAGGTTTGCTTTCTGTTTCACTGCTGTGAGTCCCGTCTCAGTATCTGTTTTATGTGCATTTGCACGGGAGACTGTAGGTTGGGATCCTGGGAGTTTACGGTAATTTCGTGATGATGTAAGCTGTGTAAAGCTCTCCATTTGTGGCGTCACATGCTGTTTAGCCAACAGTCTTTTCCTGCCGTATGAAGGATGTACCAGTCTAGAACAAACCTGCGTTTATTATTTGTTTTGGTGTGTAGTCGGCTAAATGCATGCATCATGTACTTCTGTCACAGCTTAATATGCAAAGACAACTAAATAAGTCATTCATAAGTTAAACACTGTGGCTCTGTGCAGCTTTCAACATTACTCTTTTTCTTTAAGCAGTCCAACATATCAACTGAATTAATGGAATGTTCATATATATATCTACTTAAGAGATGATTGGGCCGTGATGACATTTGATTTGGTCTGCAATGTTGTAAAAGAGGGGAAGAAAATCGGGGAAAGTGAAGCATATATTCAATGGGCCAAAAGACCTTAAGACTATATAAGACACATGATGCTTAATTTGAACAGCAGTAACTGTGTGCAGCGATAGTCTCTTTGCAATTGTAATTGGAATAGAAAATGTGTTTTATTTTTTTAGTGCGCTCAAATAATGCAAGTTCATATTGCTGATAAATACTGGTTCATATATCAGTTTTCTCAAATGATCTGGGTTGTGTAGTGTACTCAGTTTTTACTCATTTACTCAATTCATCAGGTATATTTCAGTGATTTCACAGCTTTATAATTAGAGTGTGGGATACATTCATTCTGTTGTCAGAGTTTGACTGAGAAGCAAACCTATAATTACATCAGTAATTTTTCTTTGTGCTGATGTTGGGCTGTAGATGATTTGTTAAAGCCATCGGGGTGAGCGGTGTGTTCTGGTAGATGTGAGCGGTGCGTAGCAGACTGGACTGAAGTGAGGAGAAGATGACAGTGTGAGAGCTGAGGAAGTGTCAGTGGAAATTCTTTAAAGGGGAAACAAATACCAGAGAGTGTGACGGAAAGGACAGAATCAGTGCCAACTGGGTCATGGTTGAACGGTAGCGGCTCATACGTCTCTCTCCACACACACACACACACACACACACACACACACACATGTTGTGTTTCCATGTTTTATGGGGACATTCCATAGGCGTAATGGTTTTGATACTGTACAAACTGTATTTTCTATCACCCTACACCTAAACCTTCCCCTCACAGGAAACTTTCTGCAATTTTAGATTTTCAAAAAACTTCATTCTGTATGATTTATAAGCTTGTTTCCTCATGGGGACCTAAAAATTGTCCCCACAAGGTATCCTTACTATCCTACACACACACACGGATACACACAACCTAATCAGGTTTCCTTTGAACCGTTCAACAGGATGTATGCCACAGTATAATAAGGCACTTCCTCTTTTATGTTGTTCTGTCTTGTGTTTGGTTTTTCCCCTTTTCCCATTTGTCCTCTCAGTTATCTCACTCTTACACTGATAATGGGATACTCAGACGTCTAGTGTGATAGCATTCCATTCTGTTGATAATTTGTTCAGAAAACGACGTCACTGTCATGGGCTTAAAGCACTGGTCTCAAACTCAATTCCTGGAGGGCCACGGCTCTGCACAGTTTAGCTCCAACCCTAATCAAACACACCCGATCCAGCTAATCAAGGTCTTCAGGATCACTAGAAACTTCCAAGCAGGTGCGAGTTGGAGCTGGTTGGAGCTAAACTCTGCAGAGCTGCGGCCCTCCAGGAATTGAGTTTGCGACCTCTGGCTTAAAGGGATAGTTCACCCAAAAATGAAAATTCTGTCATTAATTACTCACTCTCGAAGGTCGAAGGACGTGAGGGTGAGTATGACAGAATTTTTTTCATTTTTGGGTGAACTATCCCTTTAAAGCGCTAATGGCATTACTGCATTTTATTTTACCACTTTAAAGAAAATAGCTATTTCTGTTAAAGAATTGAATTAAAAATGATGTCATCATCTTAATGTAGTTTCAAACCAGTATACTGTTACATTTTTCTGTAGAGCACAAAAAGAAAAATGTCAAAGAATATATATGAAATAATCATCAAATGAGTTATCAAAATGTTAATTGCAGCCCTTCAGCAGAATATCTTAGACTCCGGGATTGGCTCTTTTGAATAGTTTAAAATCCAAAGCTGATTTGTAAATGAACCGTAGTGGCCTTTTGATGCGGTGTTAGTAACTCATGACAGACGAGGTTGTTGTTGTAGCAGCCAAACAGTGTGTTAATAATGCTTGCTCTGTTCCAACAGTTGTACTCAATGTAGAAAGTTATGCTTCATTTAGTCATTTCAAAGAAGCTTTGCCAACAGCACTCCACTGAGCCAACTGGCCAAACGTCAGACTTCCCACATGTCAGCGTGATCGGAAAAGAGTCCGAGACAGACAGGAATGTCTGTGCGTATTGCCAGAGGCGCTGAAGAGTTATCTCTGTCTAAACGAGGATTAGAAGGACTTTATGACGAGCATTTTAAAAGTTATTACTATGAAGCAACAGAAATTATGCATGGTATTTATACATTTATGCATGCATTTTTCCTCTTATTATTATTACTATTCACTACCAGTTTAGACTTCATGCTGGGGGGGAGGGATTTCCCACGTATGCTGGATACATTGCCTGCTTTTTCTTCAAAGTCTGCTTCAGCTCGTCAATTTAATGTAAATTAATTTAATTAAAAAATTACAAAAAAAAGGAACATTTAAAATTCAATTTCAATCTAAATTTTGTAAAAATGTATATTCTAATAAGTTTATATTTATCTAGGTATAAGCTTTTAGATCAACATTCTTCTAGGATTTGAGAAACAAATGAAACTGTGGTAGTGTAAATTATGTAAAATATTTAATTTGGCGTGTAATACATATATTTTTTTTAAATCTGGTAAAACACACACAAACATAATCAGCGTGCAGGCACAGAGAATCCAGTGCGCACTAAGACCCAGAGAGAGCTGAAGGAGGAGACAGAAGTGGAGTCTGGTTACATCCATCGTCTGCTCTCACTGAAGCTCACGAGAGCACAAAACATGCGTGCACTTCATCTAATACATTATTTATGTCATGATAACATATGATGATTTGTGCGTGTCTTGTGTAATGTACACAAAAAAAGTACTTAGGAATACTGTCACTATATAGTTTTGCATTTAATTACAGCAAATGTTTATTATTAAATAAGAATAATTGTATAGTTTGTTTTGTTTGTGTAATTCATATTTAGAGAGTCATTTGAATTAATAAGATAATAAGCTGTTTTGCAAAATAGGTTTTAGGTAAAGAAATGTTTACCTAAACTAAAAACTGGAGATGGATAGTTGACATTGAATACTTTTGAGATCCTGACATGTCCTGTGTATGTATGTGTACATATATATATAATAGGTTCTTGTAGCCTGAAAAAAATTATCATTTTAGGAGAAAATTTCAAAGAGCTTTTGGCTTTTGCATCTGAACTCTTCATATATATGGATTTTAAAAGCACGCATAGTGGGAAAAGAAAAACAATACTACAAAATGTATTTTCATATTTTCTTATTACAAACAAAAGGATGAACAGTTAGTGGTGTACCTTAGTCTACTTGGCTATTTTTAGTAAGGGGGCAGACAAACGGAGAGACAGACAGACAGATGTGGTGAAGAAAAGCCCAAAACAAATTATTTTGTCTCCAGGGAAATGTCTCAACCTGTACAAAAAAATAAAAATACGGCAGCACTGAGGCCGGTTACAGTGCAAAGATCTCCCTCAGAGTCATTCCCAAGCGTGGGAGGTGTGTGTTTGGCCAGCTTTACATGCAGAAATACTGTGAATGTGAGGCATACGAGATTCACTGCCAGTTCTGACACTTGCCATCTTTATGGAGAAGTTTGACAAAGTAGAAAGGATAGTTAATGAGTTGGTTATAAAAATGGGAAAATACGTTTGGTGTTGAAGTGAAACTCATCATTTCAGGAATACCGGTAATCCCAGCATTTGCCAAACATGCTCAGACTGCATCGAGATGATGTACATTTAAAGGGGTCCTATTATGCTTTTTCACTTTTTCATCTTTAAGTTATTTAGAGAGATTTTATTTAACAGAAATCACTTTTCAAAAACTACAACGAACGAATCGTTTGGACTACAATGCATAATTTCCGGGATTTGTGATATCACAAATATCGACGAATGGGACGAGACCTGGTTGAGCTGCACTAGAGAAGACAACGAGTGTTATCACTATGTCGGAGACACGCTAGCTTTCCCAAAGGCAGACGAACTTAGAGTGGTTACAATCATCCGGGTTTAAATCGCGCTCAAATTGTTTTGATTTTGACGCAATATTTACACTGAAGCTTGCAGGCGGCTATGGTAAGGGGCGTGACATTTCCCGACCAGGCGCCGAGTGCTGCCAGTCACAACACACACTGGCCCAGCTAACCGATCACAGTACACACTGGCCCAGCTAACCGATCACGCCACACTGGCCCAGCTAACCGCTCACAACACACAACTGGCCCAGCTAACCGATCACACACACTGGCCCAGCTAACCAACCAATCACAACACACACTGGCCCAACAAACCAATCACAACACACACTGGCCCAACAAACCAATCACAACACACACTGGCCCAACAAACCAATCACAACACACACTGGCCCAACAAACCAATCACAACACACACTGGCCCAACCAACCGATCACAACACACACTGGCCCAGCTAAACGATCACAACACACACCGACCCAGCTAACCAATCACAACACACAGGCCCAGCTAACCGACACAGCACCCACTGGCCAGGCTAACAATCACAGCACACACTGGCCCAGCTCGCCGATCACGGCACGCACTGGCCCAGCTCGCCGATCACGGCACGCACTGGCCCAGCTGACCGATCACAACGCACACTGGCCAAGCTAACCGATCACAACACACACTGGCCCAGCTAACGATCACAGCACAAACTGGCCCAGCTAACCAATCACAACAAACACTGGCACAGCTAACCAATCACAACACACACTGGCCAGCTAACCGATCACAGCACACACTGGCCCAGCTAACCGATCACAGCACACACTGGCCCAGCTAACCGATCACAACACACACTGGCCCAGCTAAGCGATCACAGCACACACTGGCCCAGCTAAACAATCACAACACACACTGGCCCAGCTAAACAATCACAGCACACACTGGCCCAGCTAAAACGATCACAACACACACTGGCCCGGCTAACCGATCACAGCACACACTGGCTCAGCTAACCAATCACAGCACACACCGTCACAGCACACACTGGCCCAGCTAAGCGATCACAACACACACTGGCCCAGCTAAACAATCACAACACACACTGGCCCAGCTAAACAATCACAACACACACTGGCCCAGCTAAACAATCACAACACACACTGGCCCAGCTAAACAATCACAGCACACACTGGCCCAGCTAACCTATCACAGCACATTTCGTATTTCAGAAGGCGTGCTATAATTTGATACAGGAACTATTCGAGCCATTCATGCTCTCTGGGGAGAGAGGTGTTGTAATAATGTAAAATATGTTCTGCCTGTTCTAGTACACCCCCAAAACAAAACCAAGACTTTGTAAAAGAGCATAATAGGACCCCTTTAAGTAAATATTGGCTAAATGCCGTTGTCTTTTCACTCATTTCTCACAGACCAATACATAATCATTATCAGTCACTTTTGAAAACAGAAATGAAATGTCTTTACAACTTTTGCTTCTTTGTTGTAATATCATGTACACTACCGTTCAAAAGTTTGGGGTTGATAAGATTTTATAATGACAGTCTTTGCATTTTTTTTTTTAATAGGTATGGAAAGATTGTGTCCACCAAGGCTATTCTGGACAAAACTACCAACAAGTGCAAAGGTGGGTGAAGAGTGGCTTTATGTTCTTGAGAGAATCACTCTTTATTTCTCAATGTTTCATTTACAATGAAGTAACCTAAGCGTTTGACACAAATGTATTTGATTGTATGTATTGATTTGTGTGTGTGTGTGTGTGTGTGTGCGTTGTGTGTGTGTGCAGGCTATGGCTTTGTGGATTTTGACAGTCCTGCAGCAGCACAGAAGGCTGTGACGATGCTCAAGGCCAGCGGGGTTCAAGCTCAGATGGCCAAGGTAGACTTTCACAGAACATAATGTCCATTCAGCACATAAACCTCTGATTGCGTTTGCGTTTGACGCTTCAGCAGCGTGCAGGTCATGTCTAGAAATGTTGATCCTCAGACCTCTGTCTCCAACGACGTGTTTCCGTTCCAGCAGTTCAGCCCTAATAAATCTCTGTGCCTCGATTGTCTCCATGCGTTCGCGCCACAGCGCTGCAGTTGAGACCGGACCAGAAATCAACGTAAAACAGTTTGCAAATAAGACTTGCAGCCCACAGCCTCAGGCCGTGTTTTGTTAATGTTGTTTTATATACACGACCAGAAACACACACCAACTCATGTTCACTTCTGTTATTTTCATAGAAAGTCTAGTATTATTATTTTTGACTCAAAGTGAAACCTTTGCACAAAATTAAAAAGAAAAAAAAACTTTTTATATACAAAATTAAAAATAGGATAGTAAAACGTATATACTTATCCCAAACCTCTTTAGCTTACTTTTCATAGATTTACACTTTTATTGAGAAATTGTGCATCAAATTAAAAGTGACCGTAAAGATTATTATAAATGTATAATATTGCAAACATTTCTATTTCAAATAAATGCTATTATTTTCAACTTTGCATTTATCAAAAAATCTTGAAAAATAAAAAGTATCACAGTTTCCACAAATAATATTAAACCGCAAAAACAACATTGATAATAATCAGAAATGTTTCTTGAGCAGTAAATCAGCATATCAGTATGATTTCTGAAGATCATGTGACACTGAAGACTGCAGTAATTATGCAGTCTGTGCGCAGCACAGGAATAAATTACATTTTAATTTATTTAATATACAGTTATTTTAAATGCTGATAGTATTTCACTGTATTACTTTTTTTACTATAAAATAATGTGTCTTGGTGATCTTGCATATCCGTAACAGTAAATTAGCAAAGTAATAATATTACTCTGCATTATTGGGTAATACACGTAACAACGTCCCTTTAAAGGGTCAATGATGCTATTTTAAAAATCTTATTTTGTGTGATTTGGTGATAACAGAATAGTGACATGCTTTAATGTTCAAAAAAAACATTATTTTTTAAATACTGTACATTAATGTAGGTCATCTATGCCCCGCCTCTCAAACACGTCATTTTCAACAAAGCCCCATCCTTTGACAAGCACAGTCTGCTCTGATTGGCCAGCTGACACAGTGCATTTTGATTGCTTTCCGAACACCGCAAGCACTCGTTGGGAATGTAACACCCCTTACCATAATCGCTAGTTTCAGCTTTCAAAGTAAATATCAAGACTTAGTTAATAATGTTGTTAGTTTTACCAGCAGTTCAAGCCCGAAAGGGCAACAGAGTCGCGTAACAGACACAGTAACGATGCAGTACACAAGCCGCGGTTAAGACAGCTGACATGCTATGATTTCTGACAGGCAGTTCACTCTCCTTTGATGTGACCCTGTTCCCCTCACACACACACAAACACACACAACACACAAACACACACAACGCGTTACTCTGCGCAGCGCAAAACTCCGTATTTGAAGAGTCAATAGCAAATACTTAAACTAATAAAAAAAAACATACATACAGTCGCTGATTCAGAAGAGCCAGATAGTCATAGCAAAGTCGGAATTTACCCTTTTTTTTTTAGAACCTTTTTGCACAGCCAGCCTTGTACTCTTCTAGGTTTAAAAAACTGTCGTCCATAAAATGCGTTACACAAGTTTGAACATCTGGGTTGTGCTGTTCTGTTTTTAAATAAATCTTAACCAATGATTCCTATTTGCATCTACTTCCGGAAGGCCAAATAAGTGCTTTTGCTTTCGCACTGAAACAAACAGCGTCTCCCTGACATGACTGCTTCAACACTAACTGAGGTTACTAAAACCACGCCTTCTTTCTTTGCATCAACATTTGGGCGGCATTATGCAAATCTTCTCACATCGTGACGTAGACATGTGGGGGCGGGTTAAAACAAGCAGTTTTAGGTAGGTGTGGTTGACTCTTAATTTATAAAGACTATTCTCTTTGGATTTGAGAATTTAGTCTTTGAAACTTTACAGATCTTCTTTATGCACCAAGAGCTTGTACACTCCAAAGAGAAAGGAAAAATTAAAAAATCGCATCATATGACCCCTTTAAAAAAGTGCAATCAAACAAATGACCACTTGTCATCTTCTCTGTAGCAAATTTAATAAATATCCTGTTTAATTGTTGTTGCAGATAAAACACAATGGTGCTGACTAAAGAATACATTATGGTTCATGCGCATAATACACAAAATGATCACTGCAAGTCAAATAGAGGCCTGTTTAATGAGTTCAGTTCGGAAGGAATAGCTACTTGTATATTCTAGAACTTAGTGAACAATGCCTGGTTAATTAAAGGGGTCATATTATGTTTCTAAAAAGAACATTATTTTGTGTATTGGTGTAATGCAATGTGTTTATGCTGTTTAAGGTTCAAAAAAAACATTATTTTCCACATACTGTACAGTAGTGTATACGATTTACAAAGCCTCATCGGTCCTGAAAAGAGAGGTGTTGCTGGTGAATTGGACAGCTATCCAGTGCCGTTGTGATTGGCGAATACTAAGGTGTGACGGGATGTTAGCCCCTCACCATCCTGGATGATGCCTGTCGGCCGGAGCGGTGATTACAAAAACATTAAACCCATTAAAACGAGCATTTGTTGCATCAGTGGGGACATAATTACGGGATTATAATGACTTATACTGTCTTTTTTACGTGTTGCGTTGCATCGCATCGCGCTGCGTAAACATAAAACCATGTCTGCATTATGATCGGAGAAACGACAACAAACAAGTGCTACTCTACACTGCTCAAATCGCGTTTGAATCGTCAGTGGCAAATAAAAAAATTTAAATATAAAAAACTTACTTATAGTCTCTTAGTCAGAACAGCCGGCATTGTAGTCTAATCTACCAGGATCAGGAAACAGTCCTCCATAAATGCGCTGCACACATCTGAATATTGGGTTGAAGCGTTCTGGAACAGTGTTGTAAATACAACTTAACCAATGATTTTAGTCGTGTACTCTTTTGGAAGACCAAACAAAGTAGAATCGCTTTCACAACGAAACACACAGCAACTCCACATCATGGCAGTGGCGGCAGCAACAATACTACAGCGAGAATAAAAGTACGCCTTCTTTCTTTGCGTGAACATAAGGGCGACGTTATGCAAATCTTCCCACAAAGTGAAGTAGACATGTGGGGCCGTGTTTAAACGAGGCGTTTTAGGAGGGGCCGTGGAACGAGTCTTAACTTTTATAAAGAATATATTTTTGGGTTTGAGACTTTAGTATTTGCAATTTTAGGGATCTTATCTATTCACAAACGGCGTTGTAATACTCCAAAGAGAAAGGAAAAACTTGAATAGCATCATATGACCCCTTGAAAAAAATATAAGCAGTTAAACATTTCCAGCAGAATGCGTACATTGTGACTGAGGTCTAAGTACACATGCCTTCTGTTGTCTGATTGATAGTTCATCATTTTTTAGCAAGTTAAAGGCCTTTTTATGTAATATGAAAATTAAAAAATTTTATGAGAAATCATGTTCAGATATGACCATCTGGCTTTTGAGGAACATTTGTTTGTTCATCTCTCAATCATTGTATTGCACTGCATTATATGATTTGAAACTACAGAGCTTTAATCATAAAACTAAGCATTGAAATATCATCTTACTAAGACATATGTGTCCCTGGAGCACAAAAGCAGTCTTAAGTCGCTGGGGTATATTTGTAGCAATAGCCAAAAAACATTGTATGAGCCAAAATTATCGATTTTTCTTTTATGAAAAAAATCATTAGGATATTAATTAAAGATCATGTTCCATGAAGATGTTTAGTAAATTTCCTACCGTAATTATATCGAAACTTAATTTTTGATTAGTAATATGCATTGCTAAGAACTTCATTTGGACAACTTTAAAGATAATTTTCTCAATATTTTGATTTTTTTGCACCCTCAGATTCCAGATTTCCAAATATTATCCTATCCTAACAAACCATACATCAATGGAGAGCTTATTTATTCAGCTTTCAGATGATGTATAAATCTCAATTTCAAAAAGTTGACCCTTATGACTGGTTTTGTGGTCCAGGGTCACAAAGATATGTTCTTAAACATGCTACTAGTGTGAGGAATGAAGGAAAAGGTCAAATTGCTACTGTAATCTTATCACTCTGAAAAGTCGAAAAGACTATTCTATGAAATATTTTACCGATTGAAAAGTGCAGTCAATCAGATTTATGTTACGTGTTTATTTCTAGCAACAGGAACAGGACCCTACCAACCTGTACATCTCTAACCTGCCCGTGTCCATGGACGAGCAGGAGCTGGAGGCCATGCTCAAGTCCTTCGGCCAGGTGATTTCCACACGGATCTTACGGGACGCCAACGGAACCAGCAGAGGAGTAGGATTTGCAAGGTACTTTATTAATCACTATAATCACATCTATAAAACCGGGTGTGGAGGAACTTTGACGAGCTCCATCTCTATATATATATATATATTATATATAAATATTATATATATATATATATATATACTTTTCCTACCTTTTTAATTGTTTATTAATGTCTTTGTATAACAGGATGGAATCCACAGAGAAATGTGAAGCCATCATTCAGCATTTTAATGGAAAGTATATCAAAACCCCACCTGGAGTGCCAGGTAGATGATTGTTTCTTTTATATAAATTCCAATGAAAGAATTCATTATTGATTATGGAACAATAAAATATATTAATAACCTCTTGCTTCTTACGCTTCACCTGTAGTACCTACTGAACCGTTGTTATGCAAGTTTGCTGACGGAGGACAAAAGAAGCGACTGAACCAGGCAAAGTACCTACAGAACGGTCGAGCCTGGCCTAGAGATGGTGAAACGGTATGAGAGCTCTCTTTCTGGACTCTGACAGAGTGCTTACCTTGCACATTTTATATCAAATTGTCATTTTTTCCTTTCCACGTTCAGGGAGGAATGACGCTCACATACGACCCAACGGCCTTACAGAACGGGTGAGCGCAGAGAGACATCCTGGTTTCATGTGTCTCGTTTTTAGAGTGCTTCAGATCAGTATTTAAAGTTATATTCTTGTTCGTGATTCTGGTTCTCGCGCATCAATCAAGCACATTTGAGCTTCTGTTTACCTTATTTGATGTGTTTTATATACAGTGGGTATTTGTATTTTTTTATTTAAAGGAAAGGGATTCAGACTCCCTTACATTTTTCACTCTTTTTTATATTGCAGTCATTTGCTAAAATCATTCAAGTTAAGATTTTTTCCTCATTAATGTACACACAGCACCCTTTATTGACAGAAAAACACAGAATTGTTTTATTTAAAAAAATTTATTTATTAAAAAAGAAAAACTGAAATATCACATGGTCCTAAGTATTCAGACCCTTTGCTGTGACACTCATATATTTAACTCAGGTGCTGTCCATTTCTTCTGATCATCCTTGAGATGGTTCTACACCTTCATTTGAGGCCAGCTGTGTTTGATTATACAGATTGGACTTGAATAGGAAAGCCACACACATGTCTATATAACACCTTACAGCTCACAGTGCATGTCAGAACAAACGAGAATCATGAGGTCAAAGGAACTGCAAAGACAGAATTGTGGCAAGGCACAGATCTGGCCAAGGTTACAAAAACATTCTGCTGCACTTAAGGTTCCTAAGAGCACAGTGGCCTCCATAATCCTTAAATGGAAGACGTTTGGGACGACCAGAACCCTTCCTAGAGCTGGCCGTCCGGCCAAACTGAGCTATCGGGGGAGAAGAGCCTTGGTGAGAGAGGTAAATAAGAACCCAAAGATCACAGTGGCTGAGCTCCAGAGATGCAGTCGAAAGATGGGAGAAAGTTGTAGAAAGTCAACCATCACTGCAGACCTCCACCAGTCGGGGCTTTATGGCAGAGTGGCCCGACGCAAGCCTCTCCTCAGTGCAAGACACATGAAAATTTGCTAAAAAACACCTGAAGGACTCCAAGATGGTGAGAAATAGACCAAGATATAACTTTTTGGCCTTAACTCTAAGCGGTATGTGTGTAGAAAACCAGGCACTGCTCATAACCTCTCCAATACAGTCCCAACAGTGAAGCAAGGTGGAGGCAGCATCATGCTGTGGGGGTGTTTTTCAGGTGCAGGGACAGGACGACTGGTTACAAACGAGGGAAAGATGAATGCAGCCAAGTACATGGATCTCCTGGACGAAAAACCTTTCCAGAGTGCTCAGGCCCTCCGTGAGGGCGAAGTTTACCTTCCAACGACAAGACCATAAGCCACACAGCTAACTAACGAAGGAGTGGCTCAAAACAACTCTGTGAGTTCTTGAATGGCCCCAGCCAGAGCCCTGACTTAAACCCAATTGAGCTGGAGATCTCTGGAGAGACCTAAAAATGGCTGTCGTCCAACGTTTACCATCCAACCTGACAGTACTGGAGAGGATCTGCAAGGAGGAATTGCAGAGGATACCCAAATCCAGGTGTGAAAAACTTGTTGCATCTTTCCCAAAAAGACTCATGGCTGTATTAGATCAAAAGGGTGCTTCTACTAAATACTGAGCAAAGGATCTGAATCTTAGGACCATGTGATATTTCAGTTTTATGTTTTTTCAATCCGCAAAAAATGTCAACAATTCTGTGTTTTTATGTCAATTTGGTGTGCTGTGTGTACATTAATGAGGGAAAAAATGAACTTAAACGATTTTAGCAAATGGCTTCAATATAACAAATAGTGAAAAATTTAAAGGGGTCTGAATACTTTCCGTACAACTGTATGTGTGTTGATCAATGTTTATATGTGAATAAATGCCTAAATTAAATCTGTTCATCATATGAAGCAATCGTGTTGCCTCAGAAGACTTGGATTAAACCGCTGGATTCATATGGATTACTTTCGTGATCTCTTTATGAACGTTTTCAAGCATCAATGTTTTGGTTGCATGGACTTTCATTCTCTCAGGTTTCATTCAAAATATTTTAATTTGTGTTTCAAAGTCTATTGAAAATCTCATGGGTTTGGAGTGACAGCATGAGGGTTTGTGATGATGACAGAATAACTGTCCCTTAAAGGGGTCATATGATGCGATTTAATTTTTTTTTTCTCTTTGGAGTGTTACAAGCTGGTTGTGCATAGATAAGGTCCCTGAAGTTGCAAAGAATAAAGTCTCAAAACCAAAGAGATATTCTTTATCAAATTTAAGACTCTGCCACGCACCCTTAAAACGGCTCGTTCTAACACGGCCCCAAATATCTACCTCTCTATGTGGAAATATTTGCATAATGCCAAATGTGCACGCAAAGAAAGAAGCCGTGGTTTCAGTAACCGCAGTTAGTGTTGACGCAGCATGTCAGGGAGACGCTGTGTGTTTTAGGCGAAAGCAAAAAGCACTTATTTGGCTTCCGAAAGTAGATGCGTTTAGGAATCTTTAAGATCACTTACAAACAGAACAGCAATGCATTTTATGGACGACCGTTTCGTGAACCTAGGAGAGGAGGTGACTTTGCTATGACAATCTGGCGCTTCTGAATCAGCTACTGTTTTGTTATTAGTTTAAGTATTTGCTATTGACTGTTCAAATGCGGAGTTTTGAGCATCGTGTGTGTGTGTGTGTGTGTGTGAGAGAGAGAGAGAGAGAGACCAGCTTCATCACTGTGTCTGTCATGCGACTCTGTTCCCCTTTCGGGCTCTGTCTTTACATTAATTTTGAAAGATGAAGCTCGTGATTATGGTAAGGGGCGTTACATTACGACGAGTGCTTGCGGTGTTCGGCCAAAAACAATGCACTGGGTCAGCTGGCCAACAAGAGCAGACTGCGCTTGTCGGAAGGAATTTGTAGAAAACGAAGCGTTTGAGAGAGGCGGGGCATAGAGGACCTACAATAATGTACAGTATTTGAAAAATAATGTGTTTTTGAACATTAAAGCATGTCAACATATTCTGTTACACCAAATACACAAAATAATGATCTTTAAAAAAGCATCATATGACCCCTTTAAGACTTAAAATTAGCAAAAAATGGTGTTCTTCAAAATAACCCTCAATGACTTTTTAAATGAACATGTAATGTCACTTCACTTCTTACTGTTTTGCTTATTATTTTCAGGTTTTATTCTTCTCCGTACAGCATCGCTCCAAACCGAATGATCGCTCAGACCTCTCTGTCTCCATACATGCCCTCACAAGTACCATCCTACCAGGCGAGTATCATTACGATAATGTTATCAATTTTAGGCGTGTCATAATTTTATGTTCTGTATACACACAGTGATACAGCACTGCTTTCACCCAACATTATTGCGCAACATATTCACACAATATTATTGGAGTTATATTAAGTAAGTTTTCAGTCATGTGACTGGAGCAGAAACATCAGTATAACTGCAGCACAGGCCTGTCAATTTTACATTTGCTTCAAGCCATGAATGCTTAGATCATCTCTCAAAAGAAAAAAACAATGTGAACAAACTGCAAGTTTCGGGCACTTGCGATTCATTTGTATATCAATATCAATTGTGAAAAACAATGAAACATTATAAAACACTTAATGTGGCTTAATGTACTAAGACAGTGATTTCTGGGGCATATCTGCTTGCCTGTACATAGTATGTCTTATTAATAAGGTGTGGACTATATATTGGTCCTCCAATATCACTTACTTAATGCTTTTAGCAATATGAAGCATTTTCTTTATAGTTGTTTTCTATAGGAGAACGTTTAATGAGCAGTTTAGTGCATTGCGCTCATATTCCGTGCAAACTCCTCATCTTTTGTTGAAAACTCACCTTATTGAGATCAAAATATGTCACCTACGAGATTTTATTTGGCGGAGGGCTTTTTACAGTACCATTTGTACCAATTCAGTTCTGTACCCACTTGTAGTCAACCGCTTTAAAACGCTCCTGTGTGGTTTTGCGTGCGCTCTGGTTTCGAATTACAAAACCACAAGTTTATTTACAACGTGTTTTTGCAGCGATGAGTATTGTAGCCAGTCACAGGCATCTCTGTTGAAAGCAATGGCCGGTCAGAGGTGTTTTCTGTAGGTTAGTCAGAATCCCCTCTGAACACGCTCGCAGATCTACCTATTATAACGAGAGAGAGAGAACAAAGCATACACACGGTGTAATTTAGAGATTGATTATATCAGGAGTTTTTGCGTGAGTATGCTCACTCCGTTGCGCTATAAGAGGAGCCCTTTTCTGGATTTGAAGAAAAGTTTTGGTTGTCTGATTCAGGAGTTACAAACGCGAGTGTAAAAATGAGTGAATGAGTTCAAGATAAAACTTAAAACACTCTTTGCAATGTGTCCTTTTTAAGGCAGTTTAAAAAATGCAGTTTTTAAATTAAATATAAAAATATTTCAAAATATGTAATGCATTATTATTTATTTGTACTTGCTATACTTCTTCAGTACAGTACTAAAATTCGCTATAATAGTCATTTTATACTAAATTCAAAATCAAGACGTGAAAACTAGGGAGTGGAAATGGCAACTGAGCTAATGAGTGATTCTCTGCTGCCATCTACTGGATATAATGCTAATTTCATGTATTTGTCATCTTAAAAGTCTTTGTTTTCCACCAGGATTTTTGGCACATTTTTTCAAGTCATCTCCATGAGTGAAACGTGAATCTTTAAAGTGAATTTTACTGCACAACTGTAGAGTTAAAAAAAAAAATAATAAAGGCTTTAAAATATTGTATAAGTGTTTAAAAGATGTATGTGTGTGTGGGGTGGGGGTCTATATCACCTTTCACTCATGATGAGTTTTACATCCCTGTACTTGCATGTACAGTATATAGTTTGCATAATTGTGTACTAAATTCAGTCACTGTTTTAGTACATTCACACTTATTACAAACCTGGTAAAACTGTTTGTGGGCAGCAGAAGATAGCCTTGTTTTGCCCCTCAGGTGGACGTTCATATAATGGTGTGACGTCATGTGAAAACTATGAGATATCTATACTGGGACTCCTTGACTACATATGGTTCAAAAACATCATGTTTCATTGTCAAATTTCAGCTATTGTAGGCAGAAATGTATTGGACTTGAGTTTAGTCTCCTCAGCTTTGATTTATAATGGTTGACTGAAATGCTTTACTACAGCAAAACCGTTTCGCTCATTAGTTTTACAATTCCATGTCTTTAAACAGACTTACTTGTTTGTAATTTCTAATTACCCATTTCTGTGTGTTATTAGGAAACTTTAGGTCAATCCAGACTACGTTTCATTTTTGTTGCGATAGTGAGCTCAAGCTGAGTGTGTGCCAAAGCCGGCAGCGGTCGGATGGAAACACCGAGTGACTCACAGCATGTGTTCAGTGAGAATATTAGACCGCAGTGACTCAGCTGAGCTGGGGCTTGTGGGAACTCTGACACCTTATTGAGTGCTGATGGATGAACAGGCAAAAGCAAATAATGTACACTGAGATCCTGTAGGTCTGGCACGTGTGCTCAGAAGGCACTGAACGGCCCATTAGAGCCGGATTGCTGAGCAATGACGCTACGGCTCAGTCTGCTAGCGCCTAACGTTTGTCTATATGAAGACTGTTGAGCACATTAAATACTTAACAGAGTAGCTCATCTGACAATGAAAGTCATCATCAGTTATTAAACTTTTAGAACATATAAAAGTTTGGAGTTGGTGAGATTTTGTACGTTTTTAAAGAAGTCTCTTCTGCTTTTCAAGGCTGTATTTATTTGATCAAAAAAACTGAAAAAAACAGTAATTATATTATGAATATATTTTTAAATGTAATTTATTCATGTGGTCAACGCTGAATTTTCAGCATCATTACTCCAGTTTCCAGTCAGTGTCACGTGATCCTTCAGAAATCATTCTAATATGCTGATTTGCTGAGAAAGAAACATTTCTGATTTTTTGTAATTAATAGAAAGTTCAAAAGAACAACATTTGTTTGAAATGGAAATCTTTTGTAACATTATAAATGTCTTTACTGTCAATTTTGATTGATCCTTGATTAATAAAAGTATTACATTTCTTTCCAAATATATCTTAAAGACCTCAAATGTGACCACAAACCAGTCATAAGGGTCAATTTTTGGAAATTGAGATTCATACATCAGCTGAAAGCTGAATAAATAACAAGCTTTCCATTGATGTGTGGTTTGTTAGGACAATGTTTGGCCAATATACAACTATTTGAAAAATTGGAATCTGAGGGTGCAAAAAAATCTAAAGATTGAGAAAACCGCCTTTAAAGTTGTCCAAATCAAGTTCTTAGCAATGCATATTACTAATCACAAATTAAGTTTTGATATATTTAGAGTAAGAAATGTACAAAATATCTTCATGGAACATGATCTTTACTTGATATCCTAAAGATTTCTGGCATAAAAGAAAAATCGATAACTTTGACCCACATGTATTTTGGCCAGGTTCCTCAGGCAACAAATGTCTTTAAATGTCACGTAATAAATCACCTTTAAAGGCTATGCAAACAGGACAGATGCAAACCCCGTCCTGTTCCAGTCACCATCAGCATCTGGCGTCAGATGAGCAGCATATGGACCCAAACGCACGTTGGGATAGCTAGTTAAAATTGGCTGCTATGGTACAATATTTTGCTAGTGCCCGCACTGTGATTTTGGATTCGGAGAAATTTAAAAATTTGAGCCGAAACCAAAAATGAAAGGTAAATGTAACGCAATGTGACATTACACAAGCTATTTGACGTCCTCTGTGGATGAAGCACTGATTGAGCTGATTGACATGAGATGCGATACAGTAAGTAGATTTAAGGATTTAAGAATCCTTGTAAGTATCGGTTAAAAATGATAAATCAATATTGATAAATCATCCAGCTATAAGCAGACAGGATCCCTGTAGTTTATCCACAGTGTCCTCGACATTCAAAACACGCCACTGGAGAAACGTTTAATTCAGTCAATGATTTTGTTTCTCCAAAATGATTTCTATTTAGAAGGGTTTTCGGTTGATTGATGTGCAGTGTTTCTGTCTCTGTCCTCAGGTGCACAGCCCGTCCTGGATGCATCATCAGTCGTACCTCATGCAGCCCACCGTGAGTGCTCACATATGAGCTCAGATATCGTTTTGTAGGGTTTGTTGTCGAACTGTAGCTTTACTCTACTTCACATAAAAGTTTCCATGCAGCTGGTGTTTTTTTCTATATTAACTATAATAGCAAAAGAAGCACTATGTTGATTCAGACTCCCATGAGGTAGGTTTGGATATCTAGCAATGACCGCTGGTTTCTGGGTTTCTGTGCATCTCTCTCTCCGCAGGGGGCCGTTCTGACTCCAGCTATGGATCACACGATGTCCATTCAGCCCACGTCTATGATCGGACCCCTGACCCAGCAGCTCAGTCACCTGTCGCTCGGCAGCGCTGGCACGGTTGGTGGCCTATTACCATCAATTTAGTTCCTCCTAGAACCTAATTACCATCAAAACGTGATGGAAAGTATTATAAGTATGACCAGTTGCTGTATTTATTTTGCCCCACAGTATATACCTAACGCAGCTATGCAAGGAGCGTATATGCCTCAGTACACCCCAGTGCCTCCCTCTACTGTTACATTAGAGGTATGATGAGCCTTGGTCTGCACACGCCGCTTTGAATGCTGAACAGGGTCGTGGGCAAGATTTGATGCATTCTCATTCTTTGTCACGTAGGAAAACAGTGGACAGCAGCAGGTTTCCATGGAGACGCCTTCAGAGCACACTAATTATTCCTATCAACACAGCAAGTGAAGCTACGGTAAGACCAGAAATGAAAGATGTGCTGTCTGTCAGATGGCAGGTTTGGCACTGTGCCTTTATCTTTCAGATGCAGCCAGCTTGCATATAATGTTGGTAAACTATTCAGAGAACAGCTGTATACATTTACATGTTTTATTATAAGCTGTTTTTGAGTCAAAACTAACTTAGTGTTGATGATAAATGCTGCAGTATACTATATTATGCTATACTTTTATACTGTACGACAGTATGTGTCGTGTAATTATGCTTGTAGTTTTGTAGAACATTTTCTCTAAAATTCCTTTAAAATTACACGTCGTTCAAAAGTCTGGGATCAGTAAGATTTTGAATGTTTTAATGGAGTCTTTTATGCTCATCAAGGCTGTATTTATTTGATCAAAGATACAGAAAAAACAGTAATATTGTGAAATATTATTGCAATTTCTAATATTGGTTTAATATACTTTAAGATATCATTTATTCCTGTATTACTAATGCTTACCTAATGATTCATTGCGTGCAGTTATTATAAAGTGTTACCAAATTATGTTGTCAGTGCCCTACAAATGAACTGGTTCTAGGATTTTCTGTATTTCTGCATTTCGAATCATTGACTTTGCAGTCTTCATGGTCACATGAATCCTTCAGAATCCTCTGTTATCCTGATTATTATCAGTGTTGAATGTTGGCTGCTTAATGTTTCTTTTTTTTTTGGAACCTGTGATACTTTTTTCTTGATTCTTTGATGAACAAAAAGTTTAAAAAAGAACAGCATTTATTCAAAAAATAAATATTTTCCAACAATATAAATCTTTGCTATCACTTTGCCCATTAAACAAACTCCTGAAGGAAAGTAGTAATTTTTTTTTTTTTAAAATTACCGACCCCAAAATTTGGAATAGTACTTTATATTGTAACACACAATTTCTATTTTGAATAAGCACTGTCTTTTAACTTTTTATTCATCAAAGAATCTGAAAAAGTATCACAGGTCCAACAAAATATAAACATTGAGATCAATCAACATATTAGAATGCTTTCTGAAGGATCATGTGACACTGAAGACTGGCGTCATGCTGACTGAAAATTCAGCGATGCGTCAGGAATAAAATAATATTTTAAAATATATAAAAATAGAAAACTGTAAATTTAAATTGCAGTAAATTTCACAAAATTACAGTTTTTTTTTCATTTATGAAATAGTATTACAGCTTTAATGAGCACTAAAAAGTTTTAAAAACATAAACTTTACTGATCCTAAACTTTGAACGACGTGTAATTATAAATTAAATTGTTACCAAAATGATTCATTTCAGTGCTCAGGAAAAAAAAAAGTGTTGTTATTGATAATGACAGGACTACAGCACAGTTCTTCACAGATCTTCATAAAGATGTTTTCTAATTGAATCTCCTGTAGTTTCATTCCAGAGAAGCCCTGTGACCGCCCGCCCAGTGCATTAACCAAATGCTGCTTGAATTGCGCAAAACCTCACCATTCCAGAATGCATTCAGAGCATCTGTCACATTTCCTCGATCAACTTTAGGCCAAGAAAAGTTCACCCCAAAATTATAATTTGCTTAAAAGGTACTCACCCTTAGGCCATCCAAGATGTAGATGAGTGTGCCCCTTCATCAGAACAGATTTGAAGAATTCCAGCATACAGGATGTAGCAGTGAAGGGGTGCGTCAGATGCGAGGTTCCAAACAGTTGATAAAAATATCACAAGTAATCCACATGACTCCAGTCCTTCAGTTAATGTCTTGTGAAGCCAAAATCTGCGTGTTTGTAAGAAACAAATCCATCAGTAAGACATTTTTAAACCGTTGCTTCTTTGTTATTATGCATCTTCAGTGTTATTATGGACTCATATTTACCGGAGTGACAAACATCTTAATGGATTTGTTACTTACAAACACACAAATTTTCATTTCACAAAACTTCATGTCGGTTGGCCTTTTCAGCTTTGGATGAGCTATTCCTTTAAATAAGCCTTGGCATATTTCAAATATTCAAAGTTGAAGCGTCACTATTTTCATCCCAGAGCAACAGCTCTGTGAGTGTCCAGATATGCAGTGAAACGGCGTACTTTCACTTATACTACCACATTTTAGTACCACATACTAAACTTATACTATCACATTTTCACAGCACAACAACCTGATAAAGATAATAAAGCAGAATCAAATCAGCTTTAGGTCTTCTGCACTATTCTACTCACAGTTCTGGAGGAGTTTTCCACTCAAAGCACCGCTTTAGGCCACATTTATATTAGAAATCAAAAGGATAATGTCTGCTCCATTCCTTTAACAGAAAAATACTTGATTGCTTTGCTTGGCTTTGCTTCTTTTCTAGCATTTATCAATGATTTACCAAATTAGATCTGTTGTGTGAATCACATCAAACTGTTTGACCCCTGAGACTCACTGCAGCCTTTCTCATGTTTATCCTGTCCATACTGTATTAGGTCATTTTCATCACTGAATATGAACTGGATTTGCTTTGTTGTTTTTTGTCTTTTGCTCCCCCACAGGTCCTCTGCTCCGCGCTGTGGACAGTGGGAATCTCTGCGAGAGACAAAGAGGGGATCCGGATCACAAAAGGAGCGTGTATCTTTTGTAGGACAGAGACAGAAAGGACATCAGTCGTGTTTTGTTCAACTCCTCTCTCTTCAGGAGTCACTCAGCCAACGGAGCTAGCAATCTATTTTGATGATAAAACAGAAAAAAAGTGTAAAAAGCAATGCTGATTTAGAAAAGGGTAAGGCAAACACAATGTGTTCTTTTATGCACGTAATGGCAAATTCTTATTTTTAAGAACTAATTCTTTAATATGGAAACGTTAAAAATGAGTCTTTTGTTTGTAAAATATGCAACTTTTTTTTAAAGATTTTAAGACTTTTTTTTTCTTCAGTCAGCAGCAGTAAAATATTTTTGTACAGCATAATATGCAAAGTGCTTTTTGTTTGTCCTGTTTTTGAATTTGTAGTTTGATATTTAGGTGAAAAAACCATTTAAAGCCACTTCTTCATGCTGCACCATTTTAAGAATCTTCCAAGAAATAGTGATGAAATCACTCGAATTCAATCTTCACTTCTCTGAAAGCAACAGACAATCGTTAACTTATTATTTATTACAAAGTTTGGTGCATAGCAAGGCAATAAAGCTTTGTCTTTCAAGTTCATATGGCATATTAGATGCAGAAATAGCGATTCTCCATGTTATGTGTGCTTACTTTTTAATTAGTAACGAATCCGAATTATATGGTTTTAAGGTGTTTTATGAGGGGCATTTTAAATCGAATGATTACCCGTGAAACAGTTTGTGCCTCACATTAGTGTTCAGGATCAATTCCTTTTTATTTAAAATGTAAAAAAAGATTTTAGAAATTATTTTCAAATTCTGGATCCTCTTGATACTGTAGCTGAAATGAGAGATAGGACTGATTTAGTCTTTTTCAGGTTTCTGAAAGTGTGCATGGGAATCACAGTACAGGAGTCTCGAGGAAGTGACTTTAAGTGGTTTGTTAATATCAAAAATAGTTCATAAAAGTGATGATAACACATGACTCGATGAAGTTTCTCAATACCACACTGCTATAACTCGGCATATTTTTCTTCATGCTGTAGTAAAGCAGATATGTGTCAGTCTGGTTTGAAGACTTGAAAGAAAGCTTCACTTTTGTTTTTAACAGTATAAATCAATCCATCAAACACATGCAGTAGGAGAATAATATAATCATGAAAAGGGAAGAAAATCCAAGGCATTTGGTTTGCAGTATAGACTATATATATAATAATATATATATATATATATATATATATATATATCAAGTTTTGTAGATTAGAACAAAAAAAAGTAACAGTGTACCTTTCATTTTTTGTTTGTCTTAACTTTCTACAATGAAGTTTATTTCTACTACCGTATTGACTTTTTTTTTTATTTAAAGGAATAGTTCACCCAAAAAACAAAATAATTTTTTTTGTGAAATTTAGCATTACATGCAGTGAATGGGTGCCGTCAGGATGAGTCCAAACAGCTGATACAAGCATCACAATAATCCTCAAGTAATCCAGTCCATCAATGAACATCTTGTGAGAAAAGCTATGTGTATCAAGATGTTTTTAACTACGAACCGTTGCTTCCAGCTGAAATATGAGTCCATAATCCATCATTTTGCTTTCTCCAGTTAAAGTCTCATATAAACAAGGACTGAAATCTGCACAGATCAAGCACCATTTACAAGCGGAAACATCCAAAACAGCTCTAAACAAATATGTGGGTGGATTTTAATGTGAAAGGAAAACAGGGCATGGACTTTTTCTTTTTACTGGAGGAAGCGTTATTAAAAGTGATGGACTGGTATTTTGGTTGGAAGCATTGGTTTGAAGTTGAAAACTTTTTAATGCTGGATTAGTTTCAGCTTTTGTCTTCTCCAGATGTTAACTGATGGACTGGAGTGCTGTGGATTATTGTGATGTTTTTATCAGCTCTCATTCTGACGGCACCCATTCACTGCAGAGCATCCACTGCTGAGACACTGATGCTACATTTCTCCAGATCTGTTCCCATGAAGAAACTCCTCTACATCTTAGTTTTATTTTTCGGATGTTTGGTAAAACAAGACCAAAAAGGGCGTTTAGCACACTGATGTTTTGCAGTGTGTCACGGCGACGTGTCCTCGTCAGGTTGTGTGTTACCGTGGCTTTGGTTCTGTACAGTGCAGAGATTTGTAGAAATATCTTCCAAACGGTGCAGGGGTTATACACAAGACATGTATAGCAGGAAAAACTATTATATGGAGCAGACGGTTAGGATCGAGAAGGACAGAAGCAGTTCTTCAGCGTGTGTAGTCGCTTTCTTCCTTCATGCTGCTGGGTTTTTTTTTAAAGATTTGTTTTCACTGATGTGTTTTGTGTTATCTTCCAAGTGAGATTTGCTGTAGTGTTTGGGCAAAGCTTTACTTTCTGGAAACTGTTTAGATGATGAATTCGTTTGGTTGTGTGTATTGGTTGCTGTTCCTTTTTGAAATCCCAGATTAATAGGATTTTTTAAAAATGTTTGTGTGCAAAGGAAAGACATTTTCTTGAGTTTCTTTTATGTTCTTCTCTGTGCTGTTTGTTGTTTTACTTGAAATGTACTGTCTTGGTCAATCATAATGATGCACTTCTAAAAGAATTTAAATATCCAACATGAAACTTTTTGATATCATTGATGAAAAAAAAAAAATCAGTGTTCACTCATGAGTTGTTTTTGTACACTAAAGCATACCAATATGTGTAATAAATGTCTTTACACTCTTAAAAATAAAGGTGCTTCTCGATGCCATAGTAGAACCTTTTTGTCTAAATGGTTCCATAAAGAACCTTTAACATCTGAAGAACCTTTCTGTTTCACAAAAGCTTCTTTGTAGCGAAAGAAGGTTCTTCAGATTATAAAAAGGTAAGAAAGAGATGGTTCTTGACTGAATGGTTCTTTGTGGAACCAAAAATGGTTCATCGCTGTGAAGAACCTTCTAAGCACCTTTATTTTTAAGAGTGTAAAAGCTTCGCGTTTCTGGATAGAAACACAAGGGCTTATATATTATAGAACACTAAAGACACGTGATGCAGTTGTTACTTCCTTCCTGAGTTGAGGGCTTCCCTGGTGCATTTGAATTTTATGGAATGTAAAGCCATGACTTGATATGAAACTATGAAATGGTTTTCATTAAGAGACTCTTCTCCATCCATAAAAAGAGCTGCTAGCTTGATCACCTTCTAGGATAGTTTGACATTACATTCAAAGAAGTTGTGTTATTGAAACTGATCAATACCTCTTTAACAGTTTACCATCTACTCAGGCTGAAATTCAAACTATTGGCAGTCTTGGGAACCTTTGTGATACACTTGTCTTCAGATTCCCAAAGAAGGGATTCGTTCCGGCTACCAAAGAGTAAGACATGCCTATAGAGTATGACAGCAATCCCAATCATTTTCTACTAAAAAAAAAAAAGTCTATAATAAATCCATGCGAGTGATTAAGGAGCTGATGAGTTTGTTGGTCACCTTTTGTAAAATCATCCTTTTCAGTGTGATTTTACTGTTGATGTTTTAAGTCAAATCTTCTGTACTAAAGTTATCTCTCAAGTTATACCATGCAGTTCACCTCATGAAGGAAAATGGGATTGATTTTGGTTATCAAACCAAAACCAATTATCAATCGTTTCATCCATTATTACCACAAAACATTAAACATGGTTTTGAAACTATGAAATGTGTTGGCTTTTATTCAGATCGATTACATATATCTACATTATTATCAATTAGCTACCATTTCCAACAGCTGGGATGATGCTGAATGTAAAAGTCAGTACTCTGTTCTCATCGCTCAGTTCAGATTTTCAAAGAAGAGCTGCTAATTGTTCCAAGAGCTCATTTCATAGTTTCAAAATGTATTGCTGCTAACATGGGGTGTTCAAGCTGTTCACCAGATAAAGCCATAAACCACAGAACCATTTCAAGTTATTGTAGCGAAGCTGTAATCCAAGTGCCTCAAGAAATGAACTGTGTTGAGTTGCTTTGGGTCGGTAGACAGCATCAAGATGTCTAGAGATGATGGGAAGTTGTACAGAATCAATACTGTATGTTTGTGATGCTGATGTTGTGATTATTGAACAAGTGGCTTGTCTCTTGAACAGCTTTTTAAAACATTCTTTATTTATACAATAACACATTTTGAACAGGTGTCTGAAGAAACAGTTTGGTTGCATGTTTAACCGGAGCTTCTAGCCGGAAATTTGTCTTCCTGTGACAGTTTCTGATTTTCTGTTCCTTTTTTTTATTTTTTATTTTTTTTAAAGAAACACTACAACAACAACAAAAATGTTCTTCTGTTTTTGTTTGTGCCTTTTTTTAACTGATCTCTTGAATTCCATTTTTTAAAATAAAATCTTGTTTGTATTTTGTTGGTTTATTTACTTTTTCAGTTATTCCAAAGTCTCTAGACAAGGCATGTCACTCGGCGGCCATCTTTGAAACGCCGCTCGGGCATGCAAGCGCAGCTTCTATCTCTTTGTATGGGGAAACATCAAATTCTCCAAAACTGTTTGCCAAGCTTAAAATTCATATTTGAAATCACCAAAGACATCTGACAACAACTGTGTCATAAATGTTGTATATTTTGCTCAAATAGCGTTATAAAAAGCTTATTTTTCAGGCTAGATCAGCCAGTATGCATGCGCAGTCTCAGAGCGTCGACTGTTTCTATAGCAACCAGGACTTCTAACGGCAGCTGCAGTAGGCGGGTTTCCATTACAGATTTGCGCAAAACTTAGGCGATATTTTATAAATGTCGATAAAAAAGTATTGCGAAATGACGGCGTTTCCATTAACCAATGTTATGAGACTTAAACGTAACCTTTTGCCTCTCGCGATAAGTCATGGCAATGGATTTTGGTGGGATTTTGACGGATTTTGGCTATATTTATTCAAAGGAGGCTTATACGTGTATCTTTACAGAAGCAGCAAAGAGAGCCACTTTAGAAATGTGCGTGGCGCAGCTGGAATAACCATAGACTGTATAAAAACATAAACACAAGCATTGAGTGGCCGCAATCAGCTTCAGTGACCGTATCAGAGCCACACTGCACCGCAGACGTGTGCAGTGTAAATTGTCTAAGTATTAATAGTAGGGAAAGCCCCTTATACTGGAGCGCGGCCACTTATGAAGTGTTTCTTGGAGGTTATAGTACATTGAAGAATGATCATATGACTTTTTACATACGCCGTTTCCATTGCAGTTTTGCGAATTATTCCTTTTTCGCATTGCCTGAAAGACCACCTCATACGAGCGTAAGAACTTTTTTGCGATATATGGGCGTTTTTGCGAAATTGACGCGTTTCCATTAGGCGTATTTTCAATTCGCAATTTCAATTTGCGCAATTTGAAGGGTAATGGAAACACGCCTAGTGACGCACTGACTTTACCATTAGCAATTGGCTCTTTCATTCAGAAGGCGGGGCTTCCTGCTATTGAGCGGCCATATTGAGCGTTGCATTTTTCCCCATTCAAAACTACACAAGTGACATGTCTTGGGTATTCTATAGTCTTTGGTTATTCTCAGCATTTTCATCAAAGAACATTAAAAAATCAACTGCAGTTTTTTTATTATTATTCAGATTTTTTATAAATTGTGAAGACTCTTATTTTCATTCAATTTTATAATTATGCATTTATATTTAATTTGCCACTGACTAAATTCTACCTGACACATTTCCTTAATTTATTAATCAATTTAGTTGATGTTCAAATAAGTTGTCCTTTCCACCAAACACAAATCTTTACTATTCATACACGTTACACTGTAAATAATAGTAACCTGCAGTTATTAGCTTAGAGAGCTTTTTCTACCTTTACCTTTAATAGCCCTAATTTACCCCAAATGTTTTATTGGTAAAAACATGTTCAGATTCATTCAATATGATATTGAATATTTTCCCCCAACCTGAATAAAACCAGTTAATTTAAATGTTATCGTTTTTAAGATACCTTTTTTTTTTTTCTCAGTGCGCTGTTCTTAGAATTTACGTTTGTACTATTTCCCACATTTTAGAATAAGTAAATCCTTAAAGTCAACAAATTAAAGTATGGGAAGTTTTATGTCCAAATATGTTCAAATGCAATCTTCCTAATATATAAACAAGTCCTTGAATCTGATTGGCTGAGCACTTCCACAAGTGTTGTTGGATATTTGACCAGTTTCAGCTCTGGGACTGTTCACCGTTTGTATCGCTCCGCATGTCTCTCGTTCTGGACAGGCAGTATTTCTCCCAGTGAGCGGCAATGGCGTGAGCCTTACCTCGGCAAGTCCTTCTGCCATTTGTCGCTGGCTCTGGAGACTTTGTAGTGGTTAAACAAGATATTATTTGTTTTGGTTACATCTAAACTTTGGTCTCATGAATCAATCATTTTGGTGCTGGGGATTTCCTAGCATCTTCAGTGCAGGTTACTTTGTTACGCCAGTAGGTGGAGGCAAGGGACTGTCTTTATACGCGATTTGTTCCCAGTCATGTCCTGGAACACTGCACATTGTGCATGTCACATTAATATTTTGAACCAAACACGCCTGGTTCACATCATCAGTTCGTTAGTAAAGACTGCAACATCTGAAAAAGACAAAGAAGACATGCAAAATGTGTAGTGTTGGAGGGCTCCAGGAACGTGGTTGGGAACCACCAAGTTAATAGACCCTTCATTCAGGAATGAAAACAAGGAAATTATGTGAACTTTGCATACCACTTCACACAGTTCAACAGACAAGCAATTAGTCAGCGAAGATCATGGAAAGCAAGAGAACACTCAGTTCACAAGTACTACAAGTGGTATGCTGGTATACTATGCTGTATGCAAAGGATGGACACACCTGCCTGTAGCTTTCTAGTGATCTTGAAGACATTGATTAGCTTGTTCAGGAGTGTTTGATTAGGGTTGGAGCTAAACTCTGCAGGACAGGGGCTCTCCAGGACCAAAGTTGCCCAGCCCTGCTCTACTGTATGCAATGCCACTAGCTTTACCATAGTAATGAACAATAGTGAACAAAAATTAATTTCTTCATTTTGTTTGTTAGTCACCTTTTATACCCAACATCAGCCCAGTCACCCCCAGATGAAGGCGTATTCATTATGCAAACACAGCCAAAGATCTTTAACGTCAATAATAATCAAATATTAGTAATATACATTGATAATATCAATAATAAAGAAAGTAAATCATGTGCACAGTTTTAAGAAAATTGTGAGTACGTTTTACTGTTTTGTTACCTCGTTTTAATGAAATCATGAGTACGTTTTACCAACTCCTGTCCACAATTTCATAAACCCATCAAACATCACATGGTGAACACAGAAGTTTGTCATATCTTGTCAGCCTGGTCTAATTGTTTAAACGTATGAATTAGTATGTAACATTTACAATTATGTACGTTTTGACTGATGCTGAAACGTACAATTTACATACAGCCATGCTGATATAGAGCCATATTCCTCTGCTGCTTATGTGATATCGCTCATGTATCATGAGCATTGAGATTTCTGACCAGTATATGTTTGAAATCCAAACATACACAACACATACACAAGACCTCTAGCACGGTTCCTTTATTTATTTTTCATGCTTATTCCTGATGCTTGATGAGTTGCACACCTCTATTTGTAAACATAGTTTAGTATCTGTCTATTATTAATTTCTGTGCATTTATTTTTCATAGACAGAAATATGAATCCCTTAATGAGGACAGGCTTAGGTTGAAACCGTACAGGTGCATCTCAATAAATTAGAATGTCGTGGAAAAGTTCATTTATTTCAGTAATTCAACTCAAATTGTGAAACTTTTGTTTTAATAAATTCAATGCACACAGACTGAATTAGTTTTAGTCTTTGGTTCTTTTAATTTGGATGATTTTGGCTCACATTTAACAAAAACCCCAACAATTCCGCTATCCTCAACAATTAGAAAAACCAAAAATACGTCATAAGACCAATAAAAAACATTTTTAGTGAATTGTTGGCCTTCTGGAAAGTATGTTCATTTACTGTACATGTACTCAATACTTGGTAGGGGCTCCTTTTGCTTTAATTACTGCCTCAATTCGGCGTGGCATGGAGGTGATCAGTTTGTGGCACTGCTGAGGTGGTATGGAAGCCCAGGTTTCTTTGACAGTGGCCTTCAGCTCATCTGCATTTTTTGGTCTCTTGTTTCTCATTTTCCTCTTGACAATACCCCATAGATTCTCTATGAGGTTCAGGTCTGGTGAGTTTGCTGGCCAGTCAAGCACACCAACACCATGGTCATTTAACCAACTTTTGGTGCTTTTGGTAGTGTGGGAAGGTGCCAAATCCTGCTGGAAAATTAAATCCGCATCTTCAAAAAGCTGGTCAGCAGAAGGAAGCATGAAGTGCTCCAAAATTGTTTTGGTAAACGGGTGCAGTGACGTTGGTTTTCAAGAAACTCAATGTACCAACACCAGCAGATGACATTGCACTCAAATCATCATAGACTGTGGAAACTTAACCCTGGACTTCAAGCAACTTGGGCTATGATGATTTCTCCACCCTTCCTCCCGACTCTAGGACCTTGGTTTCCAAATGAAATACCAAACTTGCTCTCATCTGAAAAGAGGACCTTGGACCACTGAGCAACAGTCCAGTTCTTTTTTCTCCTTAGCCCAGGTAAGACGCTTCTGATGTTTTCTGTGGTTCAGGAGTGGCTTAACAAGGAATACGACAACTGTAGCCAAATTCCTTGATACGTCTGTGTGTGGTTGCTCTTGATGCATTGACCCCAGCCTCAGTCCATTCATTTTTGAAGTTCACTCAAATTCTTGAATCGTTTTTGCTTGACAATCCTCATATGGCTGTGGTTCTCTCGGTTGGTTGTGTGTCTTTTTCTTCCACACTTTTCCTTCCACTCAAATTTCTGTTAACATGCTTGGATACAGCACTCTGTGTACAGCCAGCTTCTTTGGCAATGGATGTTTTTGGCTTACCCTCCTTGTGAAGGGTGTCCAATGATTGTCTTCTGGACATCTGTCAAGTCAGCAATCTTCCCCATGATTGTGTAACCTACTGACCCAGACTGAAAGACCATTTAAAGACTCAGGAAACCTTTGCAGGTGTTTTGAGTTGATTAGGCATGTCACCATATTCTAATTTGTTAACATAGTGAATTGGTGGGTTTTTGTTAAATGTGAGCCAAATCATCACAATTAAAAGAACCAAAGACTTAAACTACTTCAGTCTGTGTGCATTGATTTATTTAATACACGAGTTTCACAGTTTGAGTTGAATTACTGAAATAAATGAACTTTTCCACAACATTCTAATTTATTGAGATGCACCTGTACATTGAACCGGCAGCAGATGATATATGATGAACTGTCGAATATGGAATAACCTGTATGCGAAAGTTACAATACTACAGTGTATTGCAAAATGAATGATCTCACAATGTCAAATTGTGATAATCAAATATTTATATAACACAGTTTCAGAATAATGTTAGTTTAACACTCAATGACTGCATAACATTTATATTAAAAAAATAAATAGATTATTGGTATGAAAATAATAGAGCTTAATATAAACTTCACATTTGAACTTTCTGAACTTTCAACTGCCAGCTGAGTGAAAATTTTATTGACATATAATTATAAATAAAATCATTTGTCATAAGCAAAAGACCTTACTTCATTTTTGTAGCTCCTTTTAAGCCAATAGTTCATGATAAGATCCCAGATTTGATGGACCTTAATTTGTATTTTCAATTTTATTTTTATTTCAATTTCAGTCCTTGAAAATTTTTATTTTAAAATCAGTCCTTGCACATGTTTTGGTGCAACCAAATATATTCACAATGATTTAGTCATGTGAAAAGTTTTCGACTTTGACCTTTGAATAGCACATGAAGTGCATATCTCAGAACCTGAGAAAACAGTCCTACAGAGTTGATTTTCTTTAAACAGTAAATAAAAGGCCACATGTTGTTCTAAAAATGTTGAGGTTGCAGAACAGTTTGAAACATTAGCTATCAGTATTGTACGTGACAGACATTATTACAACACAAGCATGCTCATTCTCTACCATTACCAAACAACTGCAGCAGGAACGTGAACAAGTACACAATATCCAGGTAGAGACTGAGTGTTGCAAAGATATATTCTTCAGGACTCATTGCGTATTGCTTGTTCCCGATCAGCAGCTGTGTATCAAAGGCAAGAAACTGGGACAGAAGATGCGAGAGAAGAGAAAGAGACACAGGTCAGTCAATGTTATATCACCTTAATCACATGATTAAATAAGCATCATTTAAAACCATAATCCTTTCTTGACTAATCTGCTTCTCACCATGGTAAAGACAACAGCTCCTATGCTGGCGTAGACTGCATGCAACCAGGGAACCTTTCAAAAGACAAAGCCGTTAGAAAGTGACTAGTATCTATATTTGGACTGTTAATGCTTTTGTACAGATTAGGACTGGGACGATTATAGCTATTAGGACTATAATTATCTAAAACCAAAAATACAGTCCTCAACTTGTTTGTTGAAAGCTCAGTGAGGTGTTCAGGTGCTGCTACATTTATGTTGACTTGAGAAAGCCATCATATTGCTATTCTGTTTAAACCTAAAATGATTATTCTCCTGAAACTAACATTTCTGCACTGGGTTAAATACAACCCAGCGCTGGGTAAAATATGAACAAACCCAGCTATTGGGTTGTTTTGACCCAGTGGTTAAGTTACTACCCAAAGGTTGGGTTTCACATTCCACCCACCGCTTGGTCAAACAAGCCACTTGCTGGGTTTGTTCATATTTCACCCAGCGCTGGGTTGTATTTAACCCAGCATTTTTTAAGAGTGTGACTGTAACTCCTCGAGCTTTAGAGCTATGACCATTAAACTATCACAATATGCTAGCAACGTGAAAGCATTGCTACTGATTTGTCTGTAACACTTTCGTTTAGGGACCAATTTTCACTATTAACTAGTTGCATGAATACACTCTAAAAAGTGCTGGGTTAAATACAACCCAGTGCTGGGTAAAATTGGGACAAACCCAGCAATTGGGTTGTTTTGACCCAGTGGTTGGTTTACTACCCAGAAGGTTGGGTTAAACATTTAACCCAACCGCTGGGTCAAAACAGCCCAATTTTACCCAGCACTGGGTTGAATTTAACCCAGCATTTTTAGAGTGTTTTACTAGCATATTGGCTGTTTATTAGTACTTATAAAGCACATATTCTGAATGAGCATATTCTACATTCCTAATTCTAAACTTAACAACTACCTTACTAACTATAATAAGCAGTAATTAGAAGTTTATTGAGGCAAAAGTCATAGTTAATAGTGAGAACTAGACCTTAAAATAATATGTGACCCAAATTGTCGGTCTGAGAGACTGCATGGCCTTAAAACCTTCAAATGTTGAGCTTTTAAAAACTATGTTAATCTTAAAATTACTTCAAAATTCAAACTTTCTGGTCAGGCTTTATCAAGCCAACGTCAAAGTTTGCCTTGATAACCTTTTATTTTATTTTATTTTCTTCTTTTTTTTTTGTCTAGTTTACTTATATTTTTGGATACTTACATAGCCAAAGGGAACCACAAATCCCATGACAATAGCACAGAAAAACATGACCATACACAGAATGAAGAGAAGACCTTGGAAAGAGGTGATGTCAATCTAGAGAGTCAAAAAACAACACTTTAGAATTTTAATATTACTGTATTTTACATGTGCATATATCATCATGGTAACACAAATATAACAGAATACACTGATGTTCAGTAAAAAAAAGCTTATTGGTATTTTTCTGGCATTTGCTCACCTTGCTCTGAAAGCTGAAGATGGTGACACACAGACACACTATGGCAGTGATGCCAATGCACAGCACTACAGACTTGGTGTTGTAGAAACTGGCAGAAGTAAGAACAGGTACTGTTATGTTCAGTAGAAATTAAACATATCTTGTAGACTTAAAAAAATATATGTTTGGAAAAGCATGCACACACAACAGACATGTCATTACCTAGAGATGAAACCCAACATGCAAGCCATGCTCAGAGTCTGCATTCGCACAAAAGCATGCAAAATGAACAACAGAGGGGGAAAAAGAACATTTAAAAATCAGGCATATTTTAATTTATATTAATGCAATGATTGAAAAAAAAAATGCAATCCACAGTCTACACTCTAAATTATGAGTCTAGAAATTCTTTTACTTGGGGTGAGGGACAGATTTAAGTATGTAAGTGTAAAATTATAAGTCAAAGTGGATGAAATTTTAAATAGATTAGTTCGCTCCAAGAGAAAATATTCTCTTTCTTTCTTTCTTTCTTTCTTTGATGGATCCTCCATCCTCCAGTGGATGCTCTGCAGTGAATGGGTGCCGTCAGAATGAGAGTCCAAACAGCTGATAAAGACATCACAATAATCCACAGCACTCGTCCATCAGTTAACATCTGGAGAAGCCAAAAGCTACGTGTTCATACTGTATCCATCCATGAAACAAATCCATCGTCATTTTTTAACTTCAAATCTTTGCTGTTAGCTAAAATATGAGTCCATAATCCATAATAAGACTTCTTCTCATCTCATCAGAATCAGGAAATATGCACAGATCTAAGCAACATTTATGAACCAAACAGTCCAAAACAGCCCTAAACAAATATGTCAGTGGATTTGATGTGAGAGACAACAGGAGATGGAATTTTTTTACTGGAGGGAGCGTTATTATAGATTATGGACTCTATTTATATATAATATAGTATATTTATAGGCCTGAAGCAACGGTTTAAAGTTAAAATGCTTTAATTATGGATTTATTTCTTACAAACACAGCTTTTGTCTTCTCCAGATGTTAACTGATGGACTGGAGTGTGGATTATTGTGATGTTTTTATCAGCTGTTTGGACTCTCATTCTGACGGCACCCATTCACCGCAGAGCATCCACTGGTGAGCAAGAGATGTAATGCTAAATTTCTCCAAATCCATGAAAAAACAAACAAACAAACAAACATCTACATCTTAAATGGTCTGAGGGTTAGTAAATGTACAGCAAATTGTTTGGGGTGAGCTATTCCTTTAATGCATCTTGATACTCACAAAGATTGTAAGCAGAATAAGATTCCATGGAAACTGCCTCCTGTAATACAGAAATGAAAAGATGGATGCCACTATTATTATGATGTTTTCCCAATCCTTTTTTTTCATATAAGAGATGAGTGTTTAACCAGTATATAACTACAACTGCAATTTATTAACAGTTTATTGACTTACCTCAAATCACTGCAGCAAGCCAATGAGATATATGTGACAAGAAACAGAAGACTGCAAAATACAAACGTTGCTTGAGTTAGAGATACAGTTAGTATACTGAAATAAATGACCAAGTCGTTAACATTTTAGAGCATTTATGGCTTTAAACATTTTAATTACTGATTAAACAGCAGTTTCACATACTTGGACATGGAGTATAACACAGGATGTGTCTGAATGTATATCCTCACTGGAGCACTACAGCAGAGAGAAAAGGATCAGGAATGTCAAATAGTTCATATACAATCGAATATGCTTACACATAATTGATACATAACATTAACTACCGTTCAAAAGTTTTGAGGTCGGTAAGATTTTTTCATGTTTCTGAAAGAAGTCTCTTATGCCAAGGCTGCATTTATTTAATCAAAAAAATACAGTAAAAACAGTAAAACTGTGAAATGTTATTACAATTTAAAAGAACTGTTTTCTGTATGAATATTTTGTAAAATGTAATTTATTGCTGTTATCAAAGCTGAATTTGAGCATCATTACTCCAGTCGTCAGTGTCACATGATCTTCAGAAATCATTCTAATATGCTGATCTGCTGCTCAAGAAACATTTCTGATTATTATCAATGTTGAAAACAGTATCTTTTTGTGAAAACTTCCTGTCCTCAAACTTTTGATCGACAGTGTAATTCAGTGACGAGACATTGTGATATATTAGTAATAGAGCAAGAACCAGTTACTCACCAGAATGTGAAGAGAGCAATAACTGCTACTGTTGAAAAGAGCTGCAGCATCAGGATTGAATAAACCTGCAAGAATATGAAAAGAGTAAGAGTAAGATTTTTATTTTTACAAACGATTTGATTTGATTGTCCTCTATACTTAATATAATTAAGTGTAAATATTTAATCTGCTACCTTTCGTATAAAAACATGTCTAATATACATGTCATCCCAGGAAAAAGATCCTTCACCATAGTAACCAGGACATCCTGCAAAGAGATAATAAAATGACAAAATTAAGACAAGAAAAATGATATACAGCCCAAAAGACACAAAGTTGTTCTGATAATTAGATAGATAGATAAGTAGTAGATATGATAGATCAGATAGCGAGAGAAGATATAGATAGATAGATAGATTAGATAGATAGATTAGATAGATAGATAGATAGATAATGAAAGAGATAGATAGATAGATAGATAGATAGATATAGATAGATAGATAGATAGATAGATAGATAGATAGATAGATAGATAGATAGATAGAAATAGTCAGATAGATAGATAGATAGATAGATAGATAGATAGATAGATAGATAGATAGATAGATAAATAGTCAGATGTATAGACAAACAGACAGCTAGGTAAATATATAGAAAGACAGATAGACAGATAGATAGATAGATAGATATATAGATAGATGATAGATAGATAGATATAGATAGATAAATAGATAAATAGATAAATAGATAGATAGATTATAGATAGATAGATAGATAGATAATGTTGGATGATAGATAGATAGATAGATGATATATAGATAGATAGATAGATAGAGAGAGAGAGAGAGATAGAAAAATAGTTAGATCGATAGATAGATAGATAGATAGATAGAATGATAGATAGATAGATAGACAGACATATAGATAGATAGATAGATTAGATAGAACGATAGATAGATAGATACATTCAGATAGATCGATATATAGTGATAGAGGCATAGATAGAGAGATAGAAATAGTCTATCGATAGATGATAGATAGATTATAGATAGATAGATATAGATAGATATAGACAGACATATAGATAGATAGATAGATTAGATAGATTAGATAGATAGATAGATAGATAAGAAAGAGCGATAGATAGATAGATAGATAGATAGATAGATAGTTGATAGATAGATAGATAGATAGATATCTAGATAGATAGATCGATAGATATATAGATAGATAGATAGAAATAGTCAGTTGATAGATAGATAGATAGAAATAGTCAATAGATGATTAATATATATATATATAAGAGAGAGAGAGAGAGAGAGATGATAGATGATATGATATATAGATCGATCGATAGTAATTATAGATAGATAGATTGATTAGATAGAAGATCGTAGATGACGATCGTAGATAGACCTATTCCATATAGAAGATTAATGTAGTAGATAGATCAGATTAGGATAGATAGCATAATGATAGATAGAGTATCTAAATAGTAAGATTATATGATAGTTATAGATAGATAGTTCGCATAGATTAGAAATAGTCAGATAGATAGATGATATATAGATGATAGATAGATAGATAGATAGATAGATAGATAGAAAATAGTCAGCTAGATAGATATATAATCTATAGATAGATAAATAGATGGATAATAGATAGATAGAGATATATACACTAGCAGATGAGATCGATAGATTATAGATCAGATAGGATAATAGATCAATAGTCCAGATAGATAGATAGATAGATAGATAGATAGATAGATAGATTATTCCAGATAGATAGATAGATAGATAGATAGATAGAAATAGTCAGATAGATAGATAGATAGATAGATAGATAGATAGATAGATAGATAGACAGATAGATAGATAGATAGATAGATGCCAAGCTATACCTGCATTTGCCTCTTCATAGCTTGGAGGCATGTTTCCTTCAACAGTTTGGACTGTCGGAGCAACCTGTTAATGAACATATCGAGAGAATATTAAGAGCATGTAATATAGAAGCCGTTAATGTAGCCAAATAATGACATGAAATAATCATTTAATTCACTTTGAAAATGGCTATAAAATACACTGAGCAAACTCTCATCTTTGGTAAACGTATAAAACTTCAAGCTGTATGTCAATTGTGGTCCATTTTTTACAAGAACGAAATCTGGGATCAAATGTTTGTATCCCCGCAGTGTTGTTCATAAGCACATATAACAGATATAGAATAAATAAATCAGATATAGAACATATGACATCTTATGAAAAAGATCATTTCGATTGTATGCATGATTGCAAGATTGAATGTTTCAGTTAGTGTAGGAATAAAACTGGTAATAATAAGGAAGCTTGATTTATAAATAGTCTGAATAATCTGCTTGTAGCAATGTGCTGGTGAAGAAGCAGTAACTTGTGAGGCTTATGGATTGGTCTTCTGTGAGCTTGACATCTTTTGTTCAGTTTTAATGCCACTAAATTGAAAACTATTATAATGTCTTGCATTAATTCACTTCTGCTACTGTGCTTACAGGGTTTGAAGAAAGTCTGCTGATTCTATTCTAATTCTATTCATCAATAAAATGAAATCTTACCTTTTTCTGTGTCATTGTATTTCGCTGTTTATTTCGTTTTTATTGCTGGCAGATGATCTGATGTCACAGCAGACAGAGCAGCTGTAGTCCTCTGAGCTGGATGTGGGTCAGTCTGTGCTTCATGTGGAGATTTACTCCAGTCTTTAATAGAGTCTGATCCCATCAGTCCCTCCTCCACACAGGGCTTTCACAGTTCATTCTAGCAAAGTCTCAGCGCTGGACGGCTTTATGGGATTGAGCGGGAAAATACCGCCTTCAACACAGAGGCTGGGCTTTCGTTTGACCTGTGACGCAACCTTTTCATTAGAAAACAGCTGTGCTATATTAAGAGTTAAGTAGAATAAAGAAGCACATTATATACTGAGGATAAACCCGGCCTGAAGGATAAAGATGATGCTGCGTAAGTACATATGAAGATGACATTACTTGAGAGGAAAGTGTGTGAGGTTGGTAATGAATGCATAGACATATCTTAAGTACAGTACATCATTAATCCTCCAAGAGTTTTATATAAAGTACAGTACAATAAACCACCAGCACACAAACACTGATGGAGCTCTAGCACTGTGTTCCATGGGGGATTTCAAAAATGTGCTTTTCATTTATTTATTAGTAAATATTTTCATGACAACAATAATGATTGTGACAACTTCGCATCTTTTTAATAAAATATTAATAGTCTAAAAAAATGGAGAGAAGACATACATTTTTTATACAGTGGTGGCCAAACTGATTAGAACACTAGTATTTTCACCCGTTAAAAAATATTTTTTTTTAAGTAAGTAACTGTGGCAACGTCTCCAAGAGCTTCAAGAAAGCTCCTGAGAAACAAGCGCAAGTGCACCGAGGGCAAAAGCTGCTTTAAACACAAAGGATGCTCACACCAAAAAAAGCATTTTTACACAAGTGCCTAAGACTTTTAACAGCACTGTAGTCTTGCAGGAGGTATCTTGAAGCGTCTCGGAGACACAGTTCTTCTGGATTGAGTCTGTCTCAGTTTGTTCTGTTTCTTCATGTGACTCCAGACAGACGGATGATGATCAGATCAGATCTCTGTGTCGAGCACAAAAATCTCACTGCATTATTACAATTAATGGCAAAAGGAATGTTTAGAAATGTAAACTGATATTTCCTACTGACACACTACAGCAAAAGATAGAAATAACCGACTTAAAACCATATTTAGCTGCTGAAAATACTAGTGTTCTAATCATTTTGGCCACCACTGTATATATCATGTAAAATATATATTTTAAAAGTACAAAATGAAGCCAAAAAGGCTCTTCGTGGGAGAATTTCACAATGGGTCATAATTATTTGGTTACACTTTATTTTGATAGTACACTTTAGACATTCTACTAACTATACGTAACTTTGTAACTACATGTCAACTACATGTCAAATAATTCTCATCAATTTGCAACTACATGTCTACTAACTATCAGAGTAGACTTAGGGTAGGTTTAGGATTAGTAGAATAAATTGACAAAGAACGAGTTTAAAGATATTAGCCGATAGTCTACTAATCCTCTACTAACTGCCTAGTTGACATGTAAGTTGCAATTTCCTTACTTTAATAAAGTCTAAAGTGGACTAGCGAAATAAGTGTTACCAATTTTTTTTTTAGAAGATCGAATTCAGCTTCGTTTTATTGATCCAAACAGGTTGATACTCCACAGACAACGCCCAAAACATAAAAAAACAACAGCTGTTTTCACTTTCACTTTTACACACACACCCACACGACCACACCACACACAACACCCCTCACAGGTTTTTTTTTTTTTTCGAAAAGTGGGGAATCTTCATAGGCGTAATGGTTTTTCTACTGTGCAGACCGTATATTCTATTGCCCTACACCAACCCTACCCCTAAACCTACCCCTCACAGAAGACTTTGTGCTATTTCAGATTTTCAATACACTCCATTCTGTGTGATTTATAATCGTTTTGAAAAGTGGGGACATGGGGTATTGTCCTGAAAAGTCACCTTCTCCTTGTTATACCTATGTCATACCTTTGTCATTAATTTATGTCCTCATTTGTCACAAAATGTGCACACACACACACACACATACACACCACACACACACCCACACACACACCCGATGTTGGGTGTCCATATTTTATGGGGACATTCCATAGGCGTACTGGTTTTTATACTGTACAAACTGTATTTTCTGTTGGCCTACACCAACCCTACCCCTAAACCTACCCCTCACAGGAAACTTTTCTGCATTTTTAGATTTTCAAAACACTATATGCTGTATGATTTATAAGCTTGTTTCCTCATGGGTACCTCAAAAATGTCCCCATAATGTCACATTACACACACACACCCCCACACACCACACACAACACACCCCACACACACACACACAACACACACACACAGCACACACACCTTCCTTTTGGTTGAATCTGGGACTGTGTTTCATTTGGTGAAGTGACGAGTGAGGTTTCTCTGACAACCCTCAACCCCTTGGTTTCGCTGAAGAGCGAGTCTACTTCACTTGTGCCTTCAGGCACTTTATAGCTTTCAGCAGATCACAATGCAACACAGGTATTGCTTAAAGCTAGTACTAGCACTATATACTATGACGTTGCGCGGCATTTTGACCAAGCACAACATTTCCGGAATCAACTCCTTGTTGCTCCTGAAACACATTCATCAACCAATCAGAATTGAGGATAACTTTCATGAAATCGCCGTTTTTTTTTTTTTTTTAAGGCTTTTTTTTTTTACGATCAGGATTAGGTGTTTCTACACCCTTGTTAATCAGCTATCATTTCACACTGATTTTAGGGATAAATTATGGGTAGGGTTTGGTTTAGGGGTAGGGATTGGTTTAGGTATATTTTTGGACATTAATGTTGATCCAGGATCAACAAAAGAAGTTAATCCAGGAACATGTCTAATGAGCTATTAAGAAAGTTAAAGGTTTATTTCTAAAGTGCCTGGAAGCCTCCATGCCACTAGGGTAAACTGTCGTACGATTTGTGTTGATTTAATTAATAACTCAAAATAACAGTCCTTTCTTTCACCATCGCAGCACAACCTGTAAGCTTTCCAATGGTTCAGCTGCTTGACGGCGTGTTCTCTGCTCTGAGGGGAATCTGAAGGGAACGCCCCCACAAGGATAGTAAAACCTGAAATTTTTGACATTTTGACACCACGAGGGTTGGGGGGGGGGAATAAAAATAGTAAATGAGTTTTATGCTGAGAATGTAAAAATTCAGAAAGTTTTCTGTGAGGGGTAGGTTTAGGGGATAGAAAATATTGTTTGGTCAGTATAAAAGTAATAGACATCTATGGAAAGTCCCCACAATTCACAGAAACAAACGTGTGTGTGTGCCACACGTTAAATGTTCAGTGTTTTTTCTCTTGTTATTGTTGGATTTTAACTTGCAACCTACATTGGCTGGACAAGAAACTGTAAATAATACCTTGTAAAATCATATTTTAAGATTTTATTCAAACTAATTTAATGTAGTTTGTCACTGTTACTGTTCATGTTGATGTAGTATGACACAGTAACATCAAGAGGGCGCACTTACTGCATATAAGTCCATATATAAATAGGTTTCATTACAAAACAAATGTTATTTTGTGTAGAATCTGGACTAAGTTTCCATTCGTTAACGTTAGTTACATTTGTTAACATGAACTAAGAATGGAAAATGTATTTAAACATTTCTTAATACATTATTAAAAACAAAAGCTGTGGCTGTTAATATTATTTAATGGATCTGAGCAACGTGAACAATTAATAGTTAATAATTCACTTTAATAAAACACAATTGAATACATACTATAACAAATTGCTCATTGTAAATGTTACTTAATGCATTACAAATGCTAACTAATGAGACCTGATTGTAAAGTGTTATCTATATTTTATATGCTTATTCAAACATACATGAACCATTTTAAGGCTTTATTAAAACTGATGTCATTAATGTTACTGTTCATTTAAATGTAATATGGCACAGTAACCTCAAGAGGGCGCACTTACAGTATGTAATTCCATGGCAAGCATTATTGGTTTCATGTACTATACATATTAGTAGTTATATAATGAAGCTGATAAAATCTCTCTCATTATATAATTATTCTTTTATTTCTATATTTTTTCTTAAGAATCATGTGGCACTGTCAAGACAGTGAGAGGAAGGAGTTGCAAACATTAAGACCACATGAGACAGAATGAATAATGTTAATCTTTCTTAATCTTTATCTTTTAAACCACAACTACACAGGGCAAAGGGAAGAGGGCAAATGCAAACTGAGTTTCTCCATTCATCCTCATTCTACCAAGAGCATCTTATTAGCCTAACATTTCATGTGAAGAGGAAGTATTCACTATAACTGGAATATTACATGATTAACAGCACATGATATTCAGGTTGATTAATTTTATAAACAGAATAATCTGATAATAATTATTCTAGTCTGATTATTCTGTGCTACAATACTATACTGCAATGGCACCATAGTGATATAGTCTTCAATTTGTTGATTAAAAAATGCATGAAGGGAAACAAAGATTCCCATTCCCACTTGAACCCCTGGAGCCATTATTTAAATGAAGGTGGAAATCTTGGCATATATCATACATCAGCTCCATACACATTGGCTCCATTTGCCAGTTGCTAGGATACCATTGTGCACCATCAGCATTCCATGTGCAACGAAACGTGCAGAACAATACGCATGCATATAAAATGCTTTGCAAAACTTGAAAGGTAATTTTTTAATATCACATAATCTGTCAAAGAAGCATAATACATTTACCAAATATACATTTAGATGCACATGAAATAAATGAATTGAATTTGCGTAGAAATGGCAAAGTCCACTTTTGCTGCTAACCCATCCTCTTTCAGAACATTGTGAACTGCAAAGGGTAGAATAAACCATATCCATGCAGAGCTGTTGTAAATGACGCTGGTTTAACATTTTAATAGACATCGAGGAGTCCTTTCTTCATTAAAGAACCCATTGTCCCTGACATTAATACATACTACAGTCTTATACAGTTATAAGAAACTATCATACAGTATATTTCAATTATAATACATGTTTTTTACAACCAAGGTTTTGACTGCCTGACAAATATAAACAATATTTATAAAGGTCCACAAAGAGAATGTGTTTAATGAAATTATTGATTTGTGCAATTGAACTGAAGTTTATCTGAAAGGTTGATGATAAATGCATAGCATCCGGAGTGAGAAAAATACTTACAACGTCCCAAAACTTGCACAATGATCTTGCACTGTGAGCCCAGATTAATTCTAGTTATAAAACAGCCATCACCTCAAAATCTATACCATCTTCCTTTGTTTTTACATTTCTTGAAAACAATCCTGAAAAGTCAAAATGTCCAGCATCTGCTCCATAATTCTGTTCCTCTTATGTTGCATTGGAAAAGTTCAATGTCAGTTTTATCTTGAGGTGGAGCAAGTCTCAGGCGTTTGTGTAAGTGCTAGTCAAAATCAGATGTTTATCCTGAAATATGCATGGCTTATTTGTACAAGAAGAGCACCCTGGATCTATGTTTTGACCCCTTATTAATGTGTAGACTTGGGTAGGTCAAGTAATTGTCTCTTTCTGTTCTCAGGGGTCAATATGGAAGGCTAGGAGTTTCTCGGAGTGCTGGTTGTTGAGGGTACGGAGGTCAGGCAGACGTAGCAGGAGTTTGGGGAAGAGTGAGCTGTCCTCTGGCCTTCGTCGAGTGATGAGAGCGCGAAGAGCGCTGATCAAATCCTCCTGGAGCTGCTCTACGGCCCCCACATCTGAGATACCGGAACGATCTGATAGAGAGTAACAGAAATATTGTCTCTCGGATGTAAACATTATAGCTCTGGTCCAAACTCTAGTAAGCTGCCTTGTTATCGGTCTACACAAGCAACTACCTCAGACAACTAGTTCAGTAATAAAAACATACTTCGAATAATGCTTGCATGTGATAATTCTCTCAATTACTGGGAATCCAAGGTACCTGCAGAAACCAGCACCACAGCCATGAAGAGGGCCATCTCATCGGCCTTCAGACCCATGTTCCCCAGCTTCTCACTGAACTCGAACATGGCGTCCAGAAGACTGCCCATGCCTAGAACTCGCAGGGATGCCAGCGGGTAGGTCTGACCATTCAGGAATGTTACGGTACGCTCCTTGGCATCAAACAGCGAGCAGAACCTCACCATTAGAACCTGCAATAAACCACATGATGAGGCAATAGGGTCATGAAGGAAAGGAATATCTGGACCGTTTTTTTAACGATTACGTCAAAAGAACTGATTTGAGGACAGACGTTGGCGTTTCTCACCTGAAAGGTTCCTGCCTTCAGCAGCATGACTTGATCATGTTGACTCAGGGCCTGAAACCCTGGAATGCTCTTGGCAAATTCAACCACTTCTTTAACAGCTGGAGTGAAGCACTGGGAGAAACTCTCCCAGACCTGTTGACTGGAGTGACTGGCTGGGGAGATGGGACATGCATTGAGAGGACATGCCTAAAAAAATACAGAAAGAGAAAGAGACCATTTTAAGTTATAGAACATAGTAAACTAAGACCAGCAAACAAATCAAATGCCATCATAAAAACATACCAGAACTTTAGCACCAGGGCTCGGTCTCCAAGGACAAGACGTTTGAGTGGAATAATTGTTGTGCTTCGATGGATAGCTTTGAGAAGGTGTAGTTCCCTGACTGGGACTTGAGGACTGTGGGAAGTTATAGTGACTGTTGTCCATAACTCGGGTTGTCGGTTTTCTGTGGTGGTTGGTGACTGGGCATCTGGATCGGGGTAGACAGCTTGTTGTGGAATGGATGGAATGATCTTGGGGTGAGATGCTTGGCTGAGGGCGAGACTGGCTGTAGCCGGACTCTTGAATTGGATTATGGCGGAAGGAAGAAGGATTGTTGTTATTGATGTTGTCGTCATCGTTACCCTTCACTAACAACTTCTCCCCGTTCACAAAGATATTGCGATAAGCTTGCGAGGTAGCACTGATGGCCTCTTCTGACTGGCCATCTTCAGGGCTGGAAAGAGTCTCGGTGGGTGTAGTACAGGTGATGTCCATGGACGCTGATTCATTAAGGCTGTTCATGTAACTCTGCATTTCGTCCAGTAGGCGTTGTTTCTCGCGCTTCGGAATGCGCCCAAATCGCACAGCTTGAAAAAATGGGGGTATAAATGTTACTATACAGAATGGTGATACAAAAAGGTGTCCATTATCTTAAAGCTTTACAATAATGCATTGTGGTATGAGAGGCTGTGCTGAATTGTGAATATAGTAATGGCTAAATGGGATTGTCAGATGGGCAGCAAAACCTTGATTGCCTTTACTGATTTATAAAAAGGCCATTAAATACAAATCTTTCATTAAAAACTTCCTGTAGACCAAACAAGGGGACAGTTTAGGCCAGTTGTGGCCTAATGCCCATTGCTCCAGGTGTGTGTGTGTGCTCACTACTCACTGCTGTGTGTGTGCACTTGGATGGGTTAAACAAATGGGTTCAACTGAGTTTAGCTCCAACCCCTAAACACACCTGAACCTGCTAGGCATACTAAAAACTTTCAGGCAAGTTGGAGCTAAACTTTGAAAGAAAGTAGCCCTCAAGGACATTGGTTCGATTCCCAGGGAATGCAAGAACTGATTAAATGAATGCCTTATTTATTATTTTTTTCACAAAAAGATATAGTCTCTGCTATGAACTCTAATGGCCCAGATTTTTTTAATTTTCCATGTTCATTCCATCTCGAGCACAGTAAGATAGATGCTTTGGACTCTCCAGACAGTCCTCAAATCTCTCGTACATGTGCTGTTGTCCATGCACAAGTCTGTACAGACACAAAAATTGGGCTGCCTGTGGACTTCAGTGGACAGTGCTGATGACGAAATGTATATCACATAGACAGGGATGTTTAAAAGGGAAGTATACTTTCAGCCTAAGGTTAACAGTTTCCTCTATGGATGCTGCGCAATGGCATACAGTACACAGTAGAAAGAGGTTCCTGTTTAAGTTTACTATCTTGCATTTATACATTTGGTAGATGGTTTTACCGATTACGGCTGCTGTGCAAAGCTTCTGTTCTACATCCCCCACGTTTTCTCATCCAGTCTCCCCTACTCTACCTCTCTGAGCTTTTTATAGATCCTACTACTGTATAATACACCTCCCCCATCCTTCTCTTTCCCTCTCTCTGTGTCTCTATCCATTGGGAAGTGGGTCAGTGGGTCACCCAAGCAGAGGTGATGCCACTGAGGGTCACATTAGAATAGTTAAGTGCTGAAACATTGTATGGCAGAGGAACATGATAAACTGGACTGATAAGGAGCAAGTAAGTGTTGAGAAATAGGAGGTGTCTTCAGCAAGAAAGGTTAGGTTAAAACTGCTAAGACAAGCACCAATGCAAAACTAGGTCTTTAGGTCTATAATATAACAATGAGTTGAAGGGTTTTTGTGTTTAGAGGTATCATATAGCACCATCAGGTGAAGGCGTGGGTCAGTGTAAGGAGAGACGTCAAGGTTTCAGGTGACAAATGCAATGACATAATATAATGGAGGGAGATTAGCATCTATCATATAGTCAGCGACAGAGTATTAGCTACGTTTTTTGCATTTGAGGGCACTACAACATTACAGTAGCCTGAAAAGTTAAAACCCACAATAGTTATTCATATATTCCTAAACTTCCAAATAAATTTGAAATCTAGTGTAATTACAGTGTGACTGGCTACTGGGGAGGAAAACCAGGTCAAATACATCATGTGACGTTGAAATATGATGGTGCTTATCTTTACTTTCCCGCTTTTTAGGTCACCTAAATATGTACACTAGCCCCAGAAAATATGATTTATTATCAGCCCAGTTTACAAAGCTCCCCAGAGACAATGCTGTCCTGTATGGGCAAAGTGTGCTAGAGGACAGATCGAAAAGATATTTTAGAATGTTTATGCATTGCATTCAATTGAAATAAAGGTCTCTTAGCTTCTGGGTTACATCGACAAAGCACTTTATTAAATCCCAGCTAGCATTTGGATCTTAATTAATCCTGCAATACAGCAAATGAAGACCTGGAAACGCATTAAACTGCAGTGTACTAGGAGTTCGGGCCATCTGTGTGCCCAATTCCCCAAATTAACCTGATTTGCTGCAGTTTTTACAGTGAGTGATGACTTGTGGGATTTCGGAGAGCCCACACTAATAAATCAGCGGTGAAAGTAAACTGTCAGAATGGGGTGTAAGCTATAGGGGCAAACAGCACAGAACAGATGGTGGATGTAGGGTTGAGGAAATATAAAGGTATTTTTTAAATATACTGTAGTGGTGAGGTCATATTAGCAAAATTTGCAGGCAAAAAAGACTCATTCTCCATTGTCAATACAGCAGCGATGCATCAAACAAGCAGCTTTCTGTTGGTTAAAGTATCAAATTTGTGTAACAAACTTGAACCTGATGCAAAATCTGCATGGGGAAATTGTTTTGCCCTTACTCGAAACTCCAGATTTGCAGATTCTGATTGAAAATATCACTGGATTTTCAAAGCAAACCTTTGCATTATGAAGTTGCTGATTTGTACTGAGCATTTTTATCATGTTGCTGAGCAGTTGCTAGGGTGTTGCATGTGGTTGTTAAGTGGGTTCTTACTGGCTTAAGTCCAACCAGTCAATATTCTGCTCTAACTGCTTAGAAACGCGCAGTTACTAGGGTGTACTGGGAGGTTACTAGAACATTGCTAGGTGGTTGTTTACCAACCCAGCAACATTCTTAACACTTAAGTATTTGTAGCAATACTGATATTTCCCCTAGCAAACACTGTAAATAACTGTATGTTTAAAGCTCATACCATCTCTGGACATGCCGACAGAGAGGCACTTCTTAAATCGACAGTGCTGACAGCGATTGCGGTTCATCCTCATGATCAGACAGTTTTCATTCTTCACACACATCTTATAATGGATGTTCTGCTGGATACTGCGGCGGAAGAAACCCTGAGGACAACACAAGATCAGAGTGAATGTGTGTGTTGCTGTAGGTGTGTGTGTGGCTTTAGTCTCAGACTGACACTAAACACATCAGTTACGCATTTTGAGGGTTTTTTATGTGCATGTGAGTGTGTATGTGTCTGTTCTCACCTTGCATCCCTCACATGCATGGACACCATAGTGAAATCCTGATGCAATATCCCCACATACTTTGCAGAGCAACACCATACCTCCTGTTTCTAGTAACACAAATTGTCAACAGTAAGTTAGCAGTGGACGATGGTCACCGAATTTGAGACAATATCAAAAATGACTCTGATAATACTCACTGGTAAAGGTACCCGTGAACATACTTGGTCGCCTGCCGACTACTGGGTGAGAGTAGGTGTTTTGCCCTGATGATGTTACCATCGGTGTAACAGGGTTGACAGTGGTAGCACTGCTTACTTCTGGAAACTGGAAAACCAGTCTGTTGCCCCCTGCAGAACTGGCATTGCTTCCAGTTGGATGTTTATTAAGGTCACCAAACTCATTGAAAGAGACCTCCTCCGGGGATGAGGGTTGAGAGGCTGGAGATTGGGTTTGGTATCCACTGGATGGGCTTCCTGGACTGGGGCTGGCGCTTCCAGTTGAGCCTGCATAGAGGATCACTCCTCCGCCTGTGTGTGAAGGAAAATGAGGGAAAACAAAGAATATTACATTAAGGGAAGTTGGTCTTATCATTTATATCTAGCTCTGTCATGAAACTCCAGATGGTGCAGACTGATACATCCTTAATGCAATCTGCTAGTAATGAAATTGTTCACTACATGCACAACCAGATTGGTCTCTGGTACATCAGCAGCCAATGAGATTGCTTACTCAACATTTAAAAAGTCTGGTTCGGTGTTCACTGTAAGTTCGCGCCTCAGTAACCCTCCACCTCCCCTAGCTCCACCGGTCTAGATCTGCTATGGGTAATTTCATGTATGCTATTTGCACAGCATAGCTACATGCTCACAGCAGCTAGTCTGCATAATGTATTGCCAATAACACGTTTCTGTAATTGTGTAACTGTAACTTTGGTGGACTTAAACTTGAAAAATGTTGTATATTGATGTCTTTCCGCAGTTTAAATAAAATACGTTCTGATGTTCATTCGTGTTTATTTCATGCTCTAAGTAAATATGAAAAGACCATTGGTTCACATGCCGCTTGAACTGAGGTAATACAGTGACATGTCACAACACATTAAAGAGCCACAAAATGGTATTTATTGTTTACATTTTTTTTTTTTTTTTAAAGTCAAAATTTGAAAGCTGAGACCTTGTTTCATACCAAAATAACCTGCTCTGTCTGTCGGCATGTTGTCTGTTTCCTTTTTGGAATTGTATTTTTTAATGCGTGAGAACATAATGTGTAATGTGAGAGTGGCATGGCTTGTCGAACATAGCGACAGTAACTAAGGAGGGCGAGTTTTTACGAAAGGTCAATTGCTCTGTAGGGGCAACAGCGGAATTCACTTTAACAGAATTGGAAAGCATTAACTTACAGTTGTCTTCATATCCCCTGCACCTTACACATGTTTATTAAGTATTGTGACTAATTTCAACCACCAATAAGAATGTGTAGTCATTCAGTTTTACAAATGTTGCATGTTTAAATTCATTCTACAGAATTCCTCAAATCTGTCATTTATTTGAGGCTTTTACCCCCACACCAGACCAGTAGGATGTTTTAAAAAAGCTCCCAGGCCACTCATTTCTATATATGTAAACTCGGAAATGTCCCACATGTCTGAATCCTCTGCTGCTCCCAGTCTGTCAGCTCATCCATCTCCATGAATCACATGCTTCAAACCGCGCCTCTGGAAGCCAGTGTGAGAGAAATGAGCCAGGATGAGCCAGACTGACTCACGTGTGCAAGTGCATCGTTGAGGAATCTGATTTATTTCAGCAAGTCGGTTCACTCCAGTGATTCGATCCATTTGAGTTGCGTCTCCAAAACGTGTTCCAAGGAATTGCATGCTGAATTTCACAAGTTGTGTGTTAGTTCAATTCCTGATTTTTATTATGTTCTGAATTACCTTTTATATTTTAGCTTTTTAAATGTCGTTTTTCTTTGTCAGCTCAGTGCTGCCACCTTTCTAACGCGTTTTCCTTGCGTCAGAAAGTCTCCATCGTGTAGGTGCAGTTGCAAAGTTCGTTCCTACAGCTCAAATTATTACTCTTATTAACCTTCCCGAGTCACCCCCACTTTCTTACTTTTCCAGAAAGATTTAATGGTCTTCTTCAAATCCTTAAAACTCATGCGTCATAAAAAAAAAGCCTTTAAACTATGTAATCTTCTGAAGATATTTTTTTGATGATTAAGCCCTTTGTATTGTATTTTATGTATTTATGTACTTATTTTTCTTTTTTTAATTGTCTAGTTATGTTTATTTTGGTTATCTATGTATTTTTTTGTTATGCTGCTATTTGGACTTCTTGAATTGTATTAAGATTTTTCTTACTGTTGTTTACTTGGTATTTTGTATGTTCTTTCAAGCATTCAAAAAAAAAAAAACCTTTCCAAGTCAGTTAAACCGAATCTTTATAAAGAACCGACTCCAAAGAACAATTTGTTTGCGAGTCATAAACACAGATCTGAGAACTCCCACGCGCACTGCTCGCTCCTCCAGAGCTGCCAGCCACCTGACCGCCGACTCACATGTGCTCCTGACATAGTGAACGCCCCAAAGCACAAGCCTCTTTCCGCAGTCCCGTGTCTAGAACAGCCGCAGTACGAGAGAAAAAAAAGGCACAAACTGCCAGCCTGCTGCTCACGTTTGAAGAGGACATAAAAACAGTAACCAAGGCCATATTTATGCGTGCGTGTTTATAATACTCGAGTCACCGGAAACTGGAGTGCATGCATGAACGTGCACGGTCACGTTTACTCGACATATGAGCTTGTTTTGTGTTTGCCTTCTTTTTTTAAACCCAACACATTTCACCTCATCTCACTTGCTTATAACATGATGCCTCACAAATGGCTTGGGATATAGATTAGGCTACATTAACTATCCTTCTCAATTTAATTCCACCTGAATGAACGACCATTGTGGCATCTTAAAAGGATACACGCAGACATAATAATTTCCCTAAACACCATGACACACTAAACCTTTGCTTTAGTGTAATGTGTCTCACATGCACATGGGTGATGAGTGACTCAAAGAGTGAATAAATGAACGGGTTATTGAATTTCAGTCGTTTTTGTCTGAATTTGCCCTTTTGCAGCTGCCATGAGGGAAACCAAACCTCCCACTCAAAAGCAATAATGATAACGGACAGATGTAGACATGGATACAATATCCAGTTGATATGCAAGTACATTTTTTAGTATAATCAATTTGTGGATGGATTTAAATCAGAATAGTGTAAACGTAGGCCTGTCTATGTTTAGTAGCCTATATATGTTGTATTGCAAGGGTTCTCAACTCTGGCTCTCGAGGTCCACTTTCCTGCAGAGTTTAGCTCCAAGCCTAATCAGACACCTTTTCAATAGCTATCGAGGTCCGTACAGATCCCTAAGACCAGAGATTGTCTTATTATTGGGAGATGCGAAGGGCAATTACTATTGGAAAAATTATAACAGCTAACATGGATAACGTGAGGCACCTCAGCCAATCAGGACAATGGCCGTCGTCTACCACCAAGAGCTAATTAATATTAATTTAGCCAAATTATAGATCACTCATATACATAAAATTTCCAAATGGTCTGACTGAACATATTTAAACCAAAAATGGACATTAAAGTTCCGGCCCCCCCCCCCCTTCAAAAAAAAAATTCCACCTTCAAGTTGTTCCAAACTTGCATGATTTTTTTCCTACCGTAGAATATCAATTACAGTATTTTGATATTTTGAGAAATGTCTCTTGCATATAAAGGACGTAAATGGTACCAAGAAGTACAAATACATAATACACAATATCTTCTTTTGTGTGGAAAAGAAAGAATGTTATAAAGTTTGAAACCCAGCCGAAAAACAAGGGGGGGGGGTGATTATGAGAATGTTTCATTATTGGGTGAACTATCCCTTTAAGTAATTTCCATTTTCACTGTTTTTGGCAGGTGAGCTTTCTCAGTTGGGAGGCTTTGATTTCTTGTTTCAAGGTTTGTTCGTAGAGCTGGATGCCCTCAGACATGTGCTGCTGCTGAAAAGTAGGTCAGTGTTGCTATCTTCTATAGGTGCCAACACACACGTGCAGTATAACTTATGCAACTTCCAAATATGAACAAATATTATATTATCCTTTGCTTTGTAATATAGTTCATTTATTTTTAACAGCATCCCTTAAAAGTGTGCACAATGCAATTAAGAATTAAGGAGCACATTCAGATTTAGTGTTACAAGAATTACAAGTAACGCACTGAATTAAACATGTCAAATAGTATTTTCGTGTATTTTTACAACTTAGAAAAATATTTGTATATAGTACATACGAGCTATTCATGGCCTTAAAAGGAGCATCTTCTATCACATAACAGTGTGTTAAAGAGTTAAACAGAGATCATGCAGGCAGAGAAGAAAGATCTGAGCTCAGATCTGTGCCTCTTTGACTTTGACCCAGTGACCAGCCTCCCTCCCTTCAGAGGCTGCATGAGACACGGGCTGCCGGAACAAAAACACAAGCAAGGAGGGGCTGTGTGCCTGGGAAATCACGCGTGGCACGTGGAGCTCGGAGTCGATCCTCGTGACGGTGAAAGCGAAAGTCTGTCTGTATGAACACCACTGCGCCTGACAACATCATGCAGGTGGCCAACTGAGCGCTTTCTAAGAAATCCCCGGCACCAGATTCACAAAAAACATACTGGATATGACATGGCCAACACAGCTAGCTATGTGTTTCCAGAGATGTTCATATTTTAGATTTAAATGATGGTTGAACCTTTCAGCAAATTGTAGCCTGTGATCACATACAAGAAATTGTATATTAATCTTGTAATTTAGAGCCTACTGAGTTACTATGTATTTATCGTTATTATATTTGCTGCCAAAGATTATTATAAGTTGGATACTTTACATTCAGACTTATTAAAAATACAAATGTCTAAGAGCACTTTTATATGACTTTATAATACATAATTTAAGATTAGCCATCTAAAAAACATGTTATTGGCTCATAAGGAATACCATGTGATGATAGTAAACAAAACAGTGGTTTATTGCCAGCTGCGCCATTCATGTTGACTGTGTTTCGTGATCTTCTCACATGTTCATGAGCAGTTATTGAGCTACACTTTGAGGACGTGTTGGAGTGAATGTACAGGAATGTACAGGAGGAGCGCTATAGATGATGACAGTTAGTCATCAAGCCTGACTTGGTTTATGAATCACAGTAACCTGGTCGAAAACAAAAACCTTACAGTAGCCAAGGTTGGGTTTGGATTTTACCCACCCCCATAGCTACTGGAGACGGGTGTTAAATCACTAACGAAGTGGAAAAGAATGAGGCTGGATAGCTTTTCTTTTTTTATGACTGCAAATGGATTTTTAGCAACTAGTCGCTGGGTTGGAGGTCACACCGTGAACCAGTTCTCGATTAATTTATGAGGATGATACGTCATGATGTACAGTCTGGTCGCAGTGATTTTGCCAAGTAAGACATGTTCCTGGATCAACATTACTGTCCAAAAATACAGACGTAACCCAATCCCCACCCCTAAACCTAACCTTACCCATAATTTATTCCTAAAATCAGTTAACAAGAGTGTAGAAGCACCTAATCCTGATTGGAAGCCTAAAACTGACATTTCCTGAAAAAGTTATCTCTCAATTCTGATTGGTCGATTGGAATGATGTTCCAGGAACATTTTGTACTCGGTCAAATCACGCTCACCGTACAGTTTCCCGGGAAGAGCGCGTGAGGACAGCGATCTGCACGTGAGTTTGTTTACGTGCAACGCGAGACCGGAAATATTTTCCAAAACGTGGTTGTCCGTTCACGATATAGTCCAAAAATTTATTTGACATTCATTGCACTGTGCAGATGCTAAAAAGCATTGTGTGTGTGTGTGTGTGTAAAATGATAAACATGTCAAAGTATAATGTAATTTAATTACAAATCTTGACAGTACATGTATTTATTTTATATTCAAAGTCAGTACCAATATATATCCATGCCACCGTTTTCTAAAGTTAAACAAGATATTAAAATAAATGACAAAGTTGGCTAAAACAGCTAAACGGGTGAATGAAACATTACTATCATCCGTGCAAATCATTTACCTGCATTCATTCGTGTTTATAGACAATACATTGTTTTTAACTCACCTGGACTGCCGTCCATGGTGCCTGTTCCTGGTGTCGATGAAGGAAATGCAGGTATCGGAGTTGGGTCTGTGTTTCAAATTCCGTCTGCACAGGTAAGAACTTCAAGAAGTCTGTTAGGCAATGTCTCGAGAAAGAAGCAACACTCTAATGCCAGACGTCCTTCAGGTAAGCAGGGCAATGTGCCGTCCTCACTCTTTGAAAGATGACCTTAAAGACTGTGTCGCGTGCATTACAGTAGCGCTTTTCTTCAAAACAATCAGAGCCGGTGCACTGGCATCGTTCTCCAAGGCAGAGCTGTGTAACAAGCCTCACACTAAACACCGGGCACGTTTTCAGGTGTCTTAAAAATGTGACTGAGCTTTGCCCCCACGAGTTCTCCCTCCTTTCTTTGCCCTTTCAATTGTTTGTGTTATTGTAGCTATGCCAAGAATTGTTGCTCCGTTTCACACACCCTCCTTCTTTCCTTTCCAGTCACGCTGCTGTAGTAGAGTTGCTTGTTCTTCCTTCCTCTTGCCTCCTCCCTCCTCTCTACTCCCTCCTCCTCCTTCTCCCTCCTCCTCCTCCTCCTCCTCCTCCTCTCTGCTCTCAGTGGCAGGTGACTGAGCGTGGACTCGTTTGCCATCGGAATGACTTCTGCATGTGAGCGCTGCCCTACTGACACACATTTTATGCAAATGATTGCTGCTCTGGTGAGGGGGAGGAGAGCCGTGGGGGAAGCACATGGAGAGGAGGAGGAGCGCACCGTGACTGCTGTTTACTTCCCTCCAGAGAAGATCCTCTTCTCTACAGTACACTCGACTGATAGGCTTGGAGCCATCGAGGGTTTGCCCGTCAGAACACCTGCATCAACTGTTCTCAAAGGCACCCTGGTTCTCACGTTTTTGGCCTGCATCACACTGGTTTGGATGTAGGTCATGTGCCTAAATTAGAGACCCATATTTGAACAACCTGGGGAAAAAAGGAGAACCTAACTAAACATTGATGGGATTAATTTCATTTTCATTTCGAACAAAGCACAATAAGCATGTTTGTAGAAGTAAAAATGTACCTGCCCCTCTGTCAATTTAGTTAACATTCATCTATAAGGCCTACATACATTTTACAGTATGTGGTCTTTTATAAAAGACCAACTTGTGTCTTATACTGTAGTGTGTCATTTGGTCCCCCACTTTATATTAGGCCTTACTTACATCAAAAAATTGTAGTTGTTGTGTTCATATTATAATGCATTACAAAACACTTCTGATGCTATTAAGGTGGGATATGGGTAAGTTTAGGGATAGGTCTGGTGGGATGGGTAGTTGTAAGGGATGGGTCAAATGTAATTACATAAATTAATTACAGATGTAATTACATGCAGTTATTTTTCAAAATATAAGGACAATGTAAAAGCATTTACGTACACAATAAGTGCATTTTACAAAATTATTCATTTAAATGTCAGTACAGTAGTTAAAGCCACTTAATATAAAGTTGGACCTGTCATTTTTGTTGCTATAAATTACAGATTGGATTAAATATGATATAGTGGAGCCATGAAAAACATGTTTGTAACCCTGCGCGAACATTTACCAGGTTATACTACTGTACATACACAGTGCTGTTACACACAGATCAGGCGGTTTCGTCCTGGCAAAACATTTTATTGGGATTGTTTCTGCCATTGCTCCATCTGCTAAATCAATAATAAACAACATGAACTGTACAGCAGACTGTCACACTGAACAATGCTGGCATTGTGAATTCACGTGTATGAGAACAGTCGTTGTCATTCTCTGTAACTGACAGCAAGGGGCGGACTTAGTGATTTGGGGGCCCTAAGCAAATTCCAGGTATGGGTCGGCAACACACCAACTATGTGCTCGTTAACTTTTGTAACCCTTATTTTGCTCTCTCTCTCTCTCTCTCTCTTATTATAGTTTGTAGTTTATTTACCTCTTCACAACTTGTCTATAGTGTATCTAAATTCAGTAAATAATTAGTCAACCTGATGTTGTTTTAATCCCATGCAACTTGTCTAAGGGTTCTGAAGGCATATAGGTTTTGCCAAGAAAAAAGTCAAATGTAAACTATTACTAAGAGTGCACGGCAGCTTGAGTCAGCGTGCTCAGAAAAAAGCACACAAGTGAATCATTTTAAGAAAACAACATGAATAAAATCATGACACACGAAATAGGAGGTCTATAAACCTCAAAAGTACGTGTATACTTTATTCACTGAGGTGAATATCTCTGTTGTGAGACAGTAGCTGTATTGTTATAATTTCAAGATTACAACATGTGAGGCTCTGTGAGTGTAACTCCTCCAGTTCTACTCTCCTCATTCGCTCCAAGCAGGATTCGAACCAGCTTTCCCAGCACGGGATGCGGGGGCATTAACAAGCATGCTGAAGACTGCGCAGCCTCTTGCGTCAGTCACTTGAGATCAAGGGAGCTCTTAGTTGAATGTCACGTGTTGTCATCTAGAAATTACAACATGATGTGAACGCACGCAGCTAGTAAGACAGTTGTCATGTGAACGAATTATATGGTAAGCTATAGCCTACCTAACTTATTTTCTTTATGTTAATAATTAAAATGATTTTGCAACAATTACAACAAATATAACAATTTAATGAACTAAACATTTAATCGCTGTGTTATTTATAATGAATTATAATCAATTAGACTGCAGGAACCAATCGGTCTTCTTCCTGGACAGAAAACAAACACAAACACCTAGAAACATAGAAATGGAACAAAAAGGACACTTACAATTCCTGCAAAATCGCGCTTTGATTTATGTTGTTTGAACTTAGTTATAATGACCATTAATTTATTTTAAATTACATATTTCATACACTAGTATCCGAAGCTATAGGTTGTGAAATCAAACATTTCTCGTTTTTATTTATTTATTTATTTTTGGTTAGCTCATTCGGTTTTTTTTTAGTTGGACGTGTTACTTCGGCTGTGCGTCCTGCGTCATCAACCCGGGACTAACGTTTGATTCAGTTTGATTTGTGAACCGGCTCAACCGGTTACTTCCTGAGAACTGGCTCAAAAGAATGTTTCATTCAAGAAACCGACCATCACTACTCTGTAACGCTTCATTAATCACGGTATATTTCCGAGTACATCAACAGTCAACAGCATCCAAATTTAATAAACTCTTTTAACTCATATGTCATATACCACAAGTTCTTAACCTTTCTTAATGGCATTATGATTACACACTCGTTAAACATGATCGGCCTCCAAGTGCTGATATCATCTGAATGAAATAAACTCTTCACAAAATACAATGAAAGTATACATAACACATTAACATATTATCTGCACTTAGACATCATTAGTCTTACCTGCAAAGTCAACAATAAACACCTGAATTTTACAGCACACTGAACAACTCTGGTGTGAATTTGTGTGTATAAGAACAGTCATTTTGGCTTTACTATCGCCATCTACTGTCACATGCCTGTATATATACACTAGGTCTAGGAATAATTCCCATAATTACTTTTTTTTTCTTCTTTGTTTTGAACTTGATTTTGGTCTGAAAATGTAAAATAGGACTTGTTTATGAAAATTTGCCATTTTATGAAATTGTATTTCCCTGCAACATTTATAAGTTGGATGTTGAGTCTTAGCCCAGTTCTGTAAAGTCAACTGCAGTCCGTTTTGTTTTGTTTTGTAATTCTTCAATTTGAACTTTATTTTGTGCTGACATTTTAAAATAATTAAAATGCCTTCAAAGTTGTGAACTGTATCTTTCAATAAAACTTTTAAGAAGTCATCCATCCATCCAACCAACCTATTATCCAAACCTCGTTGTCCTTCTTAGGGTTGTGTGGAGCTGGATCCTAACTCAGCATGTTGAGCCTTAAGTGGAGAAAACGTCTCTAGATTACGTATGTAACCATGGTTCCCCGAGGGAACGCCTCTGCGTGACTGCGTTCTGAAGCACGAGTCAAATCAGCCCAATGGAGTAGCGAGACGTCACGAGCGGGGTGACGTAAGCACCAGAAAGTATAAAAGCGCATCCAGCAGAGCGCAAACCAGCTTCGATGAAGTAGCGCCTGCAGGGATGCCGGGAGTATGGCAAAGAGACGCAGCGTCTCGTTCCCTCGGGGAACCATGGTTACATACGTAACCTAGAGACGTTCCCCTTCAGGAACTCGAGCTGCTTCAAGGTCGCTTTGGGAACGAGAATACCCACTGCGCCATACTACCAAGTCCCTGCCTGTGTGTGTATCTTGCGAGCACATCACGAAGAGAGAACTTGGAATCTGGGGTAGATGCCAAGTCTAGGTTGTTAAAGCGGACAAAAGTGTGCGGAGAGGACCAGCCCGCCGCAGCACAAATGTCCTGCAAGGCCACACCTAAGTTGAAAGCCTTGGAGGCCGCCATACTCCTGGTCGAGTGCGCTCTGACCCCCATAGGTGACGGGAGGCCAGAGGACTCGTAGGCTAGTGAGATGGCCTCGACCACCCACCTACTCATGGTCTGCTTGGTCGCCGGAAATCCCTTCTTTGACGGACCAAAAACAAACAAAAAACTGATCTGCCCTACGCCACGGGCAGCTCTGTGTGCGTAATTCGTCCAGTGTTCGAACTGGCGCAGAGCCGATGCAGCCGTTCTTTCTTGGCCTACTTCCTGAACGGAGAGGACAGATGCGTGACGGTACTATGGCCCTGGGGTGTAAGACCTTAGGGACATACCCGGCCCTCGGGTAAAGGAATGCCCTAACCATTCTGGAGAAAATTCCTAAATACACACCCTTCAGATGGGGTAGATAACCCTGCAGAGAATCGCTCCTGCAGAAACTCCAGACTGTACCCTTGGCAGTTGACTGGGTTCTGCGAATCCGCTGTCTGCACTGAGCCAAAGTTTTCCACTCAAGGCATAACTGTTGTCCTAGTGGCGGAGCTCTGGACGGAGTATATCTCAACACCTCACTGATAGAGACCAAATGCTAAGAGCTGTGCCCCCTCAGGGGCCATGCCCCCAGCTTCCATAACTCCGGGCGGGGGTAAAGAATGACGCCCCCCGCCTGAGAGAGGAGGTCCCTCCTGTTGGAATCTCCATCGGAGAGCCGTCGAGGAGGGACACCAAGTCCGATAACCATACTCGGGCCGGCCAGAACGGTGCTACTAGCAACAGGATATCTGCCCCCTGATTTAGATACCCAGGGATGTAAACTGCTCTTAGAGAGAGGAGATTCCCCTGAGCCTACAGAAGGATCTGGCGCGCCAGCTTGTTCAAGGGGCGCGAACGCAGACACCCCTGCTGATTGATGTAGGAGACCACCAATGTGTTGTCTGCGGACAAGCACATGATGCCCCCTTAGTTCTGGAAGGAATTGTGTCAGAGCTCGAAACACGGCCAGCATTTCGATGCAGTTGATGTGCCAAAAGAGATGATGTCCTTCCCACAGACCCTGGGCAGAGCGTCCACTCATGACTGCTCCCCTGCCCGTGAGAGAGGCATCCGTCGTTATCCTTACGCGACGACAAGGAGCCCCTAACGTCGGGCCTTGAACCAGGAATCAACGTTTCTTCCACATGTCTAAGGCACGTAAGCATCGCCGCCTGACCTTGATTGTGTGAAGTGGGTTGCCCCTCGGGGAAAACCCTTTGGTCCTGAGCCACCACTGCAAGGGTCTCATGTACAGCAGGCCAAAAGGTATCACGTTGGACGCTGCTGTCATCAGGCCCAACAGCCTCAGAAACTGTTGACAGTGAGTGACTGGCCGTCTCTTACTCTCGTGACTGTCGTGAGTATTGACTCGATTCGAGCAGGAGATACAGACGTCCCTGCATCGAGGTTGATTCCCACACCACGCCTAAATACTGCTCTCTGTTAGTGTAGAAAGAACACTCTTCTTGCGTTTAGTCTTAAACCCACTCTCATCATAGTGGGTCGAGACGACATCTCGTCCGAGCCGCCATCTGCTCCGATGAGCTAGTATTAACCAATCGCGTGAATTTTATTCGTATGCCCTTGATCTCAGAGATCCAGAGCAGCTCCACACAACTTCGTGAAATGCGGGTGGAGGAGGCCGAAGGGAAGAAACTCGTATATTGGTATGCTTCGTCCCCCCGAAAGCAACTTATGAACTTCCAGTGTTGAGGGATGATGGAAACATGGAAATAAGCGTCTTTGAGATCTATCGTAACAAACCAGTCATCGGACTGGATCTGAGATACTATCTGATTGATAGTGAGCATCTTGAACCGACGCCGTTTTTAGGGATTTTTTTGATAGCGCACAGTTCAGAGACGAGATCTAAGCTCAGACCAACCCCCATCCTCTTCATACTATTAATTAACTTCTTATAACCCGACATACTCTCGAGAGATGCGGAACCGTTTATGGCCTCCTTTCTCAAGAGATTGTTTACTTCTTGTTCCATTACCAGAGCCTGTTTGGGGCCCACTAGTGTGGGATGACCCCGTTGAAACGAGGTGGATGAGAACCGAACTGTATTCTGTAACCTTTTTCTACAATCTGCAGGACCCATTTTGATATATTTGGTAGAAGTTTCCACGCTACCAGAAAATCTACTAAGGGAACCAGCTTCTCGAGGCTGGCCTCTGGTGTTATTAGAGGAGACAGTTCGGTGCCCTGAAGTGGATGACTGGCAGGGAACGACCGACCTGACTGCTGTAGCACCCTCACTTGAGAGGGCGAGCTCTCCCGTGCCGTACCATTGCCGTTGCCCCGACCCCCGATCTTTCTGTGGAGGGGTGCGGGTTGCAACGCTCTGTTTATTAGACTGGCGATATGAGGAGCTTGATGGCTTGGGCTGCCCCCGCTCAGCAGCCCCACCCCTGAGCAAGTCAGCCTGGTATGCTTGTAACACCGCCATTGTGTGCAAACATGCGCCAGCCTGACCTGCCGCCGTATAAGCTTTCACAACCTGACTCGATGTAAGCCTAACGGGCCTGTTGGGAAGCTTCGGGGCCTTCAGGGACGTTGCTGAGGATGGGGAGAGATAGCTCGTAAGCGTCTGCTTCACCACTGGCATCACCCCATATCCCTTATCATTCAGCCCCACGATGTTCTTTTGAATAATTTGAGACTGTGGGGCTATAAATACGGGATGAGTACAGTTTCGGAGATTGTTGATAAACGGAAGGCCCCCGTCATGAATGCTGTGATCTGGATTCAGAAAACACTCGTCTAATTAATTTTAGGACGAGCATCCTGTTTCTAGGCTGGCCAAACAACCAAAAAACGATATTTTATTTTGGCTACTGCCTGAATCACACCTCATATGTGAGGGACTGTGGTGGCGAGTCCACAGCCTCCTCTGTCTCGACACTCATCACATCCCCCTCCTCGGAGGAAGATAGATGAAGCATCTGGCTCTCTCTCTCTCTCTCTGGGGGGGGGGGGAGAAACCGCAGCGCGGGCTTCCGAACACTGAGAGAGAGAGCCGTGGATCTCGGATCCCTCCACTAAATCCACCCGCGATCCCCACGACAACAGTCTACACCGTGTCTCGGCAACAGCGGGATCGCAAACCTGGCCGCTCTCATCAAACACAGCCAGGCGAGAGCGGAGCATGCGCAGCGAGAGCTCGCGGTGATGACGATCAGCTGCTCGAAAGCTGACCGTGCGTGCTTCGCTCCTAAACAAACGACACACTAATCGTGTGTATCCCCTGCCGCCAGATATCGTGGAGGGAGACACAGCGTTTGTAATGCCGTTCGCGGGGGGGGCCTTGGTAATTCGCTATAGACTTTTTCATGATTGTTTTTCATATATGCTTTTGCGGACAGACAACAGTAAATAGACAGACACATACACAGAGCGGAAGCTGGTTTGCGCTCTGCCGGATGCGCTTTGTTAACTTTCGGTGCTTCTCTCCCTACCTCCATTGGTCTATTGACACGTTCGTCAGAACGTGTTCATGCAGAGGCGTTCCCAAAGTGACCTCGACGCAGCTTGAGTTCCTGAAGGGGAAACCCTGGATAGATGGCCTGTCCATCATAAGGACTGCTCACACTCACAACGGGGTTCAAATTGGGGCTCAAAATTTACTCCTCACAAATTGAGCCAAGAGACCACTTTTTTTGAAAGCAGTTTATTTTAAATCCAAAGTGATTATTCCCGAGGATGCAGCACATCCTGAAATGTATGTACATTATTTAAGTTGGACCCATTACTATCATGTGCTCACTTTAAACATACGGTAAGTAAACACTGGCTCACCCTGCTCTCCCTTGTTGGTAGATCACAAAAATGAAATTACACATGTAGTATACAAATCTAATAACATTAAGAAATGTTTCTTGAGCAGCAAATCAGCATATTAGAATGATTTCTAAAGGACCTAAAGGACTAATGATGCGGAAAATTCAGCTTTGATCACAGGAATACATTTACAATATATTACAATAGAACTATAATTTACAATATGACTGTTTTATTTTATTGTTGATCAGATGACCTTGGATAAGCATAAGTCTATGTTCTCAAACATTAAATATTTTACTGACCACAAACTTTGTTTATCATCACAAAGTTTATCATGTGACGGTAATTGTTAACAAACATCATGACACATTTTCCTAGAACACATAGCCATGTTCTAAAATAGATTTATGCTTGAAAGATTTGACCAGCCTGCTAACTATTTCTAATAAGGCCATGCTTTCCATGAGTGGATGGTATACTGTATAAGGGGACAGGAGATTATAGAGTCTAAAAATAGGTCTGCTGCATACTGGGCCACTGTATGAAGAACCTGAAACAGAAAGAGAGAGGCCAGAGAGAAAGCTTTTACAATTTAAGAACATGTTAGAGGGCTAATGCAAGAGAAGAAGAAGGGGAAAACAACAACAAAATCCAAACTAAACATTTTAGACTGACCAGTTGTGTTTGGTTGTTTGAATGGATGTTGAAATATAGTGAGCACTGTGTGAAACTGAAACTTCAAAATTGTTGCAGTTTGATTGATTGATTTATTTTAATTTACTTGTTTAACCAGGAAAGTCCCCCTGAGATCTCTTCTATCAGGGAGTCGTGGTCAAGATCGGCAGCAAAGGACATATTTACAAAGAAATACAAAACACCACCCAATGAACAAACACAAAATGCACTTTTCTAAAAACAATACAAATCCTAGTCAGTTATTAAAACATGTACACTGTTCTATATAAACAGAATATTTTTAAACATACACTCTAAAAAATGCTGGGTTAAATATAACCCAGCGCTGGGTTAAAAAGGGACAAACCCAGCTGGGTTGTTGAACCCAGCGTGTGGTAGTTTTTGAAACCAACCGCTGGGTCAAAACAACCCAATAGCTGGGTTTGTCCCTTTTTAACCCAGCATTTTTTAGAGTGTAGCGAGGGATGGTACACATTCCATATGTAATGTACCTTGAAGCTTGTTCCACACATACGGAGCATAATTAGAAAAAGCAGATCGACCTATCTCTGTATGAAACATCAGCATCTTAAGTAAGAGTTTATCTGCTGATCTGGTATTTTAAATATTTATGCAGTATGTCAACAAACTAGATATATACTGTGGTAATTCACCCACCAAAGCTTTTAAAATAAAAATATAACATGTTTTTTTCTCCTTAAGCACAATGAAGTCCGTTTTGTCATTTCATATAAATTACAGTGATGTGTACGGACACTTGTAACAAATCGTAAAGCAGCATGATAAACTACATCCAGTTTTTTCCAAAACATTCAAAGGTGCATGCATATTAATTATATCACCATAGTCCAATACTGATAGAAGAGTACTTTCTACTAAACGTTTTCAAGGAGAAACATTTTTTTAAACAAAACAAAAAAAAGAAACCTAACCGTGGTCTCATTTTTTTTTTTTAAAGACTGTCAGTATGAGAGCTGTCAGCTTATCATCGAGCCGGATACCAATATATTTATTACATGCAACCCTTTCAATCTTTGTACCATTTAAAGTTGGAATCTTAAAATCATTTAATGATAATCTGGACCATGTAAAATCATGTATTTAGTTTTTTTTAGCATTTAAAAGTAATTTCAAGTTATCAAGAGAAGAAACTATTAAAACTATTCAATTAGTTCAAATAGAAGTGCTTAAGTGTTTATATAACAAAATACATTTCCAAAAAAGAAAAAGAATTTACATTAAAAGCATGCAGTCGGCTTACAAATTTACTTAAGTGGCATGCCTCTTTTCCATTTGGTGCATTCATAAACGGCTACGAGGTGACAATATGCTTATCCTTCGGTTAAACAATTTGTAGAAGTATTTTAAAAACAGTAACAGCAACAAAAAAACATTTAACTGTATGTGTGTGCAAAGAAATTGGTGCCTTATTCAAGTAAGAAAGAATAAGCACGTGTTTAAATAATAAAAAAGTTAAAAGGAACATTAAAAAGCGTATTGTGGTACACATTTTAAAGAGAGTTGAAGGATAACATTAATCATCGCTATAATACGCATCATTTACAAAGGCAGACAAAAGTTTAACAAAACATGTCAACTTTTTGAGAATGTGCAAGAATGTGAGTCTTAATGTGCGTTTCCATGCTTTCAAACAGCATGAAGACTCAATAAACATTCTCTGAGAACTGGACTGTATCAGAGGAGGGATGTTTTTATAATTGCTCTGCCACCTACCAGCTTGATCGGCATCTCTTGGCATTCCACTCGTTCACATTATCTGCATGCATATTATCTGTATTCATTATCTATATCATAGGCTATATAATTACTATATTAAAACTAAGGCCATGTTAGGCCGGGTCTGAATGTCTATTTTTAACTGATTTATTATTTATATTCTTCATTTATATCTAATTAAAAACTTGAGGCATTGCTAAAACAAAGTTTTAATTATAAGAAAGGCGCTTAACTCAAAGTTCAGGTTGCAAGTGAAACTAAAAAAAAATGAGTGTCCCACAGTGTTTATGCACCTCAACACTGTTTTACACGAGCAGTTAGTGATCACAGAAGTGCCCATAATAACCTATATTTCTTTATTATGTAACAGACAGTGGGGAAAAAAGTATTTTGGAGTCCAGCCACCAATTGTGCAAGTTCTCCCACTTAAAAAGATGAGATAGTCCTGTAATTTTCATCATAGGTATACCCCAACTATGAGAGACAAAATGAGAAAAAATAATCCAGAAAAGCACATTGTAGGATTTTTAAAGAAATAATTGGTAAATTCCTCGGTAAAATAAGTATTTGGTCACTTACAAACAAGCAAGATTTCTGTCTCTCACAGACCTGTAACTTCTTCTTAAGAGGCGCCTCTGTCCTCCACTTTACCTGTATTAATGGCATCTGTTTGAACGCGTTATCAGTATAAAAGACACCTGTCCACACCCTCAAACAGTCACACTCCAAACTCCACCATGGCCAAAGACCAAAGAGCTGTCAAAGGACACCAGAACCAAAATTGTAGACCTGCACCAGGCTGGGAAGACTGAATCTGCAATATGTAAGCAGCTTGGTGTGAAGAAATCAACTTGTGGGAGCAATTATTAGAAAATGGAAGACATACAAGACCACTGATATCTCCCTCGATCTGGGGCTCCACGCAATATCTCACCCCGTGGGGTCAAAATGATCAAAAGAACTGTGAGCAAAAATCCCAGAACCACACGTGGGGACCTAGTGAATGACCTGCAGAGGGCTGGGACCAAAGTAACATAGGCTACCATCAGTAACACACTGCGCGTCCAGGGACTCAAATCCTGCAGTGCCATATGTGTCCCCCTGCTTAAGCCAGTACATTTCCAGGCCCGTCTGAAGTTTGCTAGATAGCATTTGGATGATCCAGAAGAGGATTGGGAGAATGTCCTATGGTCAGATGAAACCAAAATAGAACTTTTTGGTAAAACTCAACTTGTCGTGTTTGGAGGATAAAGAATGCTGAGTTGCATCCAAAGATCACCATACCTACTGTGAAGCATGGGGTGGAAACATCATGCTTTGGGGCTGTTTTTCTGCAAAGGGACCAGGATGACTGATCTGTGTAAATGAAAGAATGAATGGGGCCGTGTATCGTGAGTTTTTGAGTGAAAACCTCCTTCCATCAGCGAGGGCATTGAAGATGAAATGTGGCTGTGTCTTTCAGCATGACAATGATCCCAATCACACCGCCCGGGCAACGAAGGAGTGTTTTCGTAAGAAGCATTTCAAGGTCCTGTAGTGGCCTAGCCAGTCTCCAGATCTCTACCCCATAGAAAATCTTTGGAGGGAGTTGAAAATCCGTGTTTGCCCAGCGACAGCCCCAAAACATTACTGCTCTAGCGGAGATCTTCTGCATGGAGGAATGGGCTAAAATACCAGCAACAGTGTGTGAAAAACCTTGTGAAGACGGGTGGGTCGTTGCGTCTGAAAACGTTTGACCTCTGTCGTTGCCAACAAAGTGTATATAACAAAGTATTGAGATGAAATTTTGTTATTGACCAAATTACTTATTTTCCACCATAATTTGCAAAAAATTCTTTAAAAATCCTACAATGTGTTTTTCTGGATTTTTTTTCTCATTTTTCTCTCATAGTTGAGGTATACCTATTATGAAAATTACAGGCCTTTCTCATCTTTTTAAGTGTGAGAACTTTTGGTGGCTGACTAAATACTTTTTTTTCCCACTGTATGTAATTTATCTGGTATTTAATAATCAAGCGCCTCGGGATTTTTGGTAAAATCATTTATGTAAGAGTGCTTGATTAAATCATGCATGATTTCTGGTGACAATGCTCAATCTCTGAACAGATGTGTGGACAACAATGAACCATCCATGTTTACTCACCTGATAAGTTACTGTCTCTTAGTCATTTCCATATCAGTAATTACATATTCAATTAAGATCATAGGCTGAAGATCTTTTTTTTCCCCTTATTGTTGAATTAGTCATCCCAGGGTTGAGAATACAATGAATCCGAAATGATTCAGCTTTGCAATGTTCATCTTGTTGTTTTGAAACATTCTTATGATCATCACCCTTACCACAACAGAATGAGACGGATCCCCATATTTGTATTATTTCATAACTTAAAAAAAAGATCATAATTAAACTCAGAAAATTTATGCATTCTCAAAAATATGACTTATAAATCAGAATCTAAATTGAATCTGTAACTAATTATCTAACTAATTTTGATTATTAATTATCTAACAATTCTTATGGAGCACAATAGCCACATGTTATGTACTTAAAGGGTTATTCCCCCAAAAATGAAAATTAGGCTTGTTTACCTCACCCCCGAGGCATCCTATGTGTATATGCCTTTCTTCTTTCAGACTAATCCAGTCAAGAGTTATATTAAAAAATGTCCTGGCTCTTCAAGCTTTATAATGCCACTCATCGGTGTTGCTGCTTCATGCAGTCCCCCCAAAAAAAAAGAAGTTAAATAAAAATCGCCCTTCCATAAAAAAAGTGTCTCACACGGCTCCAGGGGGGGTTAACAAAGGCCTCCTGTAGCGAATCGATCTGTTTTTGTAAGAAAAATATACATTTTCAAAATGTAATAATCACTTTAATCTAACTTGCGCCAACAGTTGTACACAGAAGCACCTCCGGCGGATGACGTATGAGTTCGCTATGGATAACCTTGGATGGATGCGCTTTATTTCACTTCTTTTGGGCTGATTCACTGCAGCACCGCTGAGTGCCATTAAACAGCTTGAAGATCAACGACAATTTTTAATATAACTCCGACTGGATTCGTCTAAAAAAGTCATATCACCTAGATCATCGGGTGAGTAAAGCGCAGCCCATTTCATTTTGGGTGAATTAACCTTAATCTGACAACCTATTATTTCACAATAGCCTTTGAATAAATAGTGATGTCATAATAACCTGTTCGCTTCAGCTACTGATGTCTGCTTGGTCTACTTCTTTCTGTCTCTCATTCATCTGGCTTTTTATTTCTACTGCTTTTCTATGTCTTATCACCCATACATTTATCAGTAAAAAAACATTTTTTTTACTCTGTTATATAAATATAGTCATTATTGAGTATTTGGAGGTTTGTTCATGTTCACTGCAGGTAGTTAATTATTATATTACTACTTTTTAATATTTTAAATGAAATTTTAATTGACTTAACATTTTTTTAAAATATGTCTTTGCAAAGAACTTGCAGTTGTACTCAGTATATGAACCACGCGAGGGCGCCCTTACATCAACAGATAGAAGTGGCTCTATTTCAATTAATGCCTTAGAATCTGATTTGAAAAAGGTGAATTGGAATGACTGGAACAGATTATTTATTTATTTATTTAGCAGTGGACAGCTGTAACCCAAACACAATCTACTATCAAATTGATCAAATTAATTGTTTTATTGAATTTAATTATGTTTTATTCATAAATTAGCTTTTTCATTTGGGATAAACCCAGTTTAAAAATAATATCAATTTACTATAAATATAATGCGTAGTTGACACCTAGGCTATAATAAATATATGACTACCTCTATAATATATACGAGTGCATAAATGACACTATTATGAATAATGAGGCATCAGCTCGATTAAGCAGGAACGGACAAGCTTTTCAGGGATGATGACGGCAACTCCAAGATTTCAAAGGATTTAAAACCGTCCCAGAGAGATGGCCTTTATTGCTCGACAGGTAAGATATAACGCTGCCTTTTGTAACGTTATTTATTTAAATGGGTCAAAACAACAATGGAAGGCAGTTACCTGCTCAAAAGACACCAGGGATATTAGTTTACGTTATAGCCTATCTTTTGTTTTAGGAGAGGGCTGAGTTTTGATGTTGTTAGTGATACAATGATCACCTCAAACAGCCATATTCATCCACGCTGTAGAGCAGAGCAGAGCCGAAGCCTTACTGCAATTACTTACAATTACAGTAAATTGCACTTACTGCAATTATCAAAACATTGTTCCTCCGCAAGGGACTTTACACCTCAACCGCTAGAGGGCTAATGAAATCTTCAGTTAACCTACTGAGTTTACTTGTTAAACCTGCTTTCTGGAACACCTGTGTTAAGCATAAGATTTATTTATATTCTTTGGACAGTGATGCTAGTGATGTGCAGAATGCAACATAGGAGATGTTCATAGCCTACATAGAAAATGTGTCTGCGTACAGAGAGGAAGAGAGAGCTAAAAAAAAAAGGAGGCATCCAGAGATGTAAAAGGGTTTTTGTCAGGACATGTTGTGATGGGCATGTTGGTATAATTACAGAGTGAGCGTGGTGTTTGGAAACTCAGCATACAGCTCTGCCAATACACACTTGCAAAATACCTTGAGCATTCAACGCCCTAATTCATACAGACACTCTTATAAACACAAGCACATGTGTGCTCACACACACCAACCCATGAAATCAGCATTAGTGGCAAATCATGTTTAGTCAATGTATATGCAAGCACACCACAGGTTTGAATTTGCCTGAAAGTGAATGAATACATTCCAAAAACTGCAGCTATGCAAAATGCAACATTGCATTTTGTTGAATCATAATTTGTAACTATTTATTTGTATCTATCCGAGTCATATTCAGTAGACAATTTCTGAAGTAATCATGGCAAATAAATATAGCATCTTCACATTTTCAATTTCTGCACCAAAACAAATTTTGTCACAAAAGCAGGAATGATTTGTCTGATCTAGAATGTGGGATCAGATAAAGCTCTCAAGTTCACAGCTTAAAGGGTTAGTTCACCAACAAATGAAAATTCTGGCGTATACTCACCCTGGTGTTTGTTCCAAGCCCCGTAATATGGAGTCAATATAATGCCACTTATATATGCAAAATAATTTTGCAAACGAAAATTGAAGCATTGAGAAAAAATAAAGAATTGCAAAAGAAAATGAAGTATTGCGAGAAAAAAAAAGTTTTGCAAACAAAAATAAAGAATTGCAAAATATAAATAAAACAGCACAAAAGCAATGATTTTGCAATACATAATTTCCATGGCCATATCTACTAATTTATTTGCAACGCTGCTTTTATTTTGCGTTTCAGTCAAGTTTGAGCTTGCGATACCGTTTTCCCTTTGCGCTTCACGTTTCTGCGCGTCTCGCTTTGTGGCACTGTTTTGACATGGGGGTGGAGTCAAGGGACGGGGGCGTGTACAACAGGCCTGGACACGCCTCCCTGGAAGTGACGCCATCGGCCCGAGACGCAGCTCACTGATCCAGGCACCATCGTTATTCTCTAGCATTGAAACATGCATGTTTTCGTTTTATTAACTTTATTAACAAATGTATATGTGTATTAGCAGTGTTTGCTCAAGTTAAAGAAGTTGTTAACATGAACATCTGCTGATTACGTCTCTAAATGTGCACACTTTTATAGCATTAAAATATGCATTGTTCATTTGGTAATCACATGTTTGTTTAAATCTCTTAACTGCGGGGAGGCGCCAGCGCACAGAAGCGTTCTTTGTATACATGAAGCCAGGTTACTGGAGTTTTAATGTTAAAGATGCCAAATTAACTGCCTAACGAACTACATCACTTAAAAAGGTCTAGACTCAAGTCATATCGATCTCGACCGTTTTCATTACATAAACTCATGGCATAAAATTACGAAATGACGTAATGTTAGTAAAACAATTAAGCTTGCGTCTTTTTGGTTCGTTTTGTCGTGCAACGAGATATAATTCGTGTGGGACGTGATATAGTAATAGCCATGAGCTCCTCATTGAGTGGGAACAATTCAGTTGATAGTAGGCCTGATGCTACCATATATTTTGCAAATACGTAACGCTGACAATTATGCCAATAAAGTTTGACTTTATGATGCTTACCGACCTGTATGTGAGATAAATGAGTGGTGTTTCATTTCCAAAGGAAAAAACTACCAAATTATTCATTTATAATCTCTATATTTATAATTATAGGGTTAGCGGTATTTGTAGGGTTCTGGTAAACTTATCCTCTTAAACTGCAAAACTTCCAGAAAAAATTCTGTCATGATGCATAATCAAGCTTTATTGGAGTCAGGCATTCTACAGTCTAGGCATTATTTTCCAAAATGATCAGTGCTGCGTTTCCCAAAAGCATCGTAAGTCAAATGATGACAATGGTTTTTCAATCGATTTAGGCTTAAGATGCTTTTGGGAAACACAGCCCTGAACCTTAAGTAAAGAGATCGAAATGAAGGTAAAAAAAAAAAAAATCAAATACATAACAACGAACATAAAAAATATTACCAATAATAATAATAAAATACATGGACTTACAAGACTTGTGGGATGGATAAAAAAAAATATTGTAGGCCTATTTTATTTTATGTACTTTAGTTAACATTTATTCATAATAACATCGCGTGCAACACAGTCCAGTAGCCTAGGACTATGGTTAACACTTAAACCACCGCGTGCGGTCTACCTAAAGGCCAGCGGGAAAATTACAAGATGCACCATGACTACTGTTTGATATGGCTAAAAAACGGTACGCATGCCACTGTCTTCACAATGTTAGCGTCATAGAATGTTATTTTTTGTCATCAACTCGTTTTTGTCCTGAATGTTTGTCAGTTCACGGCATTTTTTAAGCGGTTATATAATCATTTTTCGTAGGTGAATATAAACCAGCCTGCAATGGACAACGAGAATTACAAGGAAAAAAACCATATTTGGGGGTGGTGTAATATTATAATTAAATGACTAAAATACCCTAAATAAGCCATAATAATTCACCACACTGCATGTATGCACTAGGATGTATGATACAAAGACAAATTCAATCGCATAGTTTCACCTAATCAATTATTTATTTGTTTAGTTATATAATTTATAATTTGAATAAGAGAACACCACCAATAAACTTGGGGTAATCATAAAAATTGTTTTATTCATTACATTATAATTCTGATTTTTTTTTTCAGGAATAAATAGCTTAGCAACACAGTAGAGAACAATAAACGGCACACCAAGTTTGCAAAACAAAAATGATTAATTCATCCAAAGTCTGAATATTTATGAGTTGGCTAAAACATCTTAATGTGAACGTGCGTTGTGTGGCTGTTTGCAGTAAGATAACACTTGCTCAATGACAGCGCGACAATAAAGGAATTATATGCGTAAATTTGACTCGATGGCGCTTATAGGTATAAATGCCCAGCTTTTATTCTGGTTTTATCTAAACAATTTTTTAACAACAGGGGATTGTAAATAACACAATTTTAGTAAAAGTCAATGACTGTGAGACTTGGATATTCTTTATTGAAAACATATTATGTAGCCTACATTTGAAAAACAGCCATGGGTAAAATGAACCCGTGGCAGTTCTAGTGTTAATATAATAATTTAAGAATGTAATAATTTTTTTATCTAAAGTTTCTTAATTCAAAATAAAATATTAAATGAATCCATCTCTGATAATCCCGTGTTGCTATGGTCACGCAGGTTTGTTTACACATAAATTTATGAAAATGTAAAGAATTTAAACCACAAAAGGCTTCCTTTTTTTTCCTTACAGTTACGTCATTTTCTTAATTTATGCCAGGAGTTATGTAAATGAAAAACGAAGTCGAGATCGATATGAAGCTTGAGTCGTAGACCTTTTTAATGATGTAAGTTAGTTTATGAAGTTAATTGCATTCTTTTAACATTAAAACTAGCAGTAACTCTGAGCTCATGTAAACAAAGAACGCTTCTGTGTGCTGGTGTCCTCCCACAGGTTAAGAGATTTTAAACGAACACATTTAGTTAACCAAATGAAACCATACAAATTTTAATGCTATAAAAGTGTGCACATTTAGAGACGTAATCAGCAGATGTTCATGTTAACAACTTCTTTAATTTGAGCAAACACTGCTAATACACATATATATTTGTTAATAAAGTTAATAAAACGAAAACATGCAACATGCTTTGAGAGGAGCATGCTGTACTCTCTTGGATACACCTCTTTGCAACACTTCAATGCTAGAGAATAACGATGGTGCCTGGATCAGTGAGCTCTCGGGCCGATGACGTCACTTCCAGAGAGGCATGCCCAGGCCTGTTGTACACACCCCCATCACTTGACTCCACCCCCATGTCAAAACAATGCCAAAAGCGAGGACGAGCGAAACCGTGAAGCGCAAAGCAGACAGTAAGCAAGCTCAAAACTTGACTGAAAGCAAATAAAGCAGCGGTTGCAAATAAATTAGTCGATAGGGCCATGGTAAAATAGTTATTGCAAAATCATTGACTTTGTCGGTTCATTTATATTTGCAATTCTTATTTGTGTTTGAAAACTTGTTTTTTCTCGCAATACATTGTCTTTTTGCACTTTTATTTTTTTTTGGCAAAATTTATATTTTGCAAGATAAGTGGTAGAGGACTCCATACCGTAAGACTTGGCGTTCTCGTCGGAAACAATAAGGATTGTTGTTGAAATCTGAGGCTCTCGCCTCCCATTAAGAACCGCACAGCTCGCGGCTGATACGTCATGTGAATGTGTCCAAAGTGACGCAGTAGAGACAAAAATGTGGAATAAAGTCGTTATTTTGTTTGCTTTGCACAAAAAAGAAATTTCAAAATTGCGTATTCTCGTAGCTTCATAACTTTACAGTTGAACCACGGATGTCACACGGACTACTTTGTCGATCATCTTGGTACTTTTCTGGACCTTGAACGTGGTAGTTACCTTGCTGTCTATGGGAGGGTCAGAGAGCTCTCAGATTTCATCAAAAAAATTTAATTGTGGAGGAACGAAGGTCTTACGGGTTTCGAACAACACCCGTAACACCCGTGAGTAATTAATGACAGAATTTTCCTTTTTGTGTGAACTAACCCTTTAAAAACAGACTCCAGTTTTTGTTTAGGATACTGGCAAATCAAAACACAGAAAATATTAAATATCTTAAGTATTACATGTGCACACTTTTTAAAATCATAAAATCCATTATAAGAATTCTTAAATGTGACTTCACAATATGACTGTTCTGTATTTTGGATGGTTTCCTGATCTCCTGACCTGCTCTTGTTTAAGCAAATGTTTAAAAGTTTTCTCACTTTGATTCATTTTATATACAGCATAAACCTATAATTCTAACAATGCTTCAAATTATGTTTTCTCAGAAATAATTTCATTGTTGTTACCACAGGACATGTTCCAATACCGTATGTTTTTAAGTGTGGACTGTATATACATGCAAAAGGTAAAACAACAAAAACAACAACAACAACAGCAGTATTTTTGAACTAAATTTGTCACAGATCAGAAGGCCTGAGACAGTTGTTAATAGACTAATGCATTAGAGGACAGCGTCTCTCTAGTGGTGATTTTAAACTCATGCTCCTGGCAGAAACAGCAGAAATTGTACAATTGTTTCCATATGTGCATCAAACTGCTTTTCCATTATTCAAACTCCTCCTTCTCGTTTTTTTGTTCTCTCTCTCGTTTGCTCTCTCTTTTCTAATAATTTGGAGTTTTAAAAACTTTATGATGTCTGTTTTAATCAGAACAACCTGGCACATTTTGGCATGGCTACAAACTTATGGTAATTCAATCATTGTAAGGGAGAAAGAGAAGAAGTCAAAGTTACCAAAGAGAGAGAGAGAGAGAGAGAGAGAGAGCAGAGTAAAAACAGAAAGACTGTGGTAACCATCTTTCTCCCGACTGTGAGGTGATTTAAGCAAAAATAGATGTTCCATTACAGATGGAGGAATGGAAAGTAGTGAGGGCTTAAGTGAGGGAAAATGGCAAGAAAGAAGAAGAAGAAGAAGAAAAAAGAATGACGAGAATCTGACAGTAATGGCAGTTGATGGACCTGAGTTCACAGCAGGTTTATGATGACATCACTGGCTTATTTCAGAAAGTTTTATTTCATACCAAACGAGTGTAGTTAAACATGTAACACACACACACACACACAACTTTTCCCTAAATACCCATGCTGAATACTAGATTTAGATTTTCAGAAGAAAATGTGAGTGTTGTTTGCCAACGCAACCACTATGATGCCACGGTGTTGTGGGTGGTTGCTAGGGTGTTGTTTTTTTCATTACTACAGTGTTCAGAGTGTTTTTATTTTATGTTGCTAAAGGCTGGAATAAACATCTGAAGAGATTTTAAAACACTAACAATGCACACTTACCGACTTTGTAAGCAGTCACAGGGAACAACTGACCATCATACACTAAGCGACTGATGATCACACACTTCTGGACTTTAAAGTCATTCCAATCACAACAAACTCACGCAGAAACACGCGCCTTGTTGCCAGGAGATGTGTGACAAATGAAAACAATATGTGGTCTAAAACTGGTTAAAAATATCAAACATGATATCCTGCGACTGGATGGATTCATAGTCTGAAGGGTCTGTGACCATCATACACTACATGAGTTTTTGTCAATTCAAATCTGCAGACTGGCATTGACTGTTGACAAATAGTGTCAACTTCTCCAGACTGGCAGAAATCTGGGAAAATTCATGTAACGCATTTCAGCCTTAAGCAGTGTTGGTGAAAGTTACTTTTAAAACTAATGCAGTACAATACTGTATTGCGTTACTCCCTAAAAAGGTAACTAATTACATTACTTAGTTACTTTTTAGGAATAAGAGAATGGCATTAGTACTTTGGAGTACTTTTGAATCTGGCTTGGGTTGGTTTTAATTAAAAGTGAAATGAATCAGCCTCCGGTGCTAACTAGCGTAACTTGCAGTACTGGTAATGCGTTCCCCACACAGATTGCGCCCTTAAGGGTGGTGCTAGAAGGGTTGAAAAAAAAGTACCAGGGGGTGCGTTTCCCAAAAGCAACTATGGTCACAAATTCCGTCATTATCAAAAGAGTTAAGGACTAAGACATAGTGAGACTAACGATGCTTTTGGGAAACACACCACAGCTTGGAGCAGCATACGTTTCGTTTAGATGGAGCTGGTCTAATGGTGAAGCTGGGTGACTCACAACACAACACGCACAGCAAGCTTGAGACACACATGGACCAATTTTGGGGTTCTCAGAAAGGAAATAGTCATAGTTGGTCAAACTTATATATCTAATATATATATATATACTATATATATATATATATATGATATATATATAAAATGCAACAATGTTAGGTAGTGGTACGTGTCAAAGAGTAGTGGGCAGGCCAAGGTTTCCAAGCGAACATCGCCCAAAGCACACACTGCCTTCGCCGACTGATTCTCCTATAGTGCATCCTGGGCCATTGTCCCCAAGGTAAGCGACACACATGCACCCCCCAGCCTCCATGTGAGTAAAAGAAAACATGATCATTCAGACCAGGGCCACTGGGTTCTATTGCTCCCGTGCTCATGTGCCAATGTTGGGGCTTTCAGCAGGGACAGGAGTGTCAGCGGGCACCCTGACTGGTTTTTGCAGCACATACGATGCAATGTGTATTCTGGGAACCTTTCCATCAGAACCAGCATTAACTTCTTGGGCAATCTGAGCTACAGTAGCTCGTCTGTTGGATTGGACCACACAGGCAGATAATCTTTCGCTCCCCATGTGCCTCAATGAGCTTGTCGGTTCACCACTTTACTTCCTGGGACCACTTTTGATGGATACTGACGACTGCAGACCAGGAATACCCCACAAGAGCTGCCGTTTTGGAGATGCTCTGACCCAGTCATCTAGCCATCACAATTTGACCCTTGTCAAACTCGCTCAAATCCTTACGCTTGACAATTTTTCTTGTTTCTAACACATCAACTTTGAGGACAAATGTTCACTTGCTGCCTAATATATCCCACCCACAAACAGGTGCCGTGATGAAGAGATAATCAGTTTATTCAATTCACCTGTCAGTGGTCATAATGTTATGCCTAATCGGTATATAATGAGAAATGAAAACAAACCAAATTTAGCTGAGATTGGACTATGTTTGAGGTGTGCTCAACAAAGTTGAAATTTTGTCTTAATGACCATAACAGCATGTTCGAGTCCCGCCTCACGAACCTTTCCCAATCCCATCCCCCTCTCTCTCCCACTTCGTTTCCTGTCTCACTACTATCCTATCAATAAAAGACAAAAATGCCAAAAATAAATCTTAAAAAGGTTACTTACACTGATGCTGATGAAAACCGATCTTTGAAAAACTGCGATCTGATCTTGATCATGATGACAATCTGGCATGTGCTTCAGCTGCAGAAACTGGAAACAGATTCCGGTGCTCTTTGACAATCTGCATAATGAACTGCGTTTGTTCTTCAGTCTTTGAGAGGAGCATGCTGTACTCTCTTGGATACACCTCTTTGCAACACCTCGTTCTTGCATTTGAATTTTTTGCCCAGGTACTAGGATCTTTATTTAGGAAGAATAACGAAGAAGTTGCAAGTGTTCTGCCATTATTGTGACATGTTGCCAAGTATGGTAACCCATACTCAGAATTTTTACTAGATTTTCAGAATTTATACACTCCCCCCACCCACAATCCCTGCTGGTACTGAGACTCAAACCCATGACTTTCAGGTTACAAGTCTGACTGACTCTCTAGCCATTATAGGCCACAACTGCCCCTCATCTCTGAAATCAGAAATAGTCAAAATTTTATCAGTAAACAAAAGATTTACTAATATCACCAATCAAATCATGAACCTGTTGATAAAAAGATACATTATTTAAGCACACCCTAAATTACAAATGATCTGGATGGAATTTTGCATACATTACTAACTTCTAGTGGAGAAACCAATGAGGGGGCGAGAGATTAACATTTCCAAAAAAAAAAAAACAGTAAGGGCCACTCTAATATATATACGTTAATAACAGTGAAAACGATCTGTGATGATCCATGTCCGAAACACATCAGATGCAGGTGAGCAAAATTCAATGAATTTGCAAATGAAAAGATTCCACTCAAAATACTCTTCCCCAGATTTTTTTGGGGTGGGGGGGGTTTCTTCAGTACATATGAAATTCTGGTCACACCTGATTTTAAGGTCCATTTCTCACTATTAACAAACAATTAACTACAACTTCTCCCTCAAAAAACTCCTAATTTGCTGCTAATTAATATTCAGCAAGGCAGTTGTTAAGTTCAGGTATGGGGCAGGATTAGGGATGTAGAATATGCTCATACAGAATATGTGCTTTATAAGTACTAATAAACAGCTAATATGCTACTAATATGCATGCTATAAGCAACTAGTTAATAGTGAGGATTGGTCCTTAAAAATAAAGCGCTACCAAAATACTCTCATTCATTCACCAGGAGAAAATCCCCTTTTAATATCACTATTACACAGTTTGTATTTCATTTTTGTATGTGTAGGCTAAACCTTCATTTTACGCTTATATTTGTGTATGGGACTGTGTGTGAGCAGCACATGGCCTTGTGTCAACATGCATGAAGTAATTAAATGGTTTGTATGTGTTTCCATGGCAGTGGAAATATATAAATGACTTCACATTTGGGCGTCTGCACAATGAATGCACTCTTTCATTGGTTAGGATGTGAGCTTAACTTTATAACCCAAAAATAAAAACTCTCTCTCTTCCTCTCTCTGTCCATTTCAATCTCATTTTATCCTCCTTTTCTTGCCAGGTCTCTTTAAATGCAGCACAGTGTGTGTTTGCCCCCGAGTGTGCATGTTTTTTGAACTTTTGAGTATGAAACATGTTAGCGTTTACTTTCTGCTTAACATCTTTGTCTGTGTCTGCTTGAGTGTTGTGTTGTGTGTGTGCATATTGTGTAAAATGATGGTGATGCATATGCCGAGACACAGGCAGACGTGCACACACACAACTTCACATGACATCAATCTATGTGGACTGTGTAGTGATCTCATTACAGACAACTTGCTGTTGATTAAAGACTAATGTGTCCACACACACACACACACACACACTTCTCTTTTCTTATTTCTTCCTTCAGCCTGAGGCTCACTCCATTCTGCGGTTTCTCCTCTGCTGGCTTCCAAACGGGGCCCCATTTTATGTTCTCTAAAAACTCACTCAACCGTACTTTCCTTTTTCTGTTCTTTTCTTTCCTTTGTTGCTCTCATGCCCTCATATATTTGTTTTACTGATCTGTATGCATTGGATATATTCTTATATTCCCTATTTATGACACAGGAATATTTGTTAAATACGATGATGTGTACAGGAAAGCTTCTGTCATGCCTAATTAATTTACTCCTGCAAACTAGCAGGTATATACAGTGGGGTCCAAAGGTTTGAGACCACTTTGAAAATACTTTTTTTTTTTTTTTTTCAAATTGGAAATTGACATAATTAAAGTTAGATTAGTTTAGTGATGCTAACAGTGTTTCTGTCAGGACCACTATCGTCAAAGATGATTGACAATTAGCATACAGTTTGGATTGGCGGTATGGTTCTGTTCTGGGCAAGAACTCCCTGCGCATCCATGCAGTCTAGCATGGATGAGAGCAGGGAGAGCAGTGATAACCCACCCAGGGTAAACAGAACAGAACCAACATAAATGCATTGCAGATATCGTTAAAGTTCAATAATGTTATGTACACATTTTAGAATTAGTCTGATTCAAAGAAGAATCAGAAGGCTGAATCCTGACTGACAGAGGAGGAGCTGGGGATGGAGGAGGATAATTAGCTATTGAGCAATGCGAAAACTGCTGATACTACTGAGGGACCTTATATGTGAATGCTTAGATAGGTGTCGTATTCCCATAGGTTGATGGGGATCAGCTGAGAGTCAGCTGATGCGAGCTTGACTAACGTGACCTGCCAGAACTAACGATACGCTATATAATTGACAAAAAGTGTTTGATGTGTCTATACACATGTATTTTGCTCATTCTAAGGCTTTTCACACTTGAAATAGTTAACCCTGGGTCAGTCTAAACCCCCAGTAAAATGGAAACCTGGGTTATCTTGTGTAATGTTTCACACTGCTCATAGTTTACCCAGGGTTAATAATTAATTCTCTGTATTCATACGCTGTATATTACTAAAACTGTTTACATCATGTTTTTCCTGAATGGATGTTTTGAACCATAAAGGTAAGAATTAAACTCTTACCAACTCCAGTTGATGCATTTTCAGGCACCATTTGACATTTATCCCCTCAAACAATGAAACAACTGTTTATACAACACAGTGTTTCTGTAATTGTAAACACGAGGCATGCGATTGGTTGTTGGTTGCTAAGCACCTTGTCTTAAAGGGGCCATGTCATGAGAAATGAAATTGCCTTGATTTTTGACATAGAAAAGGTCTTTGTACCATCTTGCAAATTTCATAACTTAAAACCTCTTCATTATAAACACATCATTTATTTAATCAAGCTTCAAAAATGGCTTGTTTTGATATTGGGGATCTGAAGTCACAGGGGAATCTACACGCTATCTACAGCACACAGATGCCTATTCACTTTGTGACAGTCCACATGGCTGCTGACAATAGGACAAATGGAAGAGCAAAAGAACATGCACAAGAAACTTATTGTATATAATAATAATAAAAAAAATTATAATAATAATAATAAAAACAATAATAATAATAATAAATAAACAAAACGGCCATGTCATGAGCCCTTAAATTCTCTAACACGCATACGATTTTTATCATGACAACTCTCTGAAGATTTTAGCTTGGTAATGGATATGATAATGTTAATGGCTGCATTCGAAACCGCATACCTCCATACTATTTAGTAGGCAAAAAGCAGTAGGCGAACGAATAAGTATCATGAAATCCCAATTCAACAAAAGGAGTACAGCGGTTACCTGGTTGTATTTCTCACGAGATTCGGACGTTTGTATACTTAAGTATCATTAAAATATGCCTACTTACCTACTATATAGTAGGCGAAATAGGTACGTAAGAAGAGTAGTATGTCCGAAACCACAGTTTTCATAAAAGAGTAGGCGAGAAATCCCCGGATGTCCTACTGCGTCCCACCCAGACTCCGAAGTGCCGATCAAGGGATACTTTTCTATCCCAGAAGCCCACGCGAGAGGATACGCCATCATCGAGCATGATGGAGAACAGCGACGAGGGTATTTACAAATGTGAGTATTATAAATCAAAAACACCAGTACTTGTGTTAAAATCGCATTTGTTGAGGTACTGTAGAGTAAACTGTTAAATTGCTGAAGGTGTAAGACACTAGACCAGGGTTGGCGAACGTCGGTCCTGGAGAACCACAGCCCTGCAGAGTTTTGCTTCAACTCTAATCAAACACACCTGAACAAGCTAATCAAGGTCTGAAGGGTTACTAGAAAGCTACAGGCAGGTGAGTTTTAATTAGGGTTGGAGCTGTACTCTGCAGGGCTGCGGCTCTCCAGGACCGGAGTTCGCCACTGCTGCACTAGACAGTAACGTTACAGTATATTTGTGATTTTGCTGTAAAAACACGTTTTATTATGTAACTATAGCGAACAGGGGAGCTCCAGTAAGCACACGTACATCTCCAAAGGGAATTTACATAAACCATATACATCTTAAAGACGATTACTAAATATCTATGTTTGATTTGTGGCAGGAACATTTTCTAAGAATTGCAGATGTGCACATCACAACATGAAACAAACATCTGAGTGAGAGATGTATGTGTGCTTTTATAGTAGAATTCACTGTTGTCAACACTGCTTTAGAGGAATGTAAGTAATGTAAATAAACAAATCAACATAAAATAACTAAACATGAGTTATCTGTTTTATTTGTCCATTAGTACTGTTGATAAATTGAGAAACATTTGTGTTGGGTAAAAAGCAGTTAACACATCAGCAACTACCACAACATGTAAATGCAGTGTAGCGTCTGGACAAATCAAACACACAATATATATTTTGTTAGCTAGATTTAACAAATACTCTGTAACACCCCTCAGTTAACAAGCCATATGAGGACGTGTGGACCCTTCCCCCGAAATGCGTAGCACCCCAGGAAGCCGGACAGGCCCCTGGTTCCATGGCAACCAATGCGGATATCACTGGGTTTATTTCCCAGAGGAAAGTGAGCAGAGAGACTCTCACTGCATTTTCCATAGCAAAAGGCACAATGCACAGTAGAAATGGACATTTCTACTAATTAATTAATAGGAAAACCTTTCTATGAATGAACAGTGTATCCTTCAGGTCACTGGGTATTTTATTGTCATCGTGTATTTTGTCTTTGAGATTGTTTACTGTTATGCAGGCTTATGATCGAAAAACACTCACTCCTGTCAGCTTACAAATATACATAACCCTACCATATTTAGTATCTATGAATTAGTATTCGGACGATCTAATTGAGAGTGTATATTATATGTTAATACATATGCAACATATTAGTGTTCTAAGAAACTTTATTAGTTTGTTTATCAACACCCCCAAGCGAATTACATTTGCAAATTACCATACCCTCAAACAATGGGTCATAAAACCCTCCAGCAATTGCAACCTCCCGCTTGGAATTTCTTCCTTTCATTGGACGGCCATTGGACTTTCTCCGACCTAAGGACACACCAGGGGACCCTCCCGAGTCGGTGGTTAGGTTAGGTTCTGGAAGATGTGAGCTCAACGCTCCAGGACCTAAGTTTGTGCGCCAGGCTTCGGCCTCAACCTTTCCATTCATCAATATTCTCTGACTCAAAACTGGTTATTTTTCATCAACCAACTTCAGTAAAGATCCACGCGAGCCTTCAGATTGCATCAAGCCGTTCTTTCAGACAGACGAGACATGCAAGTATACAAACTTAGTCTTATTAATTGATACATTAAGTATCATTTTCACCTTGTTACAAATCAACGGTCTTGTGTTTGAACTAAGAATCTGATGTGTCCCTCAGGGGTAAATCTGCTGAATATGCAAATAGTTCAATAACTTCATGTTCTTATTTCTCTTCCCTTTACTGCGTTAAGCTTTAACCCTTTCCTATACCAACTGTATGCGGGTGTGTGTGGTGTTTGTGTATGTGTATGTTAGACCAGTTTATGTGGTTATGTAGTATGTTAGACTAGTTTAAATGTTTATGTAGTATGTTGGACTAGTTAAAGTGTTTATGTAGTTAATAAAAACCTTACTTGTATCACACTTGACTTTGTTCATTGTTTGCTCATAACTGGAGTAATTTAATCATGCAGATTTATGCTACAAGCCTTTGTAGAATTGTACAGTAAGGAAGTAATTTCCCTTAACCAGGAAATTAATGTTCTTAGAATTGACAAGACAGTTGACCCTGAGAGGTCAGCTAAATATCTACAGCGGATCTAAAATATTCATAATTAATTATAACTAGTTATAATTAATTATTCATATTTCCCATGAGCTGATTCGTTACAGTAGTATTGAGCACATAAATCACAGAGGTGACTTGACTCTTGTCTGGATGTTACAGAGACAGATAAGCACACACGTCTGCTTATCCAGAGTGCAGAGTGAACTGATGAAGCAATGCTGCCATAAAGCTTTCAGTGAGCACATACTGAAATGATATAAACATCTTTCTAAATCTTAAGTTGTAGTTATGGTAATTATTGCTAATTTCAACAGAAGTTATCAGCACTTTTATGATTCTGATTTCTGTGCATTGCTGCGAGCTTTGTGGTGGAGTAGGTGGCATTTGTGGAATAAAGGGAAAACCTCAAATAAAAATATAAAGTAAGAGATCACTTGTGTTTTTTCCCTTTTTCTTAAAAATTAAGACAATTTTTTTTTGAAAAATTCAAAGCATCATCAAATAATGGCATGAAAGCTTCTGAAAAGTCAGGCTAATTGAATGTACTGTATGAAAACAGAAAAACAGCAGGACAAAAAATCCCCTTTGGTGTTAAGGATTGAACAGTGAGGTGAGTAAATAATGATTGAATTTATTATTGTAGTATTTATTATTATTTATTATTGAGTGAACTAACCCTTTAAAGCCACAAATAGAAATTGCATGAAATATATGTATGCATTTCTATTATAGTAGTACCTTGAAGAAATAAACTTTAAGAAATAAGCAGCTTTATTGAGCATTTGTGCCCAAGACACAAAAAAGGATTTACAAAAATCATGTTTACATTTATGCATTTGGCTCTTATTACAAGGACCCCCAATCCCCCTGGAGCAACCTGGAGTAAAGAGGCTTGCTCTGAATGCTGAACAACAGAACTGTAAAAGTTTACTCTGTTTAATGTTTTTACAGGTAGTGGTGCTAATGTAGAGCAGACACACGAATGTTTGGAGCAGACACAGCAGCAGCCAGATTGTTGCGCACATGTTCTCCCACTCTTGTTAACATATGGTTCAGGGGGCGTCATAATGTCTTCCTCATCCTATCTGTGTACTCGGGCAATTATAGCCTCGATATCCCCTTTCCCATCCTTGATCAGATTCCAGTCTGACTGCAGCAATGAGGGACGTGATGGATGGCAAAGACAGGTGAAGGTGGACACAGTGGTCAGCTGCAGAACTGGCACAGCGCTGGTGACCGAATGGCGTGTGCCTGTTTTGGGGTTCACCGTTTAATACATAATTGATAAACGATAGTTGAATAAAAGCTTTGTTGAATGTCGTGTTGATACACACACACACACACACAATATTAATATGATTTTATTATTTATTAGTCAGCATTTATCATTATTATTGCTCATAAGTGTTATAAGTGCGGTAAGGACCCATCAGCCCGCGCCATCGAGAGTTTCATGATAGACTTGGCATTTAACACAATGGAACAGGGTTTCATAACCGTAGGTAAAAAGCGGTGCTAACCCCGCTACTGAATTGCAAGATACGAGTGTGAAACGTTTCTCTTGGGTTAAAAGCAGGGTTTAAGCACAGTGTGAAAAGCCTAAGTTTTTATGCATGCAATTTTAAAGATCGAATATTATTTGAAATACAACATAGAATACAATACTTTTAAAATGAATGTGAAAGATCTGAAAGAGTCATAGCACTTAAAATATATACATTCCCTTTTATTGACATTTTAATCAAAATATTTTTATTACTGTCTCTGTATAATAGAATATAGTAATAAGAATAATAATAAAGTAGGAAAAAAATGCAAATAGAAAAACATCCACAGGTAGTTTCCAACTTCAGAACGCTGTTTTTCTTTCCAAATACCAGTACTTCAAATCATCACATACATTTACACAACACTAACAGGGCTGCCCTCCAACCGCTAACAGTGCTCCCACAACCTACCTTTTCCCAGTAAATATGAAATACTGAACACTGAACACACACATATGCATTCTTACACAGTTAAAACCTCTAGTTGCTGATGTTTATTTGCAGTGTTGGGGAGTAACTAGTTACTTGTAACGGAATTACGTAATTTAATTACAGTTACTAAGAAAAAATGTGTAATTAAATTACAGTTACTTATGAAAATGTTAAGGATTACAAAGGAGGTTACATCATATTTTGTTCCACACACACTCCCACATACAGATTTAATTTAGTTCTTTCATAAATTGCAGTGACTGCTGTAAAATATGAAACACCAATGTTTCAGAAGTTTATAACATGCTTATCCGATAGGATTTATGTATATGCTTTATTTTTTTTTTAAGATTAACTGTTTTTTCTAAGGCATTGTTAGATTCCAGTGTTTCCTGTCATAGCTATGCAAAGATTTGATTTCAAAACAGTATCATAGAGTAGCTATTAAACTATATCGTGTTATGATTTTAAATACACATTTAACCTCAGAATGATTTTAAAGTAAGTCTGAAATCTGCAGCTGGATCATGAACAATGGGTACTGATCCATCCTTGAGTTTTAACTTTTTATCAAAACCTGCCTTGAATTGTCCCTCATTCAGAAAGCAGTCTGGAGTAAAATAATTTGCGCATCCAGACATAAACAAATTTAGTGAAAGTGAATTGAATTGACATGTAGCTAAGGCCCAATCCCAATTCTATTTTATACCCCTTCCCCATACATTTACCACTCCGCCTACCCCTTCCCCTTGTCCCTTGAAACAGAGTGTCAAAGGGAAGGGGTGAATATATTCCCCTAAGAATTGGGACACCACTACTATACGTCACACGTCATCATACGTCGTCTAGCTCCTACAATACAGACACCTATACTAGTGTGCTGGAGTGCATTAGAGCCTTTAATTAATTACCGTTCTATATTAATGCGCTGCTTACTGACACACACACACACACACACACACACACACATCAGAGATTGAGCAGCTCACACATACAGGAGCAAAGAAACTTGTCAATGCTGCCCCACGACTTTTATTAATAACAGTTTAAATACTGAATCGCTATTTTCCAGCAACACCAGGATAAGATCGCTGTTTTTGAAGTAAACTCACTCTAAAAAGAGAAACGCACAGACGTGCACACATGCACTTTAATCTTCTCTCTCTCTCTCTCTCTCTCTCTCTTCTCTCTCTCTCTCTCTCGGAATGGCAGTATTGAGAAAAGGGTTTAGAGATTTATAATTATTGGGGGTACTAGCCCTCCTCAATGTTACCCTGATCAGACATGAAAATATGTTGTAGGACTATCGTGCAGCCAGTTAATGGTTTAACGTTAGCAAACTTTAGCAATTTTTTGCAAACATTTCTTTGAGTAACATGACCGTAAATATGAACTCACAATTGAATGTAACATAAAACAAATGATTACTTTTTGTTAAAATCTTTATTAATGCCAAAAATGCTTACATTTATGTGTCTTTTTGTTCGCTCGGGCAGCCATGTTGCCGCTGAAGCCGGTTTACGCTGAGATAATTCATACCCCTTCGTTTGAAGTGTGGTCCCGAAAAATCTTCGCGCGTTCACGTGAAGGGGTAGGGATTTCTTTGGATTGGAGGGGTAAGGAGGCTGGTAAGGAGAAAGGGTAAGGGGTAGAATTGGGATTGGGCCTAAGTATGGTGTCCCATACTCAGAATTTGTGCTCTGCATTTAACCCATCCAAGTGTACACAGCAGTGAACACACACACTGTAAACACACACCAACAAAGTTGGGGTTTGGCGCCTTGCTCAAGGGTCTCACCTCAGTCATGGTACTGAAGGTGGAAGAGAGCGCTGGTATTCACTCCAAAATCAAAATGGCTTTATAATTGAGACTGTTTAGGTTTTTGGGGGATTAAAAAAAAGGAGTGAATTTTTATCATTGTAGGGCGGTTGTGTCCACACACTGCTAAGACACATTTATATGCAAATGAAGATATTTTGCATCCAATGTCTCCTTTAAAATGAAAATATTATAATCTTAATTCAAGTGATGAAGGATTTCGAAAGTCTGACAGTTATCAGCATTGAGCACATATTGTAAGTTTAACCCTGCCCGGTTTACATGTTTGAAAATGATTAACAGTTGAAAACATTAGAAATTTAGAAAAGTAATCAAAAAGTAATTAAATGTAATCAGTTACATTACTTTAATAAAGTAATTGAAAAGTTACACTACTTATTACATTTTAAGTAGGGTAACTTGTAATCTGTAACCTATTACATTTCCAAAGTAACCTTCCCAACAGGTGATTTTTCTCATTTCTATTTCGTTTTCATTGGTCACTCACATCTGTTTCCTTTGATCTAGTCCCTTTGTTCTGCTCCAATCCACCATATAAGCGATTTGCACATGCAAACGATAGCTACCTTTTTAGCTGTTTTGGACTGACAGAATATGCAAATTTGAGGGAAAAGAACAGATGCTGTGTCTAACATGCAGGCCAGGGTGGTTTCTTCATCACTAATCTTTTACTAATTCCTTAATTCCCACCATATTTCTGATATTAACTATCAAACTAATCTGATTAATTTGATCGTTCGCTTTTAAATTTTAAACCGTGAGTGCAGCGCGTTAGCATTCGTTAGCCGGTTAGCTTGTCATTTGCGTTTCCATTCACGTTTCTATTCTCGTCTATTGCTGTTTTCTTTTTTTTTCTCGCTCCATTTTTTTCACGAGTTCATCAAACAACAGTGGTAAGTCAGAATCATTCTTCAATCACGGTGAGTAATGGATTCTTCTCCTGCTATTGTTGTTTGCACCTTTTGCCAAATGTATAGTTTAGCTCTCTCTGTCAGCGATGAGGAATTCACATGTGATAAATGCAGTAAAATAGTTAGGCTGACAGAGAAGATTTCAGAATTAGAGACACGCATCCAAACTTTAATTGAAGACAGTAAGAATGTGAGGGCTCGGATACGGCTTTGGATGCGACTAGCTCAGAGAGTCCTGTACATTGTTCGGTTCCGGTTACAGAGCCCGTGCAGCAGGGCAACTGGGTGACAGTGAGGAGGCATAGTCGCGGGTCAAAACACCACTCTTCCGTTCCGATCAAAACATCAAACAGGTTCTCCCCACTCAGTGATGCACCCACTGAGAAACATGATCAAAGTGCTCTAGTTATTGGCGATTCTATTGTACGGAACGTAAAAATAGAGACACCAGCCACCATAGTCCAATGTTTAGCCAGAGCGCCTGACATCTTGGCAAATTTAAAAGTGCTGGCTAATGCTAAACCTAATTCAGTAAGATTGTTATTCACGCCGGCGCTAATGATGTTCGACTTCGCCAGTCGGAGATCACTAAAAATAACTGCAAGTTCATAAGAGGTGTGTGAACTTGCAAGTACGATGTCAGAGACTGTAATATGCTCTGGTCCCCTCCCTGCTTACCGTGGTGATGAGATACATAGCAGACTGTCATCACTCAATGGCTGGATGTCTAAGTGGTGCCAGCAGAATAACATAGGCTTCATAGACAATTGGACGAGTTTTTGGGGCAGACCTGACCTGTTGAAAAGAGATGGTCTTCATCCCTCCTGGGGTGATGCAGCTCTTCTCTCTAGAAATATGGCACATAGTCTTAGAGTTTGTACTTGACTAACTGGGGCCCAGGTCAGGAAGCAGAAAGACTGGCTAAACCGACCATTTTCTAGCCACCTCACATCACAGAAATCAGTTAACTCTCAGCACATAGAGACTCTTTCACCTAGATATCACACTATAGAGACTGTGTCTGTTCCTCAAACTAGAAAATACAAAAAAAAACGTCCAAACCAATTTAAGAGTAACAATTGAATTGATGTTAACAAATAAAAAAGTATATAATACAGAGAAAAAAAAATATAAAGCTTGGCTATTGAATATTAGATCCTTTTCTATGAAAGCGCTTTTTGTAAATTATATGATATGACTCTAGCTTCTCTTCCCTCTCTTCCTTTTCTGCTAATGTCTCCACTGCTAAAAGAACATACTACCAAAACAAAACGAACAATTCGTCCACCTCTTGCATGCGCTTTAAAGCAATTTCCTCCCTCCTTTGTCCTCCTCCTACCCCTCCTTCATCAACTCTAACAGCTGACGACTTTGCCACATTCTTCATTAATAAAATTAAAACCATCAGTGCACAATTTTCCACACCACAATATGTCAAGCACATCTTACCAGCAAACATACACTCGTTCACATCCTTCTCTTCACTCTCTGAGGCAGAAGTCTCCAAACTCATCCTTTCTAATCATCCTACTAATTGTCCGCTTGATCCTATTCCATCTCAAATCCTTCAAGCCATTTCTCTTGCAATTGTACATGCACTCACTCACATCATTAAACATCCCTTCACACTGGTGTTTTTCCACAGGCTCGTATAACTCCACTACTTAAGAAACCCACACTTAACCCATCTCTTTTAGAGAACTACAGACCAGTTTCCCTTCTTCCTTTCATTGCAAAAACACTTGAACGAGCTGTGTTCAACCAAGTCTCTGCCTTTCTCACACAGAACAACCTCCTCGACAGCAACCAGTCTGGTTTCAGAAGTGGACATTCAACCGAGACTACCTTGCTTTTAGTTGTTGAAGCCCTAAGACTTGCAAAAGTGGCTTCCAAATCTTCTATACCTATTTAGCTGGATCGGTCAGCTGCTTTTGATACGGTGAACCACCAAATCCTTCTGTCAACCCTATTGGCAAAGGGCATCTCAGAAACCACACTCCAGTGGTTTGAGTCTTATCTCTCAGATAGGTCCTTCAAGATATCTTGGAGAGGTGAGGTGTCCAAGTCACAACATCTAACTACTGGGGTGCCTCAGGGCTCAGTTCTTGGACCACTTCTCTTCTCTGTCTACATGGCATCACTAGGTTCTGTCATTCAGAAACATGGCTTTTCATATCACTGCTATGCTGATGACACTCAACTCTACCTCTCATTCCATCCTGATGATCCAATGATAGCTGCTCGCATCTCAGCTTGTCTAACAGACATTTCTTGCTGGATGACGGACCATCACCTTCAACTCAACTTTACCAAGACAGAACCGCTTGTGGTTTCAACAAAACCATCACTTCATCACAATTTCACCATCCAATTAGACACATCAACCATAACTCCTTCAAAAAAAAAACAGCTAGAAACCTTGGAGTTGTGATTGCCTGTTCACACATTCTCCATCTGCAGTGTGTATGCAGTCCATGTGCGTTACGTATGCGGTGCAGAAGCAGCACGGACTCATTGTGCTTTCACACAGGAGTCCGCTACTCATCCGTGGCTGTTTACTACACAAACAACATTTATCCATTATTTTGATTTCAAATCCAAACGTTGTTACTGAAAAAGCTTTTTCAGCATTGCGATTATCACAGTACAGTAACAATCTTTCATAGACATTAGTTTAAACTCAATAAATATAAACAACATATTATTCAATACATTTTATTTTTAGATTAATATATTAAGTTGCTCAAGCAAGTGGCAACACATTTAAACACAGCATAGCCTTAGTTATTTTACGTTAAAAGGTGCTATCACAAAACCTTGTAAATCATCTCACCACTGACAGAAGACAGTCTACTCGAATGCCTGTAATTTTGCATTTAATCTTTATTACAAGCAATCCTGCAGGTCTTAAAAAACGTTGTTTTTCTACCACCACAAGTGTATCTATTATGTTGCCTTGTTTATCTAAAAGAGCACTTTTCCTTGTTTTAAACCTAGCCAAAAACCCACGTGTTTACTGTGAAACAAAGTAGACTAATTATATTGTGAAGACTACATTTCCGTGTCCAAGCCTGGTTAATTGTTACCCGAACAATGCACTGTCAATTATTTCCGCCAGGCAGACCAAGCAAAAAATAGATCGTGGCGTAAACGATCGCCACACTGATGCAGACGCGCCGCTCTGGAAACGCAATGATGGACCACAACAGGAGTGCCAGTGTGAAGGATCTAAACCATTAACATGGGGTGCGTAAAAAAAAACCAAAAACGCAACCTTACATTAATTCAGAACCCAGGCAACAAGTAAATTTTTAACGAGCTGAAAAAGGAAGGGTCCGTTCCAACTCTGTTTATCAATTTGACTGGCTACCAGTAGCGCTCACGGTTAAAATCAAAAGGCATAATGTTTGCCTACAAAACTCCACTGGCTCTCCCTTCAGACATTCGAATTACATTCAGACTTATGTTGACCTCTAGAAGCTTGCGTTTTGCAAGGGGTGAACGTCACTTATGTGCCATTCCAAGAGCAAAAAATCCACTGTCACAGGACTGTCTAATTAAAATGTTCCCCTCTGGTGGAATGACTGCCCAAAATCATCCAAGCAGTGAGGTCCTTAGCCATCTTCAAGAATCGGCTAAAAACCCATATCTTCCATCTTTATTTGACCCTCTAACTCTAGCACTCTCTATTCTAATTTTATTCTTTATAAAAAAACTTGCCAATTTTAGACTTGCACTTTATTTATTTACTAACTGCTTGTTTTCATTAAAAAAAAAAACTAACACTTGCTTTCTAATCTTTTGGTATTCTATCTGTTTTCTTTTTATTTAGTACACAAAAACAAAGCAAAAAGGCTGCTAAAAAGAACATATTTTGTGTATTTGGTGTAATGAAAATGTTTATGCGGTTTAAGGTTCAAAAAAACACATTATTTTCCACTACTGTCGAAGAGACGATTCAAAAACATTAAAACCATTATAAACGAGGCATTCGTTGCAACCAGTGAGGACATAAATATGGATTATAATGACTTATACAGTCTTTTTACACGTTGCGTTGCATCGCGCCACGTAAACATAAAACCCATGTCTGCATTTGTGATAGGAGAAAACAAGCCTACTCTACACTGCTCAAAAAACTCACGTTTGAATCGTCAGTGGAAAATTCTTTAAATATAAAAACGTACTTACAGTCTGTGAGTCAGAACAGCTGGCATAGTAGTCTTACTCTACCAGGATCAGGAAACAGTCAAAACATAAAATGCGCTGCACACATCTGAAAATTTGAGTTGAAGTGTTCTGGAACAGAGTTGTAAAAACAACTTAACCACTGATTTCCAGTCGTGTACTCTTTTGGAAGACCAAACAACGTAGTTTTCCTTTTCAGAGCGAACACAGCGTCACATAGTGGCCCTTGAGTGAGTGGAGGGGAGGATTAGAGTGAGCGGTGGGCTAGAGGATGTGAGTGCGCAAGAGGCACAATGAAACACGCACCGTCAAGAAGGGTGGCCGGCACAATAATACAGCGAGAATAAAAGTTACGTTTTCTTTCTTTGCGTGAATATTTGGGAGGCGTTATGCAAATCTTCTCAGATCGTGACGTAGGTATGTGGGGGACTGTTAGAACGAGCCGTTTTAGGTAGGCGTGGTTGACTCTCAACTTTTATAAAGAATGTCTCTTTAGATTTGAGACTTTAGTCTTCGCAACTATACAGATCTTCTTTATGCACCAAGAGCTTGTTAACACTCCAAAGAGAAAGGAAAAAATTGAAAATAGATATATGACCCCTTAAGCTAACTGAGACTTGTAGCATTTGCATATCATTGCTCTTTTGTTGATTTGATTGCTTCCATTGTCCTCATTTATAAATAGCTTTGGATAAAAGCGTCTGCTAAATGAAAATGTAAATATGATCATAGATCATGAACTAGATGTGCTATGTTTGACAGAAGCCTGGCTAAAACCAGATTATTACATTATGTTAAACCAGTTTACCCCACACGATTACTGTTATAAACATGAGCCGTGTCCAAAAGGTAAAGGGGGAGGTGTTGCTTCAATTTATAACAATATTTTCAATATTTCTCAGAGGGCGGAAAATTAGCCCATAAATTACTCACCCTCAAGACATCCTAGGTGTATATGACTTTCTTCTTCAAGACAAATCCAGTCGGAGTTATATTAAAAATGGTCTTTGATCTTTCAAGCTGTTTCATTACGCTGAGCGGATGTTGCAGTGCATCAGTCCAAAATAAATTAAATAAAAAGCGCCCATCAATAAAAAAATGCCTCACACGGCTCCGGGGGGTGAACAAAAGTCTTCTGTAGCGAATCGATGTGTTTTTGTAAGAAAAATATCCATATTCAAAACTTAATAATCACTTTAATGTAGCTCGGGCCAACTGTTGTACACTGATTGTCTACATCTAACCGAGGGATGACTGAGGCTGCGTGTAATTTATGGGCTAATTTTCATTTTTGGGTGAATTAACCCTTTAATACTGTCACATGGAATTGATTTTAACGGTGTTGAAATTCTGCAGCAAATCGATGACATCTCAGATCATTATCTAGTCTCTTGTATACTCCATATAGCTAAAGCTGCAAACTCAAATCCTTGTTACAAATATGGTAGAACCACCACTTCTACCACAAAAAACTGCTTTGTAAATAATATTCCTGACTCTCAATTCCTAGCAAATCCAATAGCTCAGAAAAACGTGACATTGTAACAAACTATGGACTCTCCCTTTTCTAGCACTTTAGATACGGTTGCTCCTTTACGCTTAAGGAAGATTAAGGAAAACAGTCTGACACCGTGGTATAATGAGCACACTCGAACCTTAAAGAGAGCAGCCCAGAAAATGGAGCGCAGCTGGAGGAAAACAAAACTAGAGGTATTTCGTATTGCATGGTGGGAAAGTACCCTATCCTAAAGAAAAACATTAAAAACTGCTAGATCTGATTACTTTTAATCTCTTTTAGAAGAAACAAACATCCCCAGGTATTTATTCAATACAGTGGCTAAATTGACGGAAAATAAAGCATCAACAGGTGTTGATATTTCTTAACAGCACAGCAGTAATGACTTTATGTACTACTTTAATTCCAAGATCGATACTATTAGAGATTAAATTGTAACCATGCAGCACTATAGATCCCCTGAGGAACAATTCCACTCATCCTTTACTATAGGAGAGGAAGAATTTTATAACTTGTTAAAATCATCTAAACCAACAAATGATGCTCGACCTATTAAATCTAAGCTCCTAAAAGAGTTCTTCCAGAAGTCATAAGATCTCTTGGATATTATTAATAATCATTGGCATTAGGGAAGTTGATTAGCATGGTTCAAGAGTATTAATCTGACTGCCATTAATTCATAGCCCAGTGAGATGAAGAGGTATCATATCGATCACAAGTGCAGTATGGAGTAACTCAAGGCTCAGTACTAGGGCTGTTACTTTTCATGCTTTACATGTTACTCTTGGGAGATACCATCAGGAAACACAGTGTTAGTTTTTACTGTTATGTTGATGATACTCAGCTCTATATTTTTTTGCGGCCTGACGAAACATACCAATTTGAAAAAGTTGCGGAATGCATAGTCGATATAAAAACTTGGATGAAGAGTAATTTCTTACTGCTAAATTCTGAGGTGTTAATTATAGGACCTAAAAACCCTGCATGTAATAACCTAGAACACTGTCTAACACTAGATGACTACTCTGTCAATTCTTCATCATCAGTTAGAAACCTAGGTGTGCTATATGATAGCAATATTTCCTTAGAAAGCCACGTTTCTAGCAATTGTAAAACTGCATTTTTCCATCTCAAAAAAATGTCTAAATTACGACCTATGCTCTCAATATCAAATGCATAAATTTTAATTCATGCATTCATGACCTCAAGATTAGATTATTGTAACGCTTTATTGGGTGGTTGTTCAGCATGCTTAATAAACAAACTCCAGCTGGTCCAAAATACAGCAGCTTGAGTTCTTACTAGAACCAGAAAGTATGACAATATAAGCCCGGTTCTGTCAACACTGCACTGGGTCCCTATTAGGGGCTAGTGCACCAAAAATTCTGTCAAAATACTCACCCTCAGGTCGTTTCAAACGTGTAAGACCTTCAGTTCATTTCGGCACACACAATTGAAGATATTTTGATGGAATTGAACTGTCTGGGACCCTCCCAAAGACGCAATACAACTGAATACGGTCCCAAGTCCATGAAACGTAGGAAGGGTGCGGTGTTAACAATAATCCTGTGTGGTTCTGATCCTATTTTGTTCACGAGCGCTAGTTATACTGGAATTTATGAAGCTATTTTTTTCTTTGTAGTGGTGATTTTTTGTGCACAACAGAAAGGAAAAAAAATTCGTATTCAACAATTCGTCTCACTCTGCGTCACCTCGGGCACATTTTGGGAGGATAGTGGCTGTAACAGCGTCATACTGTTTCTGTGTCAGCCCCCCCCTATGACGTCACTGCGAGATAGTTATCAGCTCTCGAGGAAGATCCCGTCCAATAGAATGATCTTAATTTGTGTGTCCGAGACCTCACGGGACCCATGAAGGTCTTCGGTTTTGAAAAAAAACATGAGGGTGAGTAAATTATGAAAAATTTTTGGGTGAAACTAAACTGTCAAAACTTCATTAGATTTAAAATCCTGCAGTAATTAATTATGTAAAGCCCTGAATGGTTTAGCAACTTAGTATTTGAGCGAGCTCATATTGCATTATAGTCCTTCACGTCTGCTGCGCTCTCAAAACTCTGGCAATTTGATAATGCCTAGAATATCAAAATCAACTGCAGGAGGCAGTTCCTTTTCCTATTTAGCGCCCAAACTATAAACTGGAATAACCTACCTAACATTGTTCGGGAGGCAAGACACACTCTGTCAGTTAAATATAGATTAAAGACCCATCTCTTTATCCTGGCTTACACATAATACACTATCACATTTCTATAATTCCAACCCGTTAAAGGATTGTTAGGCTGCATTAATTAGGTAAACCGGAACTGGGAACACTTATAACACCCGATGTACTTGCTACATCAATAGAAGAATGGCATCTACGCTAATATATTAGTCTGTTTCTCTCTTATTCCGAGGTCACAGTAGCCACCAGATCCAGTCCGTATCCAGCTCAGATGGTGGATCAGCACCTAGAGATTACCTCTATAGCTCTGAATGTCAGCGGAGACCATGTCAGCTAGATGAGTCCCAGAGACAGATCCCCAGTGAAGGCCTTGTCTTCTAGACGGCCACCGGGACAAGATCACAGGAACCAGATGAGTCCTCTGCACAATCTAAATTTGCTGCAGCATGGAACAAACTGCTGGTTCGTATGGCCGGAGGGAGAATGCCGCGCACCAGACCCCCCCCCCCCCGCTGACTGAGTCTGGTTTCTCCCAAGGTTTTTTCTCCATTCTGTCACTGATGGAGTTTTGGTTTCTTGCTGCTGTCGCCTCTGGATTGCTTAGTTGGGGACACTTAATTTCCAGCGATATTGTCGACTTGATTGTACAGATACTATTTATACTGAACTGAGCTGGATGATGACATCTCTGAATTCAATGATGAAAATTGAGTGTTTACTATTGTCCTCTTACATTATTGACATACTATGTTCCTGTTTAATATTGTAGAGCTGCTTTGACACAATCTGTATTGTTAAAAGCGCTATATAAATAAAGGTGACTTGACGTGACTTGACTAATTGATTATCGTATTTTCATCTTTTCTCTTCCTCTTTATTTTTTATACTTTCACATCACTCTACTAAAACATTTTTTTTTACTTTTCATATAAAATATTTTTATACTTATTAGTACATGTAGAAATGTAAAGGTAAGACTTTACAATAAAGTGTTATTAGTAATGCATTAACTAACAATAAGTGTTACATTTGTTCTAGTATTTATTAATCTTGATTAAAATTAATAAAAATACAGCTATTCATTGTTAATCTGTGTCAGTTTAAGTCCATGAAATAACACCAGATACAACTAAACAACTATTACAGTACCTGTAATGAGTTGCATAATTCATTTTTTTTATTTTTTTTTATCTGATCTCTGAACAGTCTGCTTCATGATTGCAGTGTTCTCAAAGGGCCAGTGCCAATCAAAGAGTTCATTATCTGGAAACAGTCGCTTTACAAACATTGATTGTGATATGCCCACAGAGCACCATCCGTGTGTGCATGAGTGATGACAGAAAGGTTTATTTCACATTTATGTGTGTGGTTGCATGTTTAATATAGCTTTCATTGCGGATTTAGGACTCTAGCATGTCTATAAAACAGCAATGAAATGCAAGAGCAAGAATTAAAGAAATAGTTCTGACCAAAATAAAAAGTGTATTAACTTTCATGTCATTCCAAAAACAAGACTTTATATTTTCTGTAGAACACTAAAGGAGAATTGTTGAAGATCTAAATATTCTCCATGGTTAAAAAAAAAAGCAAAACATTATTAAACTATCATTAAAAATGATCCTTACAGCTGTGTTATGTTCCAGTTTTCTGAAGTCATAGAAAAGTCAAGGTTTTTATTATTATTATTATTATTATTTGACATATTCGATTGGAATCTGATCATATTAAATGTGAACCATTCATACATTCATATGTGCTTTGAAATCCTATTCAAATCAAATTTCTCAAAATCAGTTTCACTGAAAAGTTCTTTGGTGAACCCACAATGGTTCTTCTATGGCAAAACCCCCTATTTGGAACCTTCATTTTTAAGACTGTAATTCAGTGGATAGAGTGACATGAGATTTGTTGAGAAATACAATAGCCACAATATCTAGTAGAAACATGAAAGGTATGAAAAAAACTGACTTAAAGGAAGACAATAGACAAAAGAAACCATGATGGCATGAGAGCAAATGGAGGGAAAATAATTAGGGGGAAGAGAAAAGCAGAGCATGCAGTTTGACGAGCAAACGTGGAAGGAGATGGAAGGATAATAGGATGTAGAAACTGACACCCAGAAGAAGGCGGGTGGTAACTGAGAGGGGCTGGAGAGATGCTATAGGAGGAGACGTGTAGCAGGATAGAGCTGAAGCAGTGGAGGGGGCAGAGAGAGGGAAACTTAAGCTTTCTGGCCCTGATTTTCCATCCCTAAAGGCATTCTGTGGTTTCTAAAAAAAGGCCTGTATATTTGAAGTATCGCATCACGTGACCAGGGTTGTATTTATGAATCAAAGTTCCGTGATTTCTGAGAGAAAGACAGAGAACGAGAGAAAAAGCAGAGAGAGCAACAAGTAATAGGCAACAACAGGGGGACGCTTTACTGTACACAAAACTACAACGGCTGTAAAGAAAACATGCGTGGCAAAGAACGTTTGATTGAAAGAGGGAGGGCAAGAACGCCAGAGAGCGAATGAGGAGGTAGAGTGAGTGGTGGTGGAGGGGGGAGCGAAAGAGAAAAGGCGGAATGCAACAGGCTTCTTTATTCACACAGAGAGACACATCTGACTTATACAAGTCAACCTAGCTGCTCTCATACACTCAGTTCAAGCTTCCCCTCCAGACCTTCAATCACCACATCAGGTAAGTCTGATCTCCACCATGCTTTAACAGACCACAAAGAAATACGTTTAGAAAGTTTCAGAAGAGTTTTATTTTCATTTACAGCTTTTCCCTCTGGAATAAAGCCCTACTCATGAAAACGAAAGAGACTGAGAAAGACATGTTAGAGCAAGAATAAATGTGTTGTAAAGGTAATCCCTGCATACAGATCTGTATGTGTAGTAGTTTGGGATTTTCTGTTGATGACATTGAACTTAAGTCAAGGTTAGAGATATTGAATGAATTTTTTTCTTTTCATGAATTTGCCTGGATTGTGCGTCTGTAATGTTTTTGTGTGCCATTACGTGTAGCGGAATTGGATGTTACATGTCAATGAAAACGTCTTATCAAGATCATCATGTTCAGACATTGATGAAATCAACAGAAACAGCTTCAACCTGCTGCTAGGAAATGCTGAAGTTCTCAAAACGTCCCCGATACACCAAACAGTGCTTATTTGGGGTTCGCTACTATAGAATGCAACAATTCAGATGTTCTGATGAAACTTTATTTTATGACAGGGATATTATGAAATTTGATTTGTGTATATATTTTTTTCAACTTTTCTGCAGTCATGAGGTGACTTGTTTACATGGTGTTTCACTGAGCAAGTGATAAGGTTTTAAGGAAGGATTTCTAAAATTCTGGTCAGAAAATATCTGAAGATTTGTTGCCAGTGTAAAAAAAATTGCATCATCTGGTCAAAACAGTCAGCTGGTGATTTGTGCCTCATCAAAGCAAGAGCTGTTTGTCTCTTCTAAATTTGTCAAATGCTTGCTTAACCTTTACACACACTGACTATATCCACTACAGAACAATAGGCTTCTGATGAACGTCGTGTTTCGATTTGACTGTAGCCGTAATGACGCAATATTCCAAATCATACTCTCACATGCACAGATTCATGTATAAATATTCTGGGTAGTTAAGAAAACAGTTATTTTCCCTTTCTTTGCTTGATGTCCTTTAAAAAAAAAAAGTTGAGTAAATTGTAGTGATTAGGATTGTTATTATTTTTTATTATTAGATGCATTAATATCACAAGTGGACAGGTGTGAGCTTGTCAAAAGCTTTGCTGAAGGTTATGTAAACACCTTAAACACATAATTATCCAAATACAATGGAAATATTAAAATCAGCTGTTTTGAATATCATGAGTGATAAAATGTTTGTGTTGAGATTGCTCTTGCTTCCTTATTGGAACTATGTTGTGTGTTTGTACAGAGCGGTCAGGAAAGAACCACTCCATACCCGTTCATTCAGATGACCTCCCAATGGAAAGATCAGAATTGAGATCACTTTTAATTGTTTCTCCTAAACAATGAGATGAATAAGGCTCAGATAGAGAATTCTGCTCCTTCCCCTCCAGTAATCTCATGAGTTTTAGAAGAGACCTCCAAAATATCTCCAAAATACCTCAAACCTTTTTCATATCTCTGTAGTCTTGCTGTATGCCAAGAATGGCCTTGTTTGCATCTATTTTTTATTTATTTATTTGTTTCCAAGGAATTTGTTTGAATGAATAATACATGATTGCGATCTCCAGTAAATTTCCAAAGTTTTGAAACAGCAACCTCTGATCAGTGAATTTTCCCTCAAGGCTCTTAAAAATGAAGATGGCAATGCAATGGCAGACAGGTTTTACATCCGAGAACTCTGTACGTTCCACTTTTTATTTTTTTAGAAAATCATCTATTTGCTGCTGCTGTAAAGAGCCCAGTAACAACACTGATTTGAAGAGCCAAACATCCTAATACATTTTATTTTTTAAAGTGTGGAGTAAACAATGCCATATCATGTACCACCCACATATTTAATGATCTCCAAAAGCGTGAAGTAGGTTTTAGCTCACAGAATTTTCTTGTCACAGCCTGTTGCGCAGTGTGCAGCCATAGCTTTCATGGGTTTTCGTCAGCATTTATTTGGCTAACACACACTTTCATTAGTTGTGTAAGGGACTCGCCAGATATGTATATACTGTATTTAGACCTGCTCAAAAACATCTGAACAAAATCTTTGTTGACCGCAAACGATATACAATATCAGGTGTTTGTATGCCATGTGTTAATGTGGCATACAGTATGTACAATAAAAAAATTAAAGTTAAAGGGGTGGTTGATTGCGATTTCACTTTTTTAACGTTAGTTAGTGTGTAATGTTGCTGTTTGAGCATAAACAAAAAAAGATCTGCAAAGTTATGAAGCTGAAAGATCAATGCAAACGGAGATATCGTCTTTTAAAATTCTGGCAGTTTAATGCCTACAAAAACAGCTCGTAGGGACTACAACAAGTTACTTCCCGGGTCCGTTACACCAAGAACCCAGATAAACCCACCCTCGGGAAAAGGCAGCAAAGGGGGCGAGGCCTGCGCTGCTTTAGAGAAGAGGAAGAGAAAACTAGAGGTGCGCGTAAAAATCTGTTCCTATATGAATCGCGATTCTGTCTTCTAACGATTCTAATGGATTCACAAGTTTCAAAATCAATGTTCAAAAGCAACGTTCTCATCCTGTTCCTGGCCTCGCCCTGCACACGCTCTGCATCTCTCTCTCTCTCTCTCTCTCATTCAGCTCAGCTCCAAAAATGAACTGTTCCAATTATACACTTATTTTCACATAGCTATGAGAAGCGTTAAACATGGTTTGCAGTTGCCCTGCTGTATTAAAGCATTAATCAGGATAAAACCGTGTATATTAAAAGCTAACAGAAGCAGTAGCATTTACAAATAACAGCGTATCTAAAAGTATGAGACAACAACAAACAAAAAACATAGGCCTACCATTAAAAGCCGTGCTTGCACAGGTTCTGCACGATCCTCTTCAATAATATCCTCTGCTTCTCAATCGGGCTCAAACTGATAAGCGATATTAGGGTGACCATACGTGCCATTTTCCCAGGACGCGTCCTGGCCAGGATTTCTATACTGCGTATGGTCACCCTAAGCGATATTAACTATGCAGTTGTTTACAATACAACCGGAGCACATGCCGCTGAGGTGAGGGACGGGATGTTTAGATGCGGACTAGAGGCGGTGTAGCCAATCACAACACACTGTGCTAGATAACCAATCAGAGACCATCGCCTATTTCTGAGGGAGGGGCTTCATAAAAGAAGGAAATGATCAGGGTGTTTCTGAGAGAAGGGACAGAGCGGTGTGGAATAACGGTAAATTATGTGAAAAATAATGCTTTTTTTTTTTTTTAAACGAAGCATTAACACATGTTAGACTGCACCCCATAAACACAATCAAGCTTAGAAAAAAAAACAATGAACCACCCTTTTAAAGATTTTGTGAAGCAAACTCATCAAGACCTGATTGTCCACAACTTAGCCAACACCACGCATAGAAACTAGGCAAATTGACAGAACGATTGCAAAAGCATCTTAAGACTTTTTTTCATTCTACAGTATAATAACAATAATTGTAGTTACTATGGTGATTATGCAGACACTTTGGTTATCAAGGTCAATATAAACAATTGTCTTTGAAAGATAGAGGTTTGCTTGTTTACTGGTCTCTGTGTGTGCATGCATCTGGTTTATAATGAAAACTCTTTAGGCTTATATGTATCATTGGCTTAAATGTGTGGATTATTTACATTGTGATTTAAGTTAAAAGTCATGCCCTGAAACCATCATCATATGGCTGAGCTGAGATTAAATGCAGTCATGTTCATAAATAAACACCATAAATCCTGATCGACAGAGCAAATGTTCGCAGTATGGAAATGATTTATACTGATAAACACACCTTAAAATAATTTGTAAACTGAACGCTTCTTTTAAATTGTGTTCATGAGGTGCACAAGCACAATAATTAGGGCATGCATGTGTGATTTATAGCTCATCAGTCAATCTGTCAGCGTGATGTCTTTGTTCGTCTTGCTGGCATGGTTGGTCTAGTCTAGCTGCACCTTAAACGCATTGCTCCTGTTTGCTCCGGTGCAGTGTTTGTGTGTGATTGACAGACAGAAAGCGAGAGAGCACTCTCTATTTAAATACTTTAACTGCACCTCCCTCCATTTCTTATTGTTCTCAGCTTTTTGTGAATGACAGTTCCTTCAGGCAGAGAATGCTGTCTGTTTCTCGGCTTCTCACCGTCTGCTTGTCTGTCAATTCTGAGCAGCTTCCATCAACCCCTTTCTTTTACTTCTGTATGTGTCACGTAAGACACACATTTACCTATAGTTATAAGCAGCATAGGAATCCATTGCTTTATATATATATGTATATAGTATATAAGTAATTACCCTAACCTAACTCACATACCACAGCCCTACCCATAAAAAGTTCACTTTTATAAAATAATAAAATTAAAACACCATGTATGACGGAAATTATGAAAATGACGTATTATCAGACTGAGCTACCTTCTGCAGCCAATTTGTTTCACACAGCACATCCAGAACCACCTGACAGAGGAAACTGAGCAGGTAATACAATAGTGAAGTTCACTGCAGATGGTATAATTCATGGAGAGGAGCTTCATAATTCATGCAGAAGTTGTGTAGAAGTGTTCTCCATATGTGCTGGCAGTCTGCACCGGGCCCGTGTTAATACTTTACTGCTGCCGCAGCCGCAGTGCATTTAGATTGATTATTTGTGAGAAAGATGATGAGAAATAGAGAAAAGAAAACATACAACAGTTGGTGGAGATGCCGAGAAAAGAACAAAGGGAGTGACTCGAACCATTTGGAATTTTTAAAACAGTTTACATGCGACTTATTAGAGAAATGTGTTGGGTTGAGACATAACAGATGTATGCTATTGAAGGTGAAACAACTGTCGACGTTCTCTTTTTTATATATATATATATATATATATATATATATATATATGTCTATGAAGCAATTAAAACTTTTAATTAAAAGAGTAGGAGCTTAATGCGTCTAACTCAAACAAAATCCACAGCAGTAGACAAAGATGCAATTTAGCTCACTGTGTTGAGTGTGTGTTAGTACCTGGCCACAATCTCAATTAGACGTGACCTCTGACCCACACTCGTTGCTCCAGGCACTAAAAGGTGACTACAGCCAGGACCTTTCAACTATTGGGGTCAACCAACAGAATCTGGTCAATATAACGGCACCATTGTGTGGTTCATAGTCAAAGAAGTTGTCATCTGTGTCAGAAATTGCTATATTACAAGCAGTTTAACTCATTTTATAAATGCTGAATGATTATTCAAAGATCTGGATGTGGATTGTGCATTTCAGATTTGAAATTAGACCTCTGGTCTTGCTCTAAAGTGATAAATTTGATTATCAGAATTATTTGTGCTGCACTGTCAGGTCAGAGTCTTTTTATGGAAGAACACAAATGAAGATGTGAATGCTTGGCCGGCGCATCGAAATAACGTGCATTAACAAATACTAACAAAAATGAGTACTCAGAGGTGGCTTAGTTACTTTCAAATGACAGTGTTATTACATAAATAACAGTTGCACTTTATTTTACAGCAGCAAGTGCTCTTATGTGTACTTATAATGTACTTACCTAAGAAAGTAATGGGTAATATAAGGTAAGGGTTGAGGTTAAGTTTAGGTTAGGTTCAGGTTTACTACCTAGTTGTTACACAGTTACTGTAACTATTATAATAAGTACATAGTATGTACATGTGGAATAAAGTGCTGCCTAGTTACACATGAACGACTTTTTAAGTTGCTCAGGAATGACAGTAGTTGCCCTCCGTAACCTGAATGTTGAAGACAGGTAATGTTAATAGCTATTGTAGCACCCCTAGCAAAGCCAGAAGCATGTGCATTTACATACTTTTGAAGAGTGCGTTTCAGGTCTTAAAGGTCCACTTACTCACCATCATGTTGTTCCAAACCTGTATGACTTTCTTTTTTTTTCAGATAACTCAAAAGAAGAATTTCTGTTGGGTCCAAAACATGCTCATTAACATGGACCCTGTTAACTTTAAGTGTAAAGGCGAAAAACACATTTTTTTTAATTGTAACGACATGAGGGTGAGTTAATAATGACATCATTTTGAATATTTGGTTGGACTATGATTTTGATGAGCATGTTCGCTGTACCAGGAGAGCTCCTTACTGGTGTCAACTAACTGTATACAATATTGAGGCCATTACGAATATTTACGAATATTCTGACCTCTTTTTACTACATAGCCAACGACATAATGACGTTCATAAATTGAAGTTATTGTGCACCAACAGTGACAGCACTCATAAAAATCTTTGGAGGGAGAGAAGTCTTGTGATCCAGTTTATTAGAGGATGGAGACTTAAGCCATTACCTGGATCTGTATGTTTTAGTTTGCTTTAAGTTTGGAGCGTCATGTGTAAAATTTAAAGCCTTAAAGCGTATGCATGCTGTGAATAGAGTCTAAAATGTGCATGCACATGTGTGAACATTCTTGAGCTGTCTAACACCTGTGTGCATGGACATTTAAATGCGCTGGTTTCGTGAAATATGTGACTCTGAGTCTCAATTTTGACACATGCACGCTTGTGTACAATAATAGCCATCTGTATTTGCTGAGCCCGTAGGCATGCATGTGAAAATCCCCGCCTTGCATATGTGTGTTAATATGTCTGTGTTTTAATGCACCACATCCTTTGGTTTGAAGTTCACAACCTCCCTCAAGGCACCTTGATTTATGGCTCATATTTCAGCAATGCAATTATTCCCTCTTAGTTCATGTTTTTCCAGACGTGATTTGCCTTTGCGGCTGTTCATCGTTTCTTCGGGGAACTGCAGGGCTCTTGTTGGAGGTGCCAAACCCCATTCATTAGCACGCATCAAAGACAAGCTCTCTCGAACCTGGAGCAAAGTCAGCTTTTGTCACACATGGCAATGACCAGGTGCTGAGGCAGACCTTTTTAAAATCCACGTTCATAGTGACATAAAGACCTTGTTTAACATGAACAGATCGTTTGGTGTTGAATTGTAGTGCCCAAGCAGCACTGCTCAAATCCAAAGAGAGCACTTCATGAATACAGAACTGTTAATTTATGACGAATGTATGCCATTCTGTGCCAGGGTATTACATATAGTGTTATGTCATAAGATTGCCTTTCTTTGAAAATATTCCTCAGAAGGTAAATTAACGCATGCAGTTTATGAGTCTATAGAAGATTGCTTGTTTCGTTGGCCAGGAAAACTATTACAATTTTCTCCCCACTCTTTCATTACACACTAGATGTGTCTGACCGAGTCCAAAATGTTATTTTTACTGCTAATTGGATGTTCCTACACAAAGTCATAAATTATGAGGACTTCAGAGCAATTAACAGTCAGTAAAATGGGTTCTGCATTGTTTAGTTTTTGGTTTGCTTTCAAAGAGCATGTCACTGTTATGACAACATTTTAATCTCATTCGGCTCAGTAGACTTAAAGTTGAAGAGTGTCATTTCTGTGCCAATAGTGTCACCACATACAACTGCATGCATAAGTAAGTAAATCAAATAAAATAATAATTTTCACACAAGTTTCCTGGACATTCCCCATGTATTCCATTGGTCAGCCAAACAGAAAGTCCCGTCTCAAATTCACGCCATTGGTTGAGCCTGCGTTGCTGTGTTGAACCGGTCAGGATGCTCAAACAAAAATAGACAGATTTTGATAGATCCAGTTTTCAGGATGGCAAACACCCAATAGAGGGCTTTTTATGTGGTATAAACAAAATAGTCCACAAAAGAGGAAATGTATCATTTAAACCAACGTCAGCCATAAAAGTGTTACCTTAAAGTCACATTGTGCTCACTGGACATCACACTTACCGTTGCTCATTTAGATACTCCTATCCAAAGTGGCTTAAAAAATGAACATCACAAGCATTTCTCATGCCAGCAATATTTACATATGGCAATGCCACGTTTCAGAAGTAGTAGTAGTACTACAGAAAGCTGAAAGCAGAGTAGTAAACCTGGTAACATAAAGTAGCCGAGTTTCTTTTAGCTTTAGTTTTTGTCAATAGTTTTCTGTGATGAGGACATGCCATGCCACCTGTCCATGTTGGCATCTACCTGTTTTGGCTAAATACTACTAAGGCTACGTTTACACGACAGCGATGTAGTAAAAAACTGAAAAGTTTTTCCCTTGTGTTTTAAAAAATTGTATGTATAAAACACGACAACGTTTTCAAAACGACTCACGTTTACACATATCCGCGAAAACGGCCAAAAACGCTGTATTGCGTATGCCAGGCCAGTAGTTGGCGCTGTCGCCTTGTTAGTAAATAGTACCTGTAGAGAAGTGACGATTATATGTTGTATATTGTAATATTGGTGAAGTAAATTCACACTTTGCTGAAGAAGCTTTGGCAAACTCTTGAGCAGCAACAACAGTACTATGTACTCCGCCATTGTTGTGTATGTTTGTTCGCGCTTGCCTTCAAAATCGACACGTACTGCGCATGTATACACACATAACACGTACTACGCACGTGCATGATGGCACCGTTTTCAAAGATTCCCGTTTTGGGTGTTTACACGGAAACGACAACAGTGCCGTTTTCAAAAACTTGCACTTTGAAACGTGTTTCAAAAATATGCGTTTTCAGTCCCCAAAACGCCGTTGTCGTGTAAGCGAACAGGCAAAATGCATAAAAGTTTGCAGTTTTTGGCTGAAAACATTGTCGTCTGAATGGCTCCTAAGTGGAGATCAGTTTTATATCTCAAAACAATTAAACGTGTGTGTGTGTGTGCGCGCACCCAGTCTTATCTCCCATTTTTTTATTTTGATAAATAAATAACAAATAATAAACTCTTGTGTAATAGAAATGGAGTTTTATACATTTTAAAGGTTTTTGCTGCACCCATAGATAGATCATCTTTAGTGTTAGGAGTGTAGATATGAGGAGACCAAGCTGTTGACTAAACTATTGGTGAAAAAGAGTGGCTTGAATCTAGTTCACACAACTCTGTGGTGCTGCAAAGGACCTTTGAAGAACCTTTATTTCTAATACTGAAGTGGACATCTTATATTCCAAATGTTAAGGAACATTAATAGATTTTTTATGAAGGATGAACTGACAGGAAAATTTGATGAGATCTGTTGATTATTTAGAAACATGACCTTCAGCATTGGCCGTGTTTATGCTGTCTTTGTGTTACCCACATGAGATAAATATTTCCCAATACTGCATCATAGAAAGTTTGTGGGCATTACCTCATTACCTCCTCTCTTTATACCCCCTCCCTCTGTTCACGCTGTTAAATGAGAGCAGACCCAAACCAGGCAAACCCTGCCAGGCGGCCCGTCCTATAAATGCAGCATTGAGGCAGGGCACACACAGGCGCTTTTGTTGACAGTGTAAAGGTGCGCACCCTGCGGAGGGCCACAGGAGAGAGCAGACATACAGCCCTGTGTCCATCTGGAGGCTAGGGACATGGGTTAGATGAAAGAAACGTAGAAACTAGATGCTAAGCATGGGTAATGGACTTTAAAGAATTAATTCATTTGGTGAAATGTAGCATTACATCACTTTCTCAGCAATGGATGCTCTGCAGTGAATGGGTGCCGTCAGAATGACAGTCCAAACAGCTGATAAAAGCATCACAATAATCCACAAGTAATACACACCACTCCAGTTCATCATTTAAGGGGTTGCGGGGGGGAAAAAGCTGAATGTTTTTTAAGAAACAATCTTCAAAACTTCAAACCACCTTGTCTGACTAAAATACCATAATAACATTTCCTCCAGTGAAAAAGACATCTCATCTGAATCAGATCAAGCACGTCCAAAACAGCTTTTAACAAATATGTGGGTGGACTTTGATGTGAGAGACAATAGGGGATGGACTTTTTCACTGGAGCAAAAGTTATTATGGATTATGGGATATATGCAGTCTTTTTTTTTTTCAATTGTGTTATTGCATTCCTTTTTGGGATTTGTGATGCTTCCATCAGCGTTTGGACTTCATTCATGAGGGCATCCATTCACTCTTGATCCCCTGGTTAGAAAGTGATGTAATGCCTATTCCTCCAATTTCTTGGAGATAATAACATTTTTGGGTGAACCATTTCTTTAATAGCTTATAATTGTACAGAATGTGGTTGGACAATGGCTTAATGAAGGGGCTACAAATGTAATTAAGTTTAGAGGTTGGTTACGGTTATGATATAACAAATATAATTAGTTTAATATAAAATCAACAAATGTCCCACCATATCATTCTATAAAACAAATTGTGGCATAACTGGTCCTGTCTTCTTCAAATGCTATTTAAAAGAATGTATAGAATAATACAATGTATGCTCTGGGTGAGTGCTGGGTGCACTTTTCTTACAAGTCATTAACCCGTATAGGCAGTTCTCCTGTATAACTGCTTGTTATTTCACCGTTTTACTGGGTGAAATAAAACCATTGCTTTTTATATGCTGCAAGACCTCATTCACCCCTAACATACACACACACACACACACTAGACTTCTCCTTATGCCCAATGTGTGTCTAATTAATGAGCAACTACTGCACAATAGAGGAATGTTTCATTCCTAGCTTTGCATTTTCCACTTTTGTTTACTCTTTTGTTCTCATTTTGATCACTTTTTACTTCTAAGTACTTAATAATGATTCTGTTTGATTTTCTGTACTCCTAATACATGTCCATACAAAGCTTTTGCATGCAAAGTCCCATAACTTCTCTTTTCTTTTCTTTTTCACCTTGCATTTTTCTGCTTTTTTCTAAAACACATCTTCATTGTTTTCTTTCATCCTGTTCTGCTTCTTTTTTTATTGTTCTTCTGAGCGCTTTGTTGAAAACATCTTGAAAACTGTCATCTTGAATGAGATGAAGAAACCGCTGAAGACGAAAACATGTCAAGAAGGGGGATTTTCAAAGGACAGCGAGTCAAAAAGGGAGGGATGAAGAAGATATAAGGAATTCAGTTCTGGGGAATTTGGGGCTTAAAATAAAATAAAATAAAATAAAATAAAAAAGGTCATATAGATGTCAGTCAGTAAGTACACGGGACAGTGCGGTGTATTTGAATGTAGTTCAGTGTTTGTGTGTGCACGATTAGAGTGGGATTGATTGTTAATGCGTTCTGAAACATGGCCATTCTGCACAGTCCTCACATGTGGAACAGTTTACTGCTGCCCTGCTCCAAATGAACACAGCCTTACAGAGCAACAGACTGCAATTGAAAGAAAGAACCATGCAGGCTAAGAGACAGACAAAGATAGAGAGAGAATAGTCCACTTATAAGTAGATTAAAAGGAGTGAACTTTATAAATCGTGACTTAATTCAAATCTAAAGTGCAAAAGTTACCAGGTAATGTACCTGTGAAATGAAAACAGTAGATGCCAATGGAAACTCCTTACTATAATACATTTAAAATGTGCAAAACGGCTAACGTAAACACGATTCTTTAAAAATGCAATCCATTACAGTCATGTGTGTCAGTTGAGAAAACTTGTATTTGTAATCTGTATGAAGATATGGAAAGTCAGCTTCACCATTTATGGGTTTGTGCTCTGGAACTTTCCATCAAGTCCTGATGGAGGCAGAAGGAGGGGGTTAGCGAGCGCTGGGTGCCCTCCACCCTGGGCATGTGGCAGTAGAACAGAGGCAGCTTTATTGAGCTGTGTCTCTGATTTAAATCATATGGCATCGCCTGGAATCACTTCATGGCTTGGAGGCCGTTCAAATGAATGCCCCAACAAGAGACTCGCTCTGTTTCTCCCCCTCATTTCATCTGTTTGTTGGATCTCAATTTCTTTCACAGTGGTTCTCACTAAAGCAAATGCTTGATTATGATGCTGTGTCTTTTATATCTCAGATGTCTTCAAGGTAAAATGTCTTACCTGAAGAAATATGCACGCAAAATGATTAGATCTCAGAGTTTCAGTGGTTGCTTGTCACTTCTTAAAACCATGCCATTTACGTGAAATGTGACAACTGATTTGACGGACCTGGCTTAACTGTTCACCAATTCAGGCTAGATTATTTGTAAAATGTTCTTTGCTCAGACAGGCAGCATTTTTGTTTTTCTTTTTTTTTTGGCTTATCCGGCTCAAACCCATTTAGTTGTTTACAGACCTAAGAGCAGAAAACCACATGAAATCTGGCTTTTACAAACCCAGTCCAAACCACATTCATATGTGGTCTGAAATCAGATTGCAATTCCGGTTCTTGGAAATGTGTGTGTTTCAATCTGAATGGTCAGATCTGATTTAGTTTTTTTGTATTTTTCCCCAGACATCCTTTACATTGCAACATCAAACGCACATTACTTAGTGCGTAAAGACTGAGCAAAAAATAAGTAAATTAAGGCGCAACAGTAGATGGTATATTTTATGGACAAATTTCTATTTTTTACTCTGAAAAAAGAAGATGGTGATCTCATGGCTGTCAGATGTAGACAGTTCAAATTCTGCATTATTCTTCTTTATATGTTGATAGCGTTCTTTTCTCTGACATTGCCTCACCAGTTGGATCCTGACTAATTTTATGAGAAAGCATTGGTCTGACCTCTTGTGCTAAACTGTTGTTAATAGTGCATAGGGGTCAAATTATTTTTAAATGCTATTTTTTTCCTCTTGTGTTTTTCTGCAGGCATCTGTTGGATTACTGTGCATCAATTCTGGATCACTTGCTGAGATCACCTTCCATTCAGTGCTGTGCAAATGTTTATAATGGATTTATGATTGTTGCACACAGCTTAGTAAGAGAACTCCTTTTATAAAAAGTGTCGAAGTGAAAAGATAGAGTGGTAATTTACCATCTCAACGAAAGGACCGTAGGACAGTCTTTAGACACTGAAAGACCGCCATTATCACAATGGCAACCAATAGGGAGAGGCCTATGAGTCATATGACAGGGTTCTACCCCTTTGCCTTCAGTTCAATGCGAAACCACTCCCCCTTTGATCTTCTGGCCAATGGCAGCCTATTTGGACGATTTGGAGCGGACCTTCCCAAAGAGATGGCAGCTCTGTGTGAGTAGCAGACTAATTTCATTTTATGAATAAAACTGGAGCTATTAGTGTGTTCTTTTCTTGTGTTTTTTTACAGTAATATTGTGAAATAACTAAACATGAAAAATTATTTTCACTAAAATTGAAAATAACTTTTCTATTTGAATAAATATGTACTTTATTCCTGTGATGGCAAAGGGGGGAAAACAGCTTTAAATCTCAGGAATAAATACAATTTTACGTTATATTCACACAGAAAAGTTATTTTAAATTGTAATAATAAATGTCAAAAAACATTAAAAATAGTGTAAATATGTACAGAGTATCTACACACTTAAATTATGCAAATCTTATTTTGTTAAAAGGAAGAGCAAAATAAATGAAGCTAATATAGAAGATTCTACCAGTAAAGTGTGCTTTGAGTTTGTTCAGCTCTGTGTGCTGGTGTGATTCAGGGTTTTTATTCTTGATGTCGGCTGTGTTCAGACATGCACATCCACTGTATGAACCAGACCCATGCCAGCCACCACCGATCCGGGAATTCCTGCGAAATCACACACACACACACACACACACAACACACCTCACACACACCAAAGAAAGGCAATTACAAATCTTTGCATCGGAAGAATGCATATAAAAACAAATGTCCATTTATTGCCAGAAAAGAGTGAAAGAGGAGGATACAACTTTGTTCAGCAAACTGAACAAAGATTACATTTCAATGCAAAAATGTTTAATGTATGATACCTGGGATACTGCTTCTTATTTTGTCTTCCTGAGAGATTAAAAGTAGTAAAAGTAAAATAGTTGTCAACAGTGCTGGCAACTATCACTGTGTGGATTAATCTCATTTATGTGGTCCTTCATACACAGATCTCCATTAGCTCCATTTAATAGAGATAACATCTACCCATCCCCCAATCTATCCTTTCTTCTTTCAAGTGGGAACATACAGAGGAAAGCAGAGAGGCAGGGTGGGCTAACGGGGGGCCGTCCTTTTTCTTTAAATAGCTTATCACTCAATTGTTTGCATCCTAAACAACAGACTATTTTAAAGCCTTCACCCGGTCCTTCCTCTTAAAATAAGGCCAAAAAATCCAGGTTGGCATAGCTAAAAGCATTTTGGGCTAAGGTTGTCCGTGGGTCTTTGGCAGCATCTTAGCTTCAGCAAAAACTGTATAATATATCAAACAACCATAATCTAAACATATATACAATGGTTCTGGATTAGCTCAGTGTTTTTTTTTGGAGATTCAAAAAGTTCTTGATGTTTCATTATAGGATCTTTAGATCAGTGTATTTGTTTCTATGATCTTTAAAGCACAAAATAAATGGTATAAGAATAACTAAGCCAGAAGTAGAATATCCCTTGACTTTATATGTCTACTACTTCTTTAAAATAGGTAATTAAACGTATTTAGATGTAATAATAAGAAATGTTTCAAAGAGTGGTATGCTCATATCACCGCCTTACATCTCACACAACACACACCACACCCACACTGTCGATGGCGAGTGATTTGTGACAGATCGAAGGCTTAGCAGGAGAGGGAGAAGGAGCAGTCTACCCTTCCGTCGCCGTCAGTCCGTGTCTATTTTTGAATGGGATTGATAGGGAGGGCAGACGACAGACGTCACGGCGACCAATCACAGGCAGCGACGTGACGACGACGGTGTATGTAAGAAATTTATAAAAAAAATGTACATGTGATAAGTACATCTGAACTAGTTACTTCGCCTTACAAGACGCCTGATACATAGTGCCCATGTACGTCGCCTAAAACTGAAATTTTATTTAAGTTTTCATTACAGTAGATGATGGGTTATAGGCTATACTTTTATTATTTTTTTCCCAGAAGTGGGCAAGAGTGCATAGTTACATTGCTGCATATTACAGTCTATTTCCCATGTTTTTGTATTACTTATGTTTAGCTTTTACGATGGTGTTGAAGTGAAGTACAGCACATTAATGTTCAGTTTATTAGTCAAGGCCCTTCTTTTTGCTTGGATTCCAAAAAGTCGGAGCCCGAAGAGCAAGCATGATTCTGCAGAATGTTTAATTCTTGTTTCCATTGTATCTCACACAAAGAGTGTCATTTTTATCAGAACATAAAGTTTATTATATTAGCCATTCGATCTTCAGCTTAAACGGTGGAGACAAAGTCGTTCCGAGCAAAACATTCTTTCATGAATTTTATAATGTTTGGGACGCTAATCAGGACTTTTAACTGAAAAGATGAAGGCTGTGAATAATGTTTTCCCCTAGATTGAGCACGTATAAGGAATCACCTTAAAAGGTTACTCCAGCCCAAAATTAAAATGTTGTCATTAATCACTTACACCCATGTCGTTCCAAACCCCTAAAAGTTTCGTTTGTCTTCGGAACACAATTTAACATATTTTTGATGAAACCGGGAGGCCTTGTGACTGTACCCCATTGACTGTCACGTAAATAACACGTCAGGTCCGAGAAATTATGAAACATCGCAAAATAGTCCATCTCCTCATTGTTTCACCCGTAACTTATGAAGCTACGAGAATACTTGTTGTGCACTAAGAAAACTAAAATAATGACTTTATTTAACAATTTGTCTCCTCTGTGTCTCTCCTCATCACCGTAGCGCCATTTTGGAGAATAACCACTGAACGCAAGCATCGTACGCTATTCTGTGTCAGCCGCGAAACAAGGATACGTTTTCTAAGTGTATGTCAGTCCGGGACACAATTATGACGTTTTCTACGGTATTTAACGCTTTTGATTTTGAAACGAAAACAGTGCATCCGTGTGGGCGCGTCTGACACGGAAGGAGCAATACGCTGCTTGCATTCAAGCAGAGTATTCTCCAAAAATGGCGCACGGTGATGCGGAGAGACACGAGAGACTAATTTGTTGAACACTACATTCCCCTTAGTTTGTTTCTTCGCATACAAACAGTATCTCGACGCTTCATAATGTTACTGTTTGAACCACTGATGTCAGATGACTAAGTTCTGACGATGTCCTTTCGACTTTTTCTGGACTTGACAGTGTTTTTACTTGGGACAGGCACAAGCCTCCCGGTTTTCATCCAAATATCTTAAATTGTGTTCCGAAGAAAAACGAAGCATTTGCGGATTTGAAACGACATGGGGGTAAGAGATTAATTTTTTCATTTGGTTAGTATCCTTTTAAGGCCTAATATTTATACGATAGGGATTCCCATCCCTATGACTTGAACAAAACGATCTACTTCATTTGCTACCTATTGTGCGCGGACAGTAAGTTTTATATTTAGTGTACATAGAAGTCTTTGCAGTAATTTATCATTAAATTTTTTACTTTTATAGCTCAAGTAAGACATAAACCATCTAGACAGATAAATACAACCCCAATCCATGAGATTTTTTTTAAAAAACTCATAACATGTTTGTAAATGCAATATAAGTCAAGATCTTATAATACACTCGTAATTCCTTTTTAATCTTTATTTTGATTGACAAAAGTGCAAAGAAATCTTTTCATGGTTTTTTACGACCAAGTAAACTGCAATCTTAAATTATAAGCAAAGTTGGGACAGAGACACGTTTACCACCGTCACATCAACTTTCCTTTTACAATGTTTAATTGTTTGGGAATTGAGAATACTAATTGTTAAAGTTTTGCAAGAAAATTTTTCGTGCAGTCTCACTTGATACAAGACTTCAGCTGCTTAGCAGTCTGTTGTCATCATTTGCCTGATTCTTCTTTTCATGATGGGCCATACATTTTCAATTGGAGACAGATCTGGACTGATCTAGCACATTCACTCTGTGTCTACGAAACCACGCTGTTGTAGCACATGTAGATTGAGACCTGGCGTTGTCTTGTTCTAATAACCATGGACTTCCCATGAAAGATGTCATCTTGATGGCAAGTATGTACAATGCCAATATAATGGTACCCTCACACATGCCGGACACCCATGCCGTTTTCTCTCTGATAACCCCCATATCATGACAGATGTTTGCTTTTGCATCTGTCACTGATGAAAGTCTGGATTGTCCCTTTGGTCTTTGGGACTGAGAAACTCGACATCCGTGTTTCTTTTTTCCCCAGGGACTCAATGGACCACAGCACACATTTCCAACGTCCCTCTGACTATCTAGATAGCTCGTGGCCCAGAGAACCTGCAGCATCACTGCATAGAATTGATGAATAGCCTTCTTATACCCAAACCTGATACCCTCACCTATTACCAATTCACCTGCTGGTGAAAAACCGTTTAATTTGGATATTCTATAACCCTTTCACTTTTATTTGGCCTCTGTCCCAACTTTTTTTGGAGTGTGTTGCAGCCATCATAATCAAAATTTGTTTATATTTACAAAATATATTTAAGTTGGTCAGTGAAAACTTTGGAAATCTTTTCTTTGTACTTTTGTCAATTAAATAAAAGTTAAAGCGCATTAACAAATCACAGATTCTTGATTTCATTGCATTTTACAAAACATCCAAACATTTAATTTTTTCCTGATTTGGGGTTGTATATTGCTGTCCATTTAAAATTAAGATACAATTATATTTGCTTTTTGTAGATAATATACAGGTATTATAATATTTCTATAAAGACACGCTTACTGCTTAATCCCTTTAAAGAACAAGACCAATTACCAATTAGAAATATAGGGAGGTAAACTTAAGGAAGAACCCACAGATATGGGGAAACAAAGAGGACCATCACATCAATATATACTTTTGATTCAGTTGTTACTTTGTATGAATTGAAGAGAGCGCTTACAGAGGCAAAACAAACATCTCCAAGCAAAGATAATATATTTGTTATTAAATGATTAAACATTTATCTGAAACATCACGTATTGTTCTTGTTGTGATTTGTATTCATGTTGGAATATTTATTAACTATTAAAAAAATATTGTGTCTATTTTGCATTTTTTTTAAGTCATCAAAATAATTTGGATATTATATATATATACATATACTTTTGGAAATGGAGTGCTCTGTGGGAAATACAATTCCAGGCAGTGTGCTCTCGTAGTATAATAGAGAGCAAAAATAAAGAATGAGTGATATAAATACTGAATTATGGTAAAATAAACAAGCTTTTAAGTAAAGAGCTTTGTAAATGTGATTAGTATGCAGTAAGCTTTATTTTGCATATATTAATCTGCATATAAATACAGCTTATGGTGGAAGTGTTAAGGTCAGTGGTTGAGAATACTTCATTTTTGATACGTTAAATATGTTTGCTGTTCTTTCTGCAGTGGTGGCATAAAAACTGCTGAAGTGAAGTGTTTTTGCTTAAGGACACCTTAAATACTCAACTATGTCTGCCAGCTCATGACTTCAGCACTGAAACATTATTCAGCCTCAGTACTGACAGCAACTCTATTAACTGTACATAAAAGACCACTTTACTTTTTTATTAGCTTCAGATTTAACATCCTGAGATGTTATCTGTCTTAGATGAAATCTGCAAAACCATACACTAATTCTCGGCCTTTGGCTCAGTTTTCAATTTCATAAAACACTTTTTGCAACACACAACACACAGTTCTCTATGTAACACACACAAATCTAACATGAATTAATATTATGGCAAAGGTGCTTGCAAGTGTTTGCTTTTGAGATGTGTTTGTGATATTTTGAATGCAGTGCTTCATTTTGCAAGAGATGTGAGGCATTTTGCATTTTGTGTGTGCAATTCTTGGATTTGTGTGTAAAGTTTTGAAAAAAGAGGCAAAAAACAAAAACACTGTAAAATACCAGTCACTCCTCTGTAGCTCTACTGCCCCCAAAGGACAAATATGGTATATTAGTTTAACGATATCATTGCTGTAGTTCACTTAGTTAATTAAGTGTGACTGGAAAGTCTCTCTCTCTCTCTCTCTCTCTCTCTCTCTTTCTCTCTAGCAGTATTATTGAATATAGGAAATATGGAATACTTATCAATGACACTGGAGTGTGCAATCTCACATTCTCATTCAAATGGTAGTGTGTGCTCAACATACATAAAATGGATTGCATCTGTCATACAAAAAAAGCAATCCTTTAACACACACCAACCCACAAACTCACTCATCTGCACATGAGGTTGTGAATCTAGTGGAGCTTCTGGTTTCAGAAATGCAGAATGTGTGATGGAAAAAGAGGTAGCATTTGAAAGAAATGGCACATTTTTCTTCTTTTAAGAGCGAGGCAAAGGATGGCCAAATGCAGAGGTTACTGCAGGACTGAGGCTGTGAAAGTACAAACTCCACATTGTGCCTCTTTATTTATTTATATAGAATTGGATTGGAATTTCTGGGGTTTGGCCCAATCCTTTAAACCACCAGTGGTGGGTGGGTGTGTGTGTGTGTGTGTGCGTGTGTGATAGAGAGAGTCAGAGAGAGAGAGAGCGAGAGAGAGAGTGAAATTAGATTTTTTTTTTTGATTAATTGTTTGCGTGATGGAGGATTCTAGTAAAGTAATCTGAAATGAAGATTGTAAAGTTATAGAGGTTATTTTTTTTAAACTGTAAAAAAAAGACAGACAGACAGACAGAAAGAGTGTGTGGTGATAGAGATCAGCCGGCTACATGCTGCAGGGAAACTGTCCCATCACAAGTTAGCTGGCATGACTTACTGACATTAAAACAGGAGCGAGTCGTGCACTTTTATGCCAGTAGCATTTGTCAAGCTGTGCTTGAATCTTTCTATTTGTTCATTTACAGGAATAGTTCAAAAATGAAAATTCCAACATCCCTTAAAAATCTGAACATCCTTTCTAGACATTCTTTATGACTGACTTTCTTCTGTGGAACACAAAAGGAGATGTTTAGCAGAACGTTTATGCTGCTCTTTTCCTGATCATATGAACTAATATGACCTGGATAGGTCTGTGCGACTAATCCAGTTTTGATTTAATCAAATTAATCCAATGATTATGAAACCACGATAATCATGAACATTTTTTAATTTTTAACTTTAACTTTTTAAAGCGGCAACCTCCCGCTCTCTCTCGTGAAGCCAACAAGGAAGTGACTTAAACTGTAATTCGTCAACTGCCCGCTAGAGGCTGGCTGCAAAACAGAGTCAATCCCATAGACTCCCCATGTTAAAATGCTCAACTTCACAGCAGAAAAAAAACATGTTTACAGCCTGGTTCAAAAAATTATTTTGTTCTATATAGCTAATTTTGCCCTTCATGACAATTGTGATGGGGGTGAATTTTTTTATAACTCATCCGTTTAAATTATATTAAGCCTTAAAGTTCTGCATAATTAAGAGCGTGGCCACTTGAGTGACAGGTGGATTACCGCTGCTGTCACTGGCGTCGAGCTAGGTGGGTGTGGTTTCAGCAACCAGCTTCCGCCTCTTTGCCCATTTTCGATTATCCGGGAGTGACGCGCGGTGACGCGCTGCCAAGATGGCGACGGCCGGCTCCGCCCACTTTGAGCTTCAAAACCGCTCTTCGGAAACCTACGGGTGAGGTCACGGACACCACGTCCATGTTTTTATACAGTCCATGGGAAGAATCTGGCTTGGATGTGAGGGATCCAGAGTGATTTTCTGAGCCCTTTTCCTCACTCTGGATATATAGGCTACAGTTCTTTAAGGGGTACATTTCTTGAAGTTATATCCTATATATTTCTACCATGACAACTCTCTGAAGATTTTAGCACGGCAATGGATATGACAATGTAAATGTATGTGGTCTTGGTGGATTAGATCTGCTACACTGCTGCTGCTGCAAAGCAAGTACAGGAGCTTGCTATACTGCCAAAACATACACAGATTAGGTGCTGTGAGTATTTAAGACATACTGCTGCTACACACAAGGCATACAAAATAACCCCCAACAAAGCTGGAACGAGAAACAAAACAGCCAAAATGTATATGCTGCTTTGGGCATGAAAACATACTGCTGCTACGTATACAATAATATGCTTGAAATCATCCCCATAAGGCAGGAGAGAGATCAAATGATAATGCCGCCCAAAACAAGCAGATCTATTGCCAAGACATATGTACTGCTGCTGCTCTAAGAGTGTTTGCTATCTATGTGAGCCTGGGCCTGTTTGCCAAATGGTTTAACGCTAGTGGACTACTGCTGTCTGTACCTGATCGGTTGACCAGCTTAAACTAGTGACTTGACTTAAATGTGTTTCTGGTCTAGTGGAACCCAGAGTAATTAACTAGTGGCTTAGCAATGTGAACCTGGGTGCTGTACCCGTTTATTAACTTATGACCTAAATAACTATGTCTGTCTGAGCCAATAGCTCAAACTTACCTAGGTAGAAACATGCACTATGTGCTTCATTAACAAACAGGAATCACGTTGTAGGCTGATAGATGAAGAAACCCCCAGCAACCACCTGATTCTTTTTTTTTTTTAATTCATTCATCAACATCACTGCAATGAAAATATATTTACCTTTAACCTATTAATATGCTAACAAAAGATATTCTGTTAAAGCAAATCACTGAACATCTTGTAACTGTGGTATAGTATGCCCAACTAATTCTGCCTAAAAATGTAAATGCTCGCTTTTCTTTTTTTGATAGTTTAATATATTTTTTATTGCATATTAAGAACAATAATGTTTGCATTGTATGATCAAATCATTAGCTTTAGTGGAACTCTGAAAGCGCGCTGCAAACTGCTCTAGTGAATGCTAACCAGCCATTTAAAGGTAAAGCAGGAAGCTCATTGGCAATTTGGCTGTGTATGCAACCAATCAGCTTGTGCCAAGTATTTAATGCTGTGAATACCATCAATTTGCGTTAACGAGCCATCAGCCATCTAGTTTCATGACAGAACTTGGCATATATAGCTTTCTGAATTTTCATCTTTGGATGAACTTCTTTAAGTGAACTTTTGCAGATTTATTACCAATGCAAATGAAGTTAATTGGACTTTTGCAAATGTTTGTATGTGTGTACATTTGTGCCCTGTAATGAATGAAAGCCTGTATTCCCCCTAGAGGGTCAGATTACAATTCATGACCAACACACACCACACACACACACACACATAGACACACACACACTACAGACCCCCAAGGAACCACACATTCCATTTCAAGCAAATCCAGCACACATGCAGTCAGAAATCCAAACCCAAATGCTGTGTAGCTCCAACCACAAAGTATGAGGGCCAGGTTTATGTTCCTCGCTGGAAGAAGAGTGAACCGTTTGAACAGAGTAGGTTTTGTTCAGTTTGTCTGGGCATCCCATGACGCCAGTGCTCGGCAGTAAAAAACTTGCGTTTGATTCTGCAAAAGCCTGTGGATGAGTCACCAACACCAATGGAGAACGACAGAGACAATACAAAAAATAAAAATACAAAAAGAGCAGAGGCACAGATGGAATGATTGGCAGATAGATGAAAAGCAGAAGGGTCTGGGAAAGAGACAGAGAGAACGAGACAGAATGGGGCGCCTTTTCCTGTCTGCATTCCCCCTTCCTTTCTGCAGTCCTTGGGCCTTGGCTTGCGTCTGTGTGTGTGTGTGTGTGTGTGTGTTTGAAGGGGGGTGTAATTGCCTCAAGGTGTGGAGAGAACAGAACTGGCTGAGATTGTGCACTGCTGTGTGTCACTGTGGAGTGTGTGCGTGTGTGTGTGCGAGAGAGAGAGAACGAGAGAGAGAGAACGAGAGAGAAAGAGGGAGGGGGACGTGTTGAAAGACAGGTGAAAATGTTGAGGCAGAGAGAGCAAAGGTATGGGGTGAAAAAGGGGGTAACGTATGTGGAGATTAACAGATGTCTACAAAATGGGAAGGCGGGCGAAAGAAAGGCAACTTTGTAAACTGCGATTGCTAAAATTTGGATTCCAGTTTAGTGAAAATGCATTTTGTGAAAGCTTGATCAAATGTCTTTTACTTCTCTTAGTCAGAATGTAGTGCTTTTATGCTGCATTTCCCAAATATACAATAACACTAATTAGCAATCTATGAAACACATTTGTGTTGTTGTTGTTCAAAACGGCTGGAAGAAAAAGAAAAAGTATTTCCATTTGTTAACATTAGTTAACTACATTAGTTACATGAACTAACAATGAAAGATATGTATAAAACAATTATTAGTCTTAGTTACTGTTAAGTTCAATCTTTACTAATATGTTATTACAATCAAAAGTTATATCAGTTATTCAATGAACCTGAGCTGACTAACCATGAACTAACAATGAACAGTTGTATTTTTTGTAACTAACATTAACAAAGACTGGTAACACTTCATTTTACAGTGTCCTTGTTACACATTACATGTATAGCAATGACAGTAAATTATGCATAATTACATGTAATTAACCTTAAACCATAACGCTAAAGTATTACATGTTGTTTATTAATATTACTCAGTTCTTATATGTGTAATTACACTGTAACAATGAAACCTTTAAAATAAAGTGTAACCAAAGATCAGTTTATACTGTTGCTCATTGCTAGTTAATGTTAGTTAACTAAATGGGTTAAATGGGACCTTGTTTGTAAAGTGACTTTTTTTTTTAAATATAAACTACATTCACTAGTTTCAGTAAAATGTTTAATTCCTCCTCTTAGATAGAATGGAGTGTTCTATAGTGTTCATACTGGTGATTAGCAACCCTGCAAAACATGTCACAAACATATTTTCTTATATAGAGAAGTGCTGGGTAAAACAATAAAACAAATATAAAAATACAATAGAATATTGTGGTGAAAAAAACATGTAACACAATGAAAAGCAGACTGAGCAGAGTGAGGCAGGAATAGAGAACCAGGCGCCAGATAGAGAGAGTGAACGAGAGAGAGGGTGGGCAGAAGTTTTGGGGGAAGTTAGCACCCCACTGGGGCTGGCTTTCAGGGTTCAGTCCTCTCGAATGAGGGGAGGAAAAGGGAAAAGCAGAGAGAGAGGGAGGGAAGCCTCATATAGGCTGTGGGTTTGTGTTAATTTAATGCCACACTGTTTCTCTCACACTCTTCTGGAGGAAATGTGATTATGATGAGACTCATGAGTCAGCCATGCAGATGCACCGGTGTGATTTGCTGAAGAACAAACTGGCGAAATGCAACAAACAGAGACAAGTGTCAAACACATGCATGTTGCAGAATAAAGGCTTTTCATAAAATTGCTTCATTTAAAAGTCGTATATTACATGCTTTTTTTTGCTCAGGAAAATGTCAAATTGCAACATCTGGAGCAAAAACATAAAACATGTCTGTCATCATTTAATCAAAGTATCCTCACTGATGCAGATGCAGTCTCTGTAAATATGTGGAGACAAATATGTCTGTAGTCTTCAGCACTGCATTCTAAATAATGCACACAACCATGAAACACATGTCGAAGTAAGAACATTGGATGCAGACTTTGGCTGGGTCAAGACAAGTTTGGAAAACATTGCAAAAGAATACAGAAATGCAATACAGAGTCAACAGGGACAGTTGATGTAGATTTCGGCAGATTTCAGTAGCGACTGTTTGGAAGAGTTACCACAGATCTGGACAGCATTAAGTTGTGGTGCACTTGATGAAATGACAAAACTGAGAGAAAAATAATGATGTAAGTTGGGAACAGAAAAATAAGAACTGAAAAGTAAAACTGTCAAGGAGAGGTGAGAGCTGGGGCCGATGATAGGACCAGTGAGAACATTGCAGAAAGAGAAATGTTGAAGGGGTTTTGCCAGGCTGTGAGTTGCCTAAAGGTGGCAGTAGGCTTCAAATAGTCGCACTGTGCATCCGTAAACCTTTGCAGCCAGACCAAAACACACTTCTTCTCTACTGGATTGAAACGTTACCTTTTCTGGTTCATTTTTGACATTTTATTGCCACTTTTATTAATATACTTTTATTGTGAAAGGACAGGAAGTGAGAATTTTTTTTTAATTGTTTGGTAACACTTCATTTCGATAGTCCACTTTAGACATTCTATTAACAGTAAGTAACTTTGCAACTACATGTCAACTAGCAGTTAGTAGAGTATTAGTAGACTATCTGCTTAATATCTTCTAACACTTTCTTTGTCAACTTATTCTACTAACCCTAAACCTACCCTAACAGTCTACTCTGAGAGTTAGTAGACATGTAGTTGCAAATGAATGAGAATTAGTTGACATGTAGTTGACATGTAGTCACAAAGTTACTTATAGTTAGTAGAATATCTAAAGTGGACTATCGAAATAAAGTGTAACCAATTCTTTAAAACAAATCTTGATGTTAATGTTGACTTTGAATCTTGACTTGACAAAGCTTTGTTTCAAAGTTTTGAAAAAGGTTTTAAATGTTTTAAGATCATTTTCAATTCAATTCAAGTTTATTTGTATAGTGCTTACCAATCAGAAAATATTAAAGTCCGTGTAAAGAGAATTCTGAGAATTGTTTCTAAACACATAAATGTAAGAAATGCATTGCTGAAACATGTTACAAAGACTTTGAACTATGTAGTACTGAATTGTGGAGTTAGACCGTTAAACAGTTTTTCACCAATTCTGTGTTCAGGATTTTTTTGGCCGGAGCTAAAATGGTGGCTCGATTACGCAATGGAGCCACCGAGCATGGCCCCTCCCTTAACACTACAAGACGTGTGTTCGACTTGAAGCAGCACTGCGCAGATCGATCGGTGTGTGACATCAAAGTACAGAGCTATAGAGAGCAGGCGGCTCCTCATGCTTTCGAATCGCTCTCGTGTCTTACACTAATCGTTCTGCACAGCCCTGCTTCAAGTCGAACACACCTAATAACTACAGCGCAGTGGTTTGCCCGCTCAATCGCATGTTACTGCCATTCCTTACTACAGCCTAGAGGTTGCTAGCTAGCTATGCCTTCGTCATGTAAATGCATAATACCTGGTTGCAATAATTTACAAAAAAAAAATCCTCGTTTAAATAAGCTGCAGAAGAAGACAGCTGAGAGAGAGACGGCAGCTTTTCCTCGATTGGGCGTGGATTCAGCGCCACCAGCAGACATGCCCCCAGCGTCTGAGCGCAGAGAATACTTATTTTTTAAAGATTTTGACAGCTTAGTTTATTCACTTGGCAGTTTTTTTTAGCATTCAAATTTGGCTGGTTGATTAATAACACATTTTTTCTGTGGTGTGACACATTTAATATTGACTTTGCACTGACTTTTAAGTTTCTACATTACATTTAGGAGTAGGTTATTAGTGGCGACTATGGCAGAAATGTACAGTAAGAATCATGCAGTTAATTACAAATTACACATAATCAAACAGACGGCGAACACTATTAACTGCAATGATTATATGTTGCGATTAAACTTTGTGATTGCGATTAAACGTTGCGATTATGCAAAATTTGGTAGTTTTATATGTTGTTCCAGGGTTAGCATCATCTGAGGTCTTCTGGGGGGTCGGCATCATCTCGTCTCAGGTGTTCGGTTATCTCAGATCTTCGTAAGGGTTGGATCCAGACTGAAGCTTGACTCATTACGTCCAAGTTCCAGACGCACATGAAAACGCTTCAATTTTGCATTTTCTTTGTTTAATTCAAAATGTTTCATTATAAATTGAAAAGCTGAATCAACCGATCATCATGAATTTCAGAATGTATTTAATGTCACAAATATATAACAAATATATTTCAGATCTACGTATATGATTTACATTTGTTTGGGTCAAATTCAGAACTGGAGAATTTGGTATTTAAGTAATTTAAAGTTGCTTATCTATCGTTCTCGACGTCTAAAAGGTCTTAAACAAAGTTTTATCAAGTCAAGATTTAAAGTATATAAACAATAGTTGAATTTCAGTTCATTGTAATTATACTTTTTAAATGACACTTATTTTACTTATTGTATACTCCAATTAGAATTGCAATTCTGCATTCAGTTTATCTAAATTCAAACTCAGGAATAGAATTGGAATTTAAAAGACATTCTTCATTTCAGAAGAGTGCACAACCATGTTTATCAACACCTCAGTACAAAAGGGGGCTCCGTGATGAAAAGGAAGGCGATATGTTTCATAGGAAGAGCAGCAGAAGATTGATAGATAGAGGGAGTGAGAGGAGGTCATGTTGTTTGTTTTTATTTGCAAAGGTATAAAATATGATGCAGGCTGACAGGATTGCTCTAGCAGGAAATGGAAGGGAAAGTTTAGTCTTTCAGCCAACCACAAAAGCACCCGCCTCATTCCCTCCCTCGCTCTGTAATTCCTGCCCCTCTCCCTCTGTTGTGGGCTGAGCTAGCTGCGGCGAGTGAAATAGCGCAGGTTGTCGAGTCACAGTATGTTAGCTGACACTTAAGAGTCTTGACAGTCAGGCTGAGTTTGACAAAGCTGAAAAACTCAACAGACGCCGGAGAAAAACAGGCACGGGGTGATGCTCAGCGTAGAGCTGCACAGGAGGCGCTTGACTCAACGAAGAACTGCTACAGAAAAGTGCACGTTACGAACAGAGAAGCTGCTGGCTACAGTGACAGCTACACCTGAAACAGAAGTCTCAAGTCCTTGAGACTTTCTCTTGACATTGATAGCTTTGGCAGGAGTTCCAGATTGACTGGGAAACTCCAGACTCTACATTGTTGTTGTTGGTCATCGTCTACTGTGTTGCTTAAACCGTAACTGCAGTTGACAGACAGCTTGAGACACAGGACAGAACATCTGGGACAGAGTTTGAGTTCTTGGCGAAGGCTGGACATCATGTTTGACTGTGTGGAGGCTCTCGGGCTAGGGGCAAGACCCCTCTTTGACGTATCCACTCAGAGTTCATGCATGCTCAGGAAAGCAAGCTCCTTCTTCACTGGCCTAGAACCTTTCTCATGGAGCAACAACACTAGCCTGCAGTGTAAGTGTGATGTCTCTGTACCTCCACTATACTCACTCCAACTGTGTTCTTGATACTGTGTGTCCTTTTAACTCTTTTTAGCATTTATTAAAGTATTCTAGGAGTCTGAGTGACTGTAGTATGTGCTCAGCATCTTGTCATGTGCTAACTGACTTTAATGGTACTCTTGTTAACTTCCTAATGGCTGGCTGCCAGAAGTTTTGCCTAGATCACAGAACAAACTGACTTGTGCTGATGAATAATGTACTTCTGCATATTTTATAAGCCTACCACTACACAATTTTACAGCTGTGCACATGTTGTAAACTGTTCTTCTGTCAACTTTTGTTTTGTTTTGTTTGTTTAACTAACATAGGTATGAATTGTTTCATTGTAATAGATGCTTACAATTAGAAATGATAATGACAACAATTACATATTTATAAAAAAAAAAAAGTTCTGCAAAAGTGACAATTAAGAGTGTAGTGTACAACATCGAAAGCATATAGATGTACTGTAACTACATGTTTCATGCATAAATTTGGTGGAAACAATTAAAAATTAATATATAAATACAGTGCCAATGTGTTCAAGCAAAGTATAACCTTCACTGGACACTGAAATATGTGGTTATACTATTAAACATAAGCTATTCGCTTATTGTCAGGAATATTTAATAAAATCCAAAACTTTTTTGTAAATGTAGGTAATAAATAAAAAGGAAATAATGCACACACTCTAGTTTTCAATAATGTACAGAAAACTCTTTAATCTCTCTCATGTGTGTGAGTGTGTGTGCTTGGAGTCTCTTGTGTCACTCCTTTTTGACCTTAATGGATGTCTTTAATTATTCAATTATGAATACAATGAGCTCAATTAAAGGATTAGGGAGCCCATGGGGACAGACAGAGAGCAGAAGAGAACTGATGATTAGGGGGTTTCTTCTCATGCTTTGCTTCTTTATGGCCACAGGAAAATCCACTGGCAAGTTTGTTCCATATGGAAATGCTTTGCGTATTTATTATGAAATTTAAATTAAGATCCAAGTTATTTAGCACATTCGCTAAACATATGATATTAAATAAATGAACTGGAATAGCACAGAGAACTCCATTATTTAAGAGAATTCAAGTGCCACCAATTCACCAAAAAAAAAAAACCCAGAAGATCTTCCCACTTGTTAACAGAATTCTTCAGTCTGCTGGTTTATCCCGAATTACTCTTTGGTACATGAAAAAAATATGAACTACCCTCCTCATTGTCTCCACTTTAGTTTGTTCTTTGTCCAATCATTTGGATTCTGTTACATACAGTAATTGAGCTGACTCATTGCACTGTTTAGAGACTCATTGCAAACTCAGAAAACTAGTAATGGAAATACCGAAAACAAGATCTATATTTAGGAAAATTAATCATAGGACAAAGCCCATGCAAATGTGTCTGTGCCTTATTCTATGTGCGACTGAGTAGATTTCACATGCCCCTGCTGGAATTTGCCCCTATGCTGTAATGCCATTTTATAGCCAGACTGGGCTGGTTGAAAGAACATTGCACCCCACAATGAATCCATTGACAATGGCCTGATCTCTTTTCTCACCCCTTTTGAACCACCCTCAAGATGCAACAGCTGAGGTCTCAAAGTCGTACCTCGCCAGCTAAACTTGAACTTGTTAGCTTTAGCTAGCTCATTAGCCTTGGGAGCTGTTGTGGGCAGTGCTGTCTCCAATTTTAAGTGGTTAGTAACTCTTAGATCTGTGGTCTGTGCGCTTCAATTGATGCAAGTTTAGTTTTCTCGTTTGATTGTTGGTTATGGCGAGACATTTTGTAGACCTTCACATCAGCAAGAAACCTCAAGGTCAAGTTGTTCTCAGTCTTGTTACTGAATGCAAAGTGATTCACTTTAACAAATTATAGTTTGGTAACACTGTTGAACTAAAATGGAAACAGAGATTCTTCATCTCTTTGACCACAATGCAGTATATTTTTAACAACTCATGATGTTTTGGCAGGATGAAGTTCATCTTTTCCGCTCTCCACATTGGGTTCTTATTAGGATGGAATAATTTGTTGGTTAAATTATTGTCGGGATGTGATGGGTTCTTTGGTTAAGTTCTTGTCAGGAACGGGATGACTGACACTGAGTTGTTGATCAGGAATACGCTTTTTAGCCTGTCGGTTGAGTGGGGTGTTACGATGTTCACTGAGGCTGGGGAGGAGGTGGCCAAATGTTGACTCAGCTTCACCCTGAAAAGGCTAAATAAAAGGGTCAGTTTATGAGGTACTATAAAGAAGAAAGCTTTGTATGCATGCTGTTGAATAAAAGGGGCAATCCAAGTTTAACAACTTGCTTCTAAGAAAGACAGCTCCTGTTTTTGCAGTCTTCCTTCAGCCCATCAGGACATGTGTTGGTCCATGTTTGCAAAGGATCTGGGGGAGATGCTAGTTAAGGTTTATGCTTAGTTGTTCTTTGATGTTTGATAAACGGATACTTTTCGGTAAACAAAAACCATGGTTGACTTTCACTGATTTAGTCTATCCTTATTCACTCGTTACATTTTGTCAAACAGACCAAAATGTAATATCTGATTTTACTGCTTGCATAACCTGGTTTTAATTACCTCCATGTATTGGTATTGCACAATCAAATATCCATATAATCCAAAATTTGTTGTTCGCTATGACACAAAGTAATATTGGGCCACTCGAGATGGACTGACTTTATATGGTAATCCTAAATAAAATAATCACGGCACTGTTCCAGCAGTCCAGGGGCCTCATTTATAAAATGCTGCACAGAAACCATCCTAAAATTGATCTTATGATCATCTCTCAAATACGCGTATGTGTGATTCATAAAATCAATGTACGTACAGAAAACACACGAATGCGTCTCTTTCAGTTGTGGATTCGAACTCGGGACAGCCATAGCGCAGCGGCCCTGTATGTCAGTGCACTGCCCACAAAGCTATTGCCACCGACCCTCTTTCTCATTTTTACCTCAATTTCATTCTACAGTATTAATATCCAGCTTTATTCATGTTCACAGTCTGGTCATAGGCAGACAGCAGAACGGGTCAGGCGTAGTGTATGTTTAGTATGTAGTTTCACACAGGTGCTGGTTTGGATCGAGCACAGCTTGTTATAGGATTAAATGAGCTTGTGTCTCTTGTGAATGTGAAAAACAAGAATCGGTTTAGTTCACAGGCACGAGCATTATGTGTTTTCAAAGCTGAAATATTTGAGGGCATTATTTTCAAAATGGTGACATGCCAGGGCAGGGAAAAGTCTGTATGCGTATGTGTATGTGTGTGAGTACTAGGTGCTCCGATTTCCCCCACAATACAAAGACGTGCTGGATAGGTAAATTGGAGACATTAAATTGTCTGTAGGTGTGATCATGGATGTAAATGTGTGTATGTCTGTGTGTGTGTTAGGCCCGTGATAGCCGTTTCCCTGTCTGCACTCAGACATGCTGGGAAAGACTCCAGCATCCTACAGAGGACATGTGATTTGAACAATGCATGTATGTATGCATGCATAACTCCTACAGACTAACCCAGACTAACCCTTTCCCAAAAACCATGTTAAGTACACACACAGTATGAATATTAATTAATTACACTTCTACTACTACTACTAATATAAGACTACTATTACTGCTACTAATAATGCATACAAAATATTATTAAAACTAGTAATGAATATTTTAAACACTGAGTGGAGCTTCTTTTAACTGTGCTATACAGCAGTCATTTAGCAGACACTTTTATCCAGAGCCACTTATGAGGAATACAACAATTCATCATAAGGAGGCAATAAACATGAGCAGTGCTAGTAATACAGTTTCAAACGTTGTTTAGCTTGAACAGGGAGGGACATAAGAAATAGTAAAGTGCTCATGGAAGAGATGACTTTTAAGCTGTTCAAACATAACTTTACATCACAAAATAAAATGCTATCTCATCAATTATCACGGTTTTATTTGTTAAACTGAAAATTAATAAACTGCCATATTAATTATCATCCCCAACCATGGTATCATGAACTACATCTCTCAACCTGTGGTGAGAAAAGTTTCTTGTTTGACTTCTAGACTTATATAGATATGTGTAAGCATATATACATTTAAGTATTTCTTTCATTTGAAGAGTCTGCATATGCATTAATGTCTTAGTGCCCTTATAGAGGTCCAGTGGAGGTCTGTACACACCACGAGAGATCAGAGCACACCACTGGTTAATTTACCAGAGCATTGTTTAATATGAGCAGTTATGTAAAAGTACAACAAGCTAATCAAATCAGGTTTTAATGCCTCGATCCATCAGGCCAAATGTTCAGAAACGTTGGCATTTACAGCATATAGCAAACATCTAAACCCTAACATAAGGTCCTGGAGGCAAACCTGAATTGACACAACTTGTTAAATTTCTCAGTAACACTTCAAGTTGAATGTTGGTGAGATGTTACAAACTCTAACAACATGCAGAAAGCCTGTAAAACTGATTGCGTCAGCATTTGACTAAAAGGAGTTGACAAATACTGTTGTCTTTTAAAGGCATTTTTTTCCTGACAAGAAAAATAAAGAAAGTATTCAAACAGCTCCACACAACTGACTATTATAGAGCTCTTGGTGATCTTTAAAGTTTCTTCTTTGCTTCTGTATAAAAGGTTTTGTGTTCACTTAAAATCTGTTTGATGACTACTAATGACTAATCTGCATTTGCCCAAATTTGTAGTTAAAAGAGCATTAAAAGCTTCATGAATGCCTTGAAAGCAATAGTGTAACTTTTGAGTTGCCTCAATCACACAGTTCAGTCCATCCACACACACACACAACCACGCAGAAGAAATAAAAGAAGCATTTCATCTCTACTCTCCATCTGCAAACTATTGTGTTTGTGTGTAGATTAAATATAGTGGACATATATAATAAATGTATGAGTGATTTTGACAGTGGTCTCAGTGTTTGATCCATTTCCATATGTTTGTTTTCATTCAATAACTGATTCATGAATTTAATTTTCCTGTATGCTTTAACAACATTCTTTTTTCTTTTCTTTATTCTAGTACTGTCACGTGTATGTTCCTGTTTTCCTTATTTGGTCTTTCCTGTTCCTGTCCTCGTTGTGTGAATGCGTTTCCAGCTGTGTTTAATTAATTAGTTCATTTGCTCCCAGGTGTGTCCCATTGGTGTCTGTGCATTTAAACCCTGTGTTTCCCAGTGTTTCCCGTCTGCTGTTAAATGTCATTCTGTCTGCTTAATGTCTCCAGTGTTCCCTGTGTTCCGAGCGTTACCCTCATTAAACCCTTTTGATCTGTATGACTCCTCGTCTCCTCGCTCCTTCGTTCCTTCCTCCCCGAGTGACCGTGACAGAACAGCAGACCCATACAGAATAGTGAGCGTCTTCTCCCCGCGTTTATTTTCCGGGTTTTCAAAGTGTCTTTGTTTTCCGTTTGTTTTTCCCCCGAGATTATGGAGGAACGAGCGATGTTCATCGCCGTGGCTCAGGTGAACCCCGACCCTGTCAGCTACGTGAGGGCGTTCGTGCTGCTCGCCCTCACCAGCTCCCTCGAGGGTGAAACCCTTGTGACGCTGTTCCGGATCGGGATTACTTACCATTCGTCCGCCCCCGCCCCGCGATCCCCAGAACCCACCTTGGGCCGGTCACCTTCCCCTCAGTCAAGCCTTCCGCCGCGCTTTCCTACAGCCCCGCCGGCCGTATCCGAGTGCGTAGTATGGGTCCGAAGTTCCGTTGGCAATCCCGCCGGCCATTTCTGTGGCAAGGCCCTCTGGCCCTCCAAATCAAGCCCGTCCGGGTCGGGCTCACTCCCGCCCAGCGGCGTTCGCATCCTCCCAAGCTTGTTCCCATTTGTCGACTCAGCGCAGAGACGCGCACCCCATTTCGGCGCCAGCACCCTGATTTTTCTTTCCCATGCCCCACTCCTTCTACCGCACCTTGCTGTGGCCTGCTCCCCAGAGCTCCCCCAGTTTCCAGTCACAACTCGTAATCGCTTCCTATATCCCCAGTTAGCCCGTTAGGGCTCCTGATCCCAGATAAGCCCAGTGAGGGCTCCTGATTTCCCGTTGGGCCCAGGGAGGGCTCCTGATCCCCAGGGAGGGCTCCTGTTTCCCGAGTATAGCCCACGGAGGGCTCCGGTTCCTGAGTATAGCCCAGTGAGGACTCCTGCCCCCGAGATTGGCCCAGTAAGGGCTCCTGTCCCCGTGCTTAGCCCAAGGAGTGCTCCAGTCCCTGATTCCCCTGCAGAGCGCCCTCAAGTGCCCGCTCCTCCAGAGCCATGGCTCCCTGAACTGTCTGCTCTGCCATGGCTCCCTGAGTCCCCTGCTCCACCATGGCTTCCTGATCCACCCTGGAGGCTCTCCTTGTCTCCGCCCGCCCCCCCCCCCTCTCGCCGAGGTACGTTTTAAGGCGCGGGTATGTGCCTTCCTGGGAGGTGCTATCTCTCACGTGTATATTCCTGCTTTCCTGATTTGGTCTTTCCTGTTCCTGTCCTCGTTGTGTGAATGCGTTTCCAGCTGCATTTAATTAGTTCATTTGCTTACAGGTGTGTCCCATTGGTATCTGTGCATTTAAACCCTGTGTTTCCCATCTGCTGTTAAATGTAATTCTGTCTGCTTAATGTCTCCAGTGTTCCGAGCGTTACTCTCATTAAACCCTTTTGATTTGTATTACTCCTCGTCTCCTCGCTCCTTCGTTCCTTCCTTCCCGAGTGACAAGTACATTCATTATGACATGGGTTTCACTTTATTTTACAGTTCTATTCTGCATGTACATACTATTGTACTGATTACATGCAGTAACAAGGTAAACCATGTACAGTTTTTTACATTTTATGTATTGAAAATGTAAACCTTTCTGCTTATGTAAAATGTTACAGATCAGTGGTTGAAAACTTCTACAAATATACTAAAACATAGTCATGTCTGAATCTATGTCTAATTCATTAAATTACAATATACCATCAGGCACATGCTAGTCTTGAGCAGGCAACATGTTGCTTTGCAAGATGCTTCTCTATAAAGTGAGAACTTGCTTCTTTCTGATGATGTCAGAGAGACTGTTTCTCAGTCATGCGTCCCTTCCTCAGCTCCATCGAGCCACCAGACAGGGTACACAACCTGGCGGGGTCAATGTCGAATCCTCATCGTCCTTTACTTGCGATATAAACTGCATCGCCCCGGTTCAACTGTGTGTTCACGTTTGTCGTCTAAACACAGTGCAAACCATTAGCTGACAATTACTCTCTAGAATTTAATCCCGGCAGACACAGATGGACCACTACTGCGCTATAATTTCCTCTTAGATGGAATTCACTTGCACTTCTTTGTGTCTTGCTCCCTCTGCAATATCATGTTATTTTCGCATCTCCCTTGAGCCACAGATTATACAAAACTATTTCTTTCATTATCACCGGCGTTCGGCGGTGAACTCGCAGCGTGAAACTATAACAATACGAAGCAAATGGAAGCAGTCCATATAGCATGCCTGTCACCCCTTTCCGGCGCTTGCCCTTTATCGTTTGTTCAGTTCTATTTTGCTCTCGTTGTGTCGCAGGGCTTCTCACTCCTCTAATTGCACCTGACGCTGGACATGCTGTTGTCAGGAAAGGCCGGTGCAGACAATGTCCGACCATAACCATACCACCAACATAGTGATCACCACCCGGAGCATTACTGTGGAAGAACTAGGCCTATCAGCAGGCAAGTACCTAGCTTTTGATCATCACGACAGAACTTGCACAAAATCCAAAAAGAAAAAGACACAATCCCAGTCTTGACCCTAACCTACATAATAGGGACAGGGACGAGGCCTGTGGCGTTTTTGTGGTTGGGGAATGATAGCATAGGCGCCAGACAATGTCTGTTGCAGCCTGGGGTGCCCTGATTATTGGTTGTTTGAAGTTTATGCTGTGTAAAAGTATCTGATAGTCCTGTCGAAGTCGCCAGTCCTAGTCGAAGCAATCTCGGGTTCTGAACACAGCCTGCTGCGCACCGGGCTCCGGGTGTGCTCAACTGTGACCGTGTCTCGATGAAAGTGGGCGGAAGGCAACGGTTAGCAACTCCCAGCCAGCCAAACATGAGCGCGACACAGTACGTGGACGATGAGCCCAAGGCAAGGATACCGTGAAGCATCCACCCGAATACTGAGTTCTTGAGCCGTGAGACGCCACCCCGAGGGCACCTACCGCGCCAGTGGGAAGTGGGGGGGGGTGAGGAGTGAGCCGGGCGCTGGTGACCCCGACGGGGGGAGGCACACAGAGGCCCCCTTCACCCAGGTAAGCCAAGAGGCACCGGAAGCGCACGGACGCGCAAAACACGAGAGTGGGATGCAATCCCAGGCCGAACACTCGACATTAGTGCGCTACATGCGAGCGAGATGGATGTGCAAAGGCGTGAAGGCGCTGAGAGCGTATAGCCCGCAAACGCGTGGGCGGGCAGCCCACAAGGAGAGAGACACAACCCGGCGAGCCCCAATAGCCACGCAGAGCGGGGACAAGAGGGGGGGCTTCACACCAAGACGCGGCACTCCCTATGCGTGCGGTTCTCACCTGTTGCGGGGGAACCAAATAGCTCCCCTGGTGCCACGGTCAGCAATGTGTCACCACAGGGCGCAAAGCCAGGGGCTAGATCTGAGCTTGCGCACTCCCTCGGGCAGGCTCTACAATGCAGGTGGGGCAAAGCTAATGCACATTCCCCAGCCAGGGGCGCCACAGCCGCCCCCACCCCCGCCCCCGGCGGGAGGGGAGAGGGCGCAGCGTACCGCGCAGCAGGGGCTCGGGGTGAACGGCCGGAGAGAGACTACTACAAACCCACAGAGGGAGTGACACGGGGCCGCGGGGGGAGGCGCCAAGGTGACTCACTGCCAATAAAGTGCCGGTCAGGCAGGCCTCGGGCCTCGGTCAGACCACAGACGGGCTTTACGGGCAATCTTGAGACTGGACCTCTAGTAAAAAGCCAGTCATCCAGGCCTAAGGAATTTAGGGTCCAGGAAACAAGAGCATGAGGGGGGAAAGGGTGTCTCGAGGTGAAAGTTGAACCAAGTGACAGTGTGGACTTACGCAAAATATATTACACTGGATTCACACGGTGGTGTTTAAATTGGGCAAACCGTGTTAGATTATATGTCTGCGTCTCTATGGCTGGTGTCCGGGATGTTTATGAATCTGACTGTGACTACCATTTGGGTGAGTGACAGCAAGTCGAACACATGCTGAGGTGTCAGTCAAAGTATATTATCAATTCATCCATCTGCTCCGGAGCTCAGTTTTCCCATCTCTCTTCTCTTTCAACATCTCTGCCTCTCAGTGCGCTCACTTAATATTTATCTTCGAGCTCAGACCCCTGGGCAGATGCCTCTTAATGCATTTGACAACTTCAGTCATCAACCATCCAGTTTTTGTCTCTTTCATTCTAAATGTGCTAATATTATTTAAAATGGAAACACATTCCGATTCAGTCATGTTTTTTTGATGGTGCAGTGCTGTTAAATAATCTCACAACTTTGCCCAGGCTTACTCTAAACAATTACTCCGGGAAAAGGGAGTGAAAGTGGCTTTGTTGTGAAAATAGATTTTTAACATATTGACTGTATGAATAGATTTTTTACATTTTTGAAGAGTAGTGATGTTTTCCAGTGCAGAACTTGCCTGTGTGGATAGAGCATTTGAAAAAACAACCAGATTCTTACCTTTGTAATCACCACTAATTATCTGCTCTTTTTCTTCTTGATTTCTGCAGCGGTGGAGACCCAGAGCACAAGCTCAGAGGAGATGGTTCCCAGTTCTCCTTCTCCACCCCCTCCTCCTCGTACCTATAAACCCTGCTTTGTGTGCCAGGACAAATCTTCGGGCTACCATTACGGAGTCAGCTCTTGTGAGGGCTGCAAAGTACGCAAGCCTATACAGTATATATACTTTTGACCAACTAGTTCATCCACACTAATTAGTATTTCTCAAATGATATTTATGGTTTGGTCCAAACCTTAAAAACCTTACACTTTGATTTAAAATTGATCAAACAAAATATGTTCCCCAAAGACAGACAGACAGGCATAAACAAACGAATAAATATGTATTACTTTTTATAATAAGACCATACCATACTTAATCCACATATTTTATTTGGACAAAGCCTAAATGTTACTTAATGCCTAAGATCAAACTAAAAACATTCTATTAGTCCACTCATTTAAGTTAGTATATATATATATATAGATAATATATCTATATATATATTACAAATGAAGAGTGGTTTTTGTTTTTAGACAAATTTCGAATGCACTTTAAATACATGACATACACAAAACAAAACCTGAGAATGCATTTCCCAGTGTTAATCATGTTTGAACCTTGTAGTGGGAAAAAGATTTGTGGAAAATACAGCCTAATGTGAAGACTTATACAAGTAAGACACTTCTATTACATGTAATTACATTATAACACATCACATGCATAAAATAAGCATATGTGATGATTTGAGTGCTGCCACCTAGTGATACTGCTAAGATCAAGACTTTTGTTTTCATTCAAACATACTCTTTAGTGACCTCTGCTGATTTCTCTGTTGAAGTTAATAAAATCTGTTCTCTTATTACACAACATTTTGAGTAATTTTCATCATCTAAACTTCATGAAATCACTAAGCCTTTAAGTTCAAACATGAATCATGAATTTAAACTTACCTTTTTTCTGTCTATATTTTTGTGTTTCTTTCTCTCTCTTATCTTCATATCAGGGTTTTTTCCGTCGCAGTATCCAGAAGAACATGGTGTACACCTGCCACAGAGACAAAAACTGCCAGATCAATAAGGTGACACGGAACCGCTGTCAGTACTGCCGTCTGCAGAAGTGCTTTGAGGTTGGCATGTCTAAGGAAGGTAAAAATCAGAGCAGTACGTCACCATCTATATTGTTCTCAGTTCACACAACCAATAAAGACATGCAAGCTGTAGTTTAGAGTGAATGCACGAGTTTGTAAAAAGCACATCTATGATTGCCTTAAAAAAAGTCTTGTTCTGAACTACCTAGTATGAATAAAACCCAAAATTAATTATATTGTCTAACTCATGAGTAGCATGTTTTTTTTCTTTCTTTTTTTTTTTTTTTTACATGGTTGGCTTCATTTTGTGTTGTTCTTTATCTTTAAGCGGTCCGGAATGACAGGAATAAGAAAAAGAAGGACATAAAAGAGGAGGTGGTTCTTCCAGAAAGCTACGAGCTGAGTGGTGAACTGGAAGAACTGGTTAATAAAGTCAGCAAAGCACACAGGGAAACCTTCCCTTCACTCTGTCAGCTCGGAAAATACACGACTGTGAGTCCTGAGCTCTCACACTTTAATTCATATTCACATACATCCTTCTGTCTGTCAGCTAAATAAACATGAGCAGGACTGTGTGGGCCAAGTTCATGCAAATGATCCACACCAATGTAATCACATTACACATGCACTGAACCATCAAATATAATGTGTAGTTTCTCATTTAATATAAGGCTACTGTGATCAATCAATTGATAGCCTTATATTAAATGAGAAACTAACATTTTTTTTCTGTACTTTTCTGTAACACTTCATAAGCCATAAAGAGAATTTAAGTCTATCTATCTATCTATCTATCTATCTATCTATCTATCTATCTATCTATCTATCTATCTATCCATATGGAGATGTATGGATAAGTATATTCAAAGTTTTTTCCTGTTTTACTTTTACTTCAGAATTCCAGTGCGGATCATAGGGTTCAGCTGGATCTTGGACTGTGGGATAAGTTCAGTGAGCTCTCCACAAAGTGCATTATAAAGATTGTGGAGTTTGCCAAACGTGTGCCAGGTTTTACTTCACTCACCATTGCAGACCAGATCACCTTGCTGAAATCTGCCTGCCTTGATATACTGGTAAAGACAACAAAAACGTTAGGTTTATGTTTTAGGGGCAGTGCAAATAAGATTAATTCTTGCATTTAAAGACTAGATGTAGCACAAGGGAAGTTGGTAGAACGCATGGTTCTTCTAAGTAGTAAATTCTACAATAGATACCACATTTTAAAGGGACAGTTCACAAAAAAAAAAAAAAAAAAAAAAGACGCCATCATTTACTCAAACTCAAGAAGATATTTTGCAGAATGAGGTTAACCAGACAGCTTTTTGGTGTGTGTTCAGCAGAAGAAAGAAACTTATAAAGGTTTGGAACAAGTGGAGGGTGAGAAAATGATGACAGAATTTTTTTTTTTTTTTTTGGGTGAACTGACACTTTAAGGCCGATTTATTCTGCATTGAGAGACGCAGACAAACTGCAACAGACACATCCATCTGGTTTTGTTGGATCAGTGTGTAGACGCCCTGTCGGTGTGTGTTAGCATTGGTCAGCGCTTGTTTGTTTGTCATCTGAGGGGTGACATACTGTAATATGGTGACTGTTGGTTTTGTTCTGTGTCTGTTTGTGCAGTGTCAATTGGCCTTTAAAAATGCAGTGCACATGGTGTATTAGACACTGTGCCCTTTCATGTACTGTAGTTTTTTATTTTTCTTAATTGTGAAATTCAACTTTGCAGATGTTGCGGATTTGCACTCGCTACACTCCAGAACAGGACACTATGACCTTTTCGGACGGACTGACCCTCAACAGAACACAGATGCACAACGCTGGTTTCGGCCCACTCACAGACCTGGTGTTTGCTTTTGCCGGGCAGCTCCTGCCCCTGGAGATGGACGACACAGAGACAGGGCTCCTTAGCGCCATCTGCCTCATCTGCGGAGGTACTGCTGTCGCTCAGTGTGTTATTAACGTCTTCTCCAACTACTTACAGATAGAAACTCAATTGCGTGTGGAAACTATGACTTGGGTTAACAATAAATAGCTGAGTAAATTCTGTGGTGTGCTAATCTTATCTCTGAGTGCTGTTTTAATCTTTGCACCTTCAGCAGTAGTTGCTCTGGTTGTCCTGCTTCTTTGCTAAACATTTTGACTCTATGCATGGTTTATTCCTTCTGCTGTCGTTGAACTCTGATTGACATGTCGTGCCTTTCTGTGTGTGGATGAATGAGTAGACCGCATGGACCTGGAGGAACCTCATCGGGTGGACCAGCTACAGGAGCCTCTGCTAGAGGCGTTAAAGATCTACGCTCGCCGGCGACGCCCCAACAAGCCTCACATGTTCCCACGAATGCTGATGAAGGTCACTGACCTCCGAGGCATCAGCACTAAAGGTACGCATTGTTTATGTCAGTATGGTACTCAGTATAAAGAATGTGATAAAGTCTTAGAACTTTACATTACGATGTTTAAAGCGCACTCGCCTAGTTGATAGCTGCTGACTTCTACTCGATGCAAACTCTACTACACACTAAAAGTCTTCACGAATCCACTTAAATCTGAAAATCTGAGGTCCGACCAGAGACTCAAGCAGGTTTGGGTGCAAAACTTTGATGAATGCCTCAGACACGAGTTAGGACTGACATTAGTAGCCTTGGATCTCAGGTTATTTTAAATGCATGTGCTTTTCCCGAATGGACCCAAAAAGACCCAAGTTATTTTAAAATCTGCCAACTTTCCATTATTTCGTTTATTAATTTATGCATGTCGGGTCCAAGAAGTCCAAGAAGTTTGGGTAGGGTACAGATCTTAAGACCTGAGAGTACCTCTGCTACACACTGATGATAAATGTGTCCCTGGGAGCACAAAAGCAGTCTTTACTCGCTGGGGTATATTTGTAGCAATAGCCTAAAAAACATTGTATGGGTCAAAATTATCGATTTTTCTTTTATGCCAAAAATCAATAGGGTATTATGTAAAGATCATGTTCCATGAAGATATTTTGTAAATGTCCTACTGTAAATATATCAAAACTACATTTTTGATTAGTAATATGCATTGCTAGGAACTTAATTTGGACAACTTTAAAGGTGATTTTCTCAATATTTCGATTTTTTTTGCACACCCAGATTCCAGATTTTCAAAATAGTTGTATCTCAGCCAAATCCTAACAAACCATACATCAATAGAGAGCTTATTTATTCAGCTTTCAGATGATAAATAATTCTAAATTTCGAGAAATTGACCCTTATGACTGCTTTTCTGGTCTAGGGTCACAAAAATGTAAAATGTGGACCTAAAAAACACAAAACATGAAGACGATCATCTTTGTGTGTTTGTTTAGGAGCAGAGCGAGCCATCACTCTAAAGATGGAGATCCCAGGCCCCATGCCTCCTCTGATCAGAGAGATGCTGGAGAACCCTGAGGTCTTTGAGGAGAACTCTGACTCTAAAGACACCGGTGCTTCTGCCCCCCTGCCGCCTCCCACCATCCAGGCCATCAAACGTGAGAGGGATGAGGAATCTGCTCTGGAGGATGAAGAAGACGAGGATGATGAGTGTGTGGAGGAGGGACGGGACCGAGCAGGGGACAGCGAGGATGAGGAATGGGGACTCCTGCAGGTGGACATGGGCGGAGCTAGGAAGAGTTCGACAGGAAGAGCACAGTGACCGCCGGAGGACAGTATGTATGCGGGTCTGATACATACAGTGGACAACATTGGTATTCCAGACACCTTATTGGTTGATACAAACAAAATCATTCAGTCAAGCGATTTCCCATAATGACTCAAAAAATAAGCTTCATATGACAAAAAACATGCACAACTTTGCACATCTAGTTTCCCCCAACTTTTCAAAAGCAGTAAAAATGAACCGTGTAAAAAGAGAAAACCTTAAGAACATGCCAACACTGTTACTTCAGACAGTGCTTCTCTAACTGAAAAGAGAGAAATGAAAACAAATTCAAGACCAGAGAAAGATACGCTATAGTGCCATATCTGGAAGTTACTTGTTGTATGCATATTTTGTACTTCATTTGGAGATGCCAAATATTTTATAATGCATCCCAAAGCCTTGTTCTGTAAGGGAAACATTTTTTAATGACTGCATGTGGATACATAATCAGAACTGATCAATGAGAAAAGAAAAAAAGAACAGCAAACAATCACATACAGTAAATGACCAATGATCAACACAATGGTCTAAAAACATACATTTACTGCATAATGTAACTTTGTACTCTTGATGTCGCATTGTCTCAGTTCTATTTTATTTTGAATATTCTCAGCAACTCTGTGCTTCTTTCAGTGTGTTATTATGTGTTATTGATGACATGCCTCTTTACGAAACAGCCTTTACAGCCATACAACTCTACATCTAAATTTGACACTTACACCAACTTTAGGTTTTGGGCATTAGAAGATTATAAAATTACATTTAAAGATTGAAATACATCACATTATTACAAATCAAACCTTTCACTCAGGGCAAATCAAGGACCAAAGGTGATCTACACGTCTCAGAACATGCGTGCAGCATACATATATATATTTAATCTTCAGCTGTTCTATATCATTAAGCAAAAAGAAACATTAAAAGCTCAAATGTAACATTTTTCTCTGGGATTTAGAAGAGTTGTGTGATTAGGTGTTAAAAGCAATAGCACACTGATATCTATAAAAAGAAAAAGAAGAAGAGTGTCAAACATGAGCCGAGCATCTCAGCAAATATGAGCAGTGGTGTGCACAAAGTGTTCCTTTCAGTCTCGTAATAACTGACTATAAAATACAATAGTTTCTTTGCAGGTAGTGAAAGAAAAATGTTAAAATGATTGAGCTGTATAATAAAAGAGCTTTAAAACCCCAGCAGATCGGAGAGGCTTCGAAAATTGACTGTGTATTGCTTTAATGGATGTTCATCAAACTGTATAATAATAATACAACTCAAATTTCGATTATATCAGTCTGTTAGAATTACCGACTTTATAAGAGTGATAAAATAAGAGTGGTCGCTTTCTACAATTCATATCATAAAAAACAGAAGAGTTGTCTAATTCAACCAAACATTAACCGTAACCAATAAGCCATTTTTTAAAGCTCTCTGTGTTTGAATATTTCATATTAATATGGTAATCATTCAGTACAACAACCTGTATGGTGCCATGCAATTACCACATTCATATACCATGGTATTTACATGTTAATCCAAATGTGTTTCAAAGAGTACCATGATATTAATAACATGATATTACTATGTTAACAGTTATTTGTAGGTGAGAATTATCATAGGGTAGGATGTTTTTGATTAAAAAGCACAATACACACTACAAAATTAGTTCTATAGCATCTTTTCAGTATCCCTTTTGTCCTTCCGCCCTACTAAGGTCTGTGCACGCCACTGATGACAACTTATACCTCCTTACATGACAGAACAGTGTTACCAAAACAACTCAGAAGCTTCTGGTTGCTGCGTATATAGAAGCAGCACAGCAAGATATTTGGGTATATGGTTTAAGGTTGTAAGCTGCATGCATGCATACTTGTATACTATTTGCTTAAAACTGTAAAGATATCTCTTTTCATCTTTCTACTTTTGTGTCCCAGCAAACCATTTTATTTTAATCCATCAAGAGGACATCTCAGACTTTTTTTTTTTTTTTTTAAATGTACTCTTAAAATATTTTCAAATATAAACAAACACATCATAGGCTATACGTGTTCTTTTATTTATTGCTTATTTATCCTCGTCTTGTTACATTTTTGTTCTGTCTGTAGTCAGTGATGCATGTTATGAACTGGGTCTTTGACCGCTCCCAGAATTCCTTGTCTATCTCTTATTAATATCCTCTCACAGTGTGGAGGAGTTTGTCTGTTTGTACCGCCATTGTACTAATCAGCCAAAATGTAGATGTGCTTAGACAACAAAACGAGATCATCAGAATGAATGCATGATCACCACAGAGTATGCTGGATAAATCTGCAGTGATCATAAAGTCTAGCAGCTTCATGTAAATGCACTGATCCGGATATGTGACAGGGTAAATATGGCCTGCAGCGGCAGCAGTAAACGGTGGTACTCAACAGGATTAGTTGATCTCTTCTAGAGTCTATACTTCCATTCTCAGACCAAAGACAAATTTGCAGGTTTTGTTTTGCATGTACATGCATCCACTTATGGTGTGTGTTATTACCAAGAGAACATAGCCATGTCTCTGGAAATATGAGAAAAGTCCCTAGAAACGCATCAAGTCAGTTTAACTTTGATAAATCTATTAATGTAGCAGTCCATGGCAAAGTGTAATTTAAGAAGACCACAGGATATTAATGTTTTTGCAAATTATCAGAGCAAAATGTTTTTTTGCATACTATCTTTCCCCATCCATACTCCGTGTCTGTTTTGTAAATTAAACATGAGATATTGGATTTAATTAGAGGCTTTTTCTTTTCTTTTTTCTTTCTTAAATAGTGTTTATCTTTTGTGCTTGTGTTTTTCCATTTAGTGCAGTAGAGGTAAATTTTTTCCTTAATGAAGAATGTTTTTCTGGTGGTTTGGAATATGTGTATATTACCTGTTTGTTTATTTGCATTATTTGTTGCTAAATTTGTCATTGTATTTGTGACTTGATCTCTTCTGGGTTTTAAAACATAGGAAACATGGTCATTTAAGGGTTAGAACTGCTAAGAAGAATACACAGACAAGTTTGTGTTTTAATGCATATTTTTTATTTTACAAAATTATTTGTATTGATCTTTGTTTGTTTGTATTTTCTGTGTTCTAATTACTAAAAGCCGTTAACTATCGTTCACAAACTATGTTCTTTCTTGTAAAAAGGATACCTATTTTTTATTCTTATTATTTTTTAGCAACATGTTTTAAATATAATAGCATTTAATGTTTGTTTGTATTTTTTCCCTGCCATGCCTCATCTCCCCATTCTTATTTTGCTAATTTCTTGTTTTTAGCATTTGTCTCGGTTATGTGCCTTGCAAAAAAAGTTTCAAATGCACAACTTCTGGAAATTGTTACAATAATCTTACTGTACATGCAAGTTAAAGTCCTTAAGTATTAATGACTTTAAATGATGTCCACATAATGTCTGGCTACATTCTTTTTTTTTTTTTTAAATACTTTGTTTTCCAGATGTTTTGATTTTATAAAGAAATTTCTCATCAAATTCTGTACAGTCATACTTTCTTGCTGAAGTGGGGGAAGTAACTTTTTGTGTTTTCTTATACAGTATCTATCTTCACTGCGAGTGTTTCATAGATCCAGATTTTGTTTCATCCTGCTGTATTATCTTATGCTCTGCCATTGCAGACTTTTTAAACATATTTGCCACACCATCAAATAACCATTAAAAAGTAGAAATCAAAATCATTCAGATAATCTAAAGTAGAAAATCTAAAAATGAAAACAATGAAAATAATCCAAAATATCCAACACATTGTTTTCTTATTTTACTAAAACAGAGCCATAGAGTAGTAAATACTTATAATACAGGGAACTTAATCCTAGTTATAGAGGAACTGTTTAGAATGAACGTCCGTCATCATCTAAACTGCCTCTTAAAGGGGTCATAGGATGCTACATGCACTTTTACAAGTTGTTTGAACATAAATGTGTGTTGGCAGTGTGTGTACACAACCACCCTATAATGATAAAGATCCACGCAGTGTTTTTTTTTTATCTGGTTAAATGTTTTCCCCTTTCTCAAATCGAGCCGATCTCAGATGCCTGTCTGTGTGACGTCAAACAGACAGGCCCCTCCCACGTGAGTTTGATTGACAGTAGCGTTTCAGAACAGACTGGACTGGCGTCTTACCTTAAACCTGCCCTGAGTGACTGTCATCAGTCCACAATTGTTTCTCCGCTGGAGCAGATGTAGACAAGAATGACTCCTAAGCGATTGAGGTGTTCTGTTGTTGGATGTAATGATGAACATAGCAGTCCTCATTTACTCCGACATCTGAGCCGCTGAAGACACAGTGGATTACATTTGTTTCTGAAGGGAATGCGCCCCCGATCTACATAAATGCGTCTATGTTCGCGCGAATCATTTATGATCCAGTCTCATCTACAGAAGTGAGTATAATGTTTTGTAATGAATCTTTGCAAATCGCCTTTCCTAATAATGTGCTAATTAGCAAGTTTCACAATGAATGCGGCGGAAGTAAACAGTCTCTCTGAGAGCAGCTCGGAGGAGAGGGGCGGGGTCAGCAGAGCTCATTAACATTTAAAGGAAAATGCTACAAAAACGGCTTGATCTGAAAAAGCTGTTTTTGACAGGGTAAAAAAGGTGTTGGTAACGCTTTAGATTACAACCCACAAAGAACTATGTAAGTATACTGAATTTACAGCGTAACTTTTTTGTAATTACAGTGTACATATTCAGTACCTCTGTGTAGGTATAAGGTAGCAATATGCGACGTTTGGAGAATAAAGGAGTAATAAGCTGTAAAATTACAAATTATTTCTACTGTAAGTATTTTGAAACTAAGGGGTACCTATTCTAATATTACAGGGTATGTATGACCTCTTATATTTGCAAGCGATTAAGCAAAAACATACACTGTGTACTTTTTATAGCCTACACATATAAAACACGCTGGTAATTGTTTCAGTCCCAACAGTCTCAACCGAGTGTTTGGATTGAAACAATTACCAGCATGTGTGAAATGAAACAAGCACACGGCGTGATGTGACCCCATTTGCGTTGATATCAGTAATAACCTGATGTTGCTGGGTTATGAATGTGGAGGACGTGAATGAGAGCATGCAGCAAGTCATGTGAGTTCAAACGTCGTGAGTGACTGCGGTGCTTAAGATGGGAACATGTGTGGAAAATAGGAGAAAACTAATCGAAGTGCAGACAGGGGACAACTTTGAAACTGTCTGGAGTGTGTTCCTTTAAAACTGCAGCTGTGAATGTGGTGAGCGCGAACTGGAAACAGCTGGAATGGCGCATGAGACGAGTCTATCCGTGTTTGCGGCGCTCATGACAGGAATATGTGTCGAAAATACAAGAAAACTAATCGACACGAAGAGGAGAGAGATTTTTTAAACTGACTGGAATGTGTTATTTTAAAACTGGAGGGTTTTGTCTGAGTATGTTCTCACAACATTGAGCAGCGACTGATGAGCGGTAAAACCGGGAACTGAACTAATGTTAGTCAAAATGGTGCTTGAGGACGTGGATCAAAACGGTAAATCAAAGACGGTAAAATCCTGTCAGTTCGCTATAATACACAGTTTAATCACGACTTTCAGTGTTTATTACTGTGTGTATTATTGGCGTGATGTTTGTCCATAAAGTTTAACTAGTCATTGTAGGTAATAACAGCATTAAGTCTGTGGGTGAAAAACCTGAACAAATGGAACAAAAAATCTACTTAAACAAGCTTTTCAAAAGAATTGGTTTAACTGTATAATCGTGTATAAGTATGGAGGTGATTGCTGTTTTCTGAAGGTGGAATCCACTTAATCTTTTATTAGGCTATCTGTTGCCTGTGTTGTTACTGTTGTCATATTGTGTGTGATTTTAAATTTAAAACCCATTGTGGGTTAAATTTAACCCAGCAGGAGGCTATAGTAAATTGAAACACTATTTGAATTAATAAAACGTCCAACATGTGTTTGATCAGTACCTGTATATATTATGTATGTATGTATGTATGACCTAATGTATAAACAATCATTTCAGAGCAATTTGTTGAAGCCACTTACCCTGTAACTACATGGAACAAAGCACCACTTTAATTTAAAGCCCACAAATATTGTATTTAGCATGTAACTACATGGAACAATGGGGGAAAAAAGCACCACTTTAATTTACAGCCCACAAATGTTGTATTTACCCTGTAACTACATGGAACAAGGGGGGAACAAAGCACCACTTTAATTTACAGCCCGCAAATGTTGTATTTACCCTGTAACTACATGGAACAAGGGAGGAACAAGTTGGACTTAAACACAGAACAAGTGTATATTTGCGCAGTAATTACAGATAAATTCCTCCACTAGTTTTAATTTAATTGTTTGATGAACAAATTAAAACCTCTACTTTTTTTGCTATAAAAACATCACAGTATACATCCAATGAAATACAAGTGTTGTATCATGTATTTTTTCTGCGAACAGCCGGAAAGAGGTAAGCTTGTTTTAAGCTGCACTGAACCTTGATGGTATATCATGCAAAGTTATTTAGTGATAGTGGTGTTGAGAAGTTGCTGGTGTGAAGTTGCTGAAATCGACGAATAAGCTTTCATAAGGTAAGTAGACTTGTGAATTATAAATCATAGCAGAAACTCATTAACTAATTTCAATAGATGTCCAGTTTTGTTGTTCAGTAATCTCCATCATGTCCGTCCTTTTATAATAAAATGTGTACCCCATGGTTAAAAAAAACCTATACGCCTATAATAAAATACCAATATAAAATTATAAAAAGTATATATCGTCTTTCTAAATCATTCCCAAACATAAGATTGTTGTTTAGGCCATACGTACCACGTAATATTAGAATAAGCACCTCTTAGTTTATACTTACAGTATAAATGATTTGTAATTTTACAGGTTGTTACCCCTTTATTCCCCAAACTTCGCATATTATTACCTTATACCTACATGGAGGTACTGAATAGGTACACTATAATTACAAAAAAGTTACACTGTAACTTCAGTTTACTTACGCAGTTCTTTGCAGGTTGCATATCTGGTTGTTACCCCCTTATTACCCAAACGTAACACATCGTTCCCTTATACCTACACGTATGTTCTTTATAGGTACACTATAATTACAGAAACGTACACCGTAAATTTCATTATACTTACATAGTTCTTTGCGGGTTGTAATCTAAAGCGTTACCAAGGTGTTTTTTACACTACCATTGAGAAATTTTAACCAAACTATGTTACAGACTTTTCATTAAGACCCTAAATAATCATATCAACTTGTGGAAAATGGGCATCCTATGACCCCTTTAATGGCCAGTGACCTTAGTGTTTCGTCTCGTGGGCCTCATTTATAAAATGTTGCACAGAACCATCTTAAATTTGATCTTACAAACATATCTCAAATATGCATACGTGTGATTCATAGAATGAATGTATGCACAGAAAACACACGTATGCGTCTCTTTAAGATGTGAAATCTATGAATTGCAAATGATCTTGAACTTGGGCACGCCGCACAACTGAATGGTTTCAGCTATCTGCCTTATAATCGACTCCTAATTAATGTTATTAACATATAAAAGATCACCAGGCATTCATCCAAATTCTTTAATTTAGAACAGCGAGCTGCAAAACAGCTTACATTTTCAAAAACCTGCTGTACTCAAACTAGAAAAAATTTCAGTGCATTTCTGTACGTACGTTCATTTTGTGAATCACACGTACGCATATTTGAAAAATGATCGTACGATCATTTTAGGATGGTTTCTGCGCAACATTTTATAAATGAGGCCCCTGGCCTTTAACAAGGTACCAAATTGCTAATTGGCCCCTGGGAGTTGTACTTCTAAAATAAAATGCTTAGCTTTTCAACAATAAGAACAATTCTGCTCAATAACAAGTTGCTAAATGTGTGTTGGATAAAACCAGATGGAGTCTATGCTTGATTGCTTTCCACATTTAGTCTTAGTGACCAACGAAATTTCCAGTGCAGTGCAGGTTCCACAATTTATTAATGGGACAATATGATACAGTGAGAGCAAAATGCATACAGTAGGCAGTTAGTATGCATCTCTCATTGAATGCTTCCGTTGAAAATAACCAGACTTACACAGAAGATATGCATCAATTGTTTTAGACTCCTTGGCACCACACCAGAAATGCGTTTGGTTAGGAGGGTCATTCTTTATAATAAATGGAGAACAAAAATACAGTATTAAATAAAGAATAAGACTAAATAAATGACTGCTATAATTAAAGTTATTTGAACAAGATCGACAATGTGCTTCACATTATTATTATTATTAGATTACTTTTTTTTTTAACAAGCTATAGCCTTTAATGGCCTCATTTATCTGACCACTGCAAGGGCTGTTTCCATAGTAACTTGCCAGCAGCGGGCATGTTTTTTATTTTATATATTTCATATATTTGATTCCCTTGTTTTATGTGCCTCTGTCTTTATGTTTGATATGCTTGAAATAAGGCTACTGTAATCTAGTAATGTAAAACAGTGAGCACATGTTAATATGCTGAAGACAAAAGTGGTTTTCTTGAACCATGGCTATTTAAATTTTCTGCTTGAGCTTTACAAGCTGTACATCCTTCACTCTTTTAAAGTTATAATTCACCCAAAAATTATAATTTGCTGAAAATGTCCTCACCCTCAGGCCATCCAAGATGTAGATGATTATGTTTCTTCATCTGAACAGATTCAGAGAAATGTAGCATTACATCACTGCCTCACCAATGGATTTCACTGGAGGAAGCTTTATTATGGATTATGGACTCTCCATAATTTGTCTGGACTCTAATTCTGACGGCACCCATTCACTGCAGAGGATCCATTGGAGAGCAAGAGATGTAATGCTACATTTCTCCTGATCTATTCAGACGAAGAAACAATTTACAAATTGGATGGCAGGAGGGTAAGTATATTTTCAGCAAATGCTAATTTTGGGGGTTTTAATTTTATGTATTCTTATTTTAATGCTGGAATGTTTAACCAGCAGATCCCTGAAAACGTACCTGGTAGCAGATCCCTGAAAACCTGGTAAAAGAATAAGACTGGTATAAACATGCTCATCTGGGAAAGGACCGATGCTTGATCACTCTGCATTTATTTATTGGTTATACGTTTAGAGAAGGCAGTAAAACAAGGTACTGTTTTAAGAATTTAATGTCAAACTGACTAGGCTTGAGGACCACATATACCTTAGATCAAGAATGGATAGCATAGCAGCATCACAAACTAAGAACAGAACAAAGAGTGATAAAATTGTGATAGGTATTTACTTGTGAAAAACTACAGTATAAAGGGAACGAGCACCTAAATGCCACTACACTGTTGTCATGTGATATAGAACAGGCAACCATAACCAGCACACCTATCTAAACAAAAAATAACATTCTTTAATGTTATTTAATTTCATAATGAAATGATCTCATTGGTTAAAATTGCAGCTCATCTGACTTATTCATGCTGCATCTAAAATATAACAGTCCGTGGTAACACTCTATTTTAAGGTGTCCTTGTTACAAGAAACCCCCCACATGTTACATGGACTGCGAATATAGTAATAACAATAAATTATGCATAATTACATGCAAGTAACCCTAAACCAAACCCTAATACTAACCCTAACCATATACTAAGTACATGCAGTTAATTAATATTAATCAGTACTTAAAATAATTACACTGTAACAAGGACACCTTAAAATAAAGTGTAACCCAATCCACTGCCTTTATGTATTTATTCATATCTAGAAAACATACCTTAATTTCCTGTATATCACCTTACTCTTAAAAGAAATTCATAATGGCACAAGCAAACAAATTCACACTAATGACACCTCCACTTTAGTATCTTTAGATTACACCCTGCTACACCAAAGCCAGCTTTTAAACTGTTTTGCTATTTCACACTGTCAGGATCACATGACATGCTCTGATGTAAACCCGCGCACACATGTTCTATATTCCTATTCCCACATCTTTCACCACAGTGGGGGCGTCCGCAGAACACTGTTGGGGAGACAGAGGCACGTCTTATCCTCAATCTGGGTTTATTTTCACAGGTACTCCCTGAATCTTTTCATCATAATCACCCTGGATACACTGGTTTCTTGTGTTCAGAAAAGCCGTAAGGGGTTTCATCAATGACACTGGAATAATGCCTCCCCTTCTAGGTCCCTGTTGCTTTTTGTACGGGTTTGGGTACAAAGAAAGTTTATATCCAACCCAGATAGCACCAGTCGTCTGGCAAGACGTCTGTTAAAAGTCGCTTTGAATGTGGAAAGCGTCTGCTGTGTGCAAATCGGAAAGACGTCGTACATGTCAGTTTTATCATACCTTCTACACATAAACTCTTAAAAGAAAAGACATCCTAATAGACTCTTGACATCTAAAAGGAACGTCCGATATGGCGTTTGCAGAGAAGCAAACACTCTAAAAACTAACTGTTCCAGATGTAAATGCCGACGTCAAGTAGATGTTCTCCGTGATGTATGTATGCATCCAGGGAATTTTTTTATTGAATTGCATAGCAGTAGTACTGTGGAGCATGAGTTTCCCCAAAAAAGTATTTGGACACTTGGCCACACATAAAAATCTCATGTCTTATTATATGTGAAAATATAAACCAAAATAGCATTTGTTTGAACTCATCAACATTTATTTCGACAGTCCAACTTTAGAAATTTTTCTAGCTATAATATTTGGCAATTGACATCTCACAACCCCCTTTAGAATATTAGTTACGATTATGGTTAGGGTTAGTAGAATGTGCATGTGCGGGCGAGTTACTCATAGAATGTCTTTTGGGGACACTAATAAAAATAAAATGTTAGCAGATATTAAGTAGACAGTCTGTTGATACTCTAATGACTGGTAGTTGACAACCTTTAGAAGAATGAAGATATATTATTCAAAATATACACTTCCTGGTTGTCAGATGTTCTTATGCTAATAAAAGATGAACAGTGGTTATCCTGCAATAATACCAATGTGAACTTGATGGAAACTGACATCCACGAAAAGTAACAAAGTGTTTAAAAAGTGGCTCTTGTCACGAATCCTGTCCATGGACTTCAGTCCGATCGCCACCAGAGATCGCTCTTCCATCAAATTGACTCTCTCACTACACAGACTGTTACATGACTGTTCCCATCATCCATTGCACTGATTACACACACACAGCTGCATCCAATGAGACACACTTTATAAGCCTTGGACTTCCTCTTTCAGAGTGCCAAGTATTGTCTGCATTTATCACTCTCCTAGCGATAGCAACTTTACGGAGCCATTCCGTGTTTCCTAAGTTCAAATCTAGTGTGTTCTGTTTATTACCTGTTTTACCTGAGTCTTGATTCTAGCCCGGTTTACCTCGTCCTGTCTGATCTCTGCCTGCCCTGTAGCTTATAGCCTGTCTTGGATTAACCCTTTGCCTGCTGTTTCGGATTGTGTTTGCACCTCGCCTGGACTATCTTCTGTTTCTGGATTCCCCGTTCACATCGCCCTCAGGATTAAGTTCGCAGTCGATCAACCCACGCCTGTTTAAGGATCACTCTTGTGTCTCGTCTGTACCATACCTGTTTGCTGGTGTTCGACCTTGGCTGTGTTTTGACCATGTCTCTGAATAAAGCTATGCGTATGGATCCGCACGTCTCGGCAGGGATTGTAGGTGGGGGGAGTGAATGTACAGCGCTCTCTCCCACCTTCAATACCACGACTGAGGTGCTCTTGAGCAAGGCACCGAACCCCCAACTGCTTCCCGGGCGCTCCAGCAAAAAAAAAATGACTGCCCACTGCTCCGGGTGTGTGTTCACGGTGTGTGTGTGTTCACTGCTGTGTATGTGCACTTTGGATGGGATAAATGCAGAGCACTAATTCCTAGTATGGGTCACCATACTTGGCCACATGTCACTTCACTTCACTCTCGTCTCAGTTGCCCCGTTACAGCTCTGAAGAAATGAATCTCATTCAACAGCTCCAGTGTCATTTGATTTTGTCTCTAAATGCATTGAAATTCAGACATCTTCAAATGTGTGATGTAGGTGTCCAAAAGTATCCAAATACTTTTTGGTGCCATTGAATATTTTGAAACTGTGACAAATTGTAGTTATTAAAAGTTATTGCAAAGAAATCAAATAAATAAATATTGCAAAATATTTGTAATAGATTTGCAGTTGTTGGAAAGATTTGGTTCAGTTTATTTTGGTACCACATCATACTAACTTGTTGGGATGGCAATTTGAGGCCTTGGCTCATTTTGCAAATAAAACACAACACCCTTACTTTGTGGCCACACAAATGCAAAATCCCTTTTAAATTTTATTTTTTTGAAGTTTTTGTTGATTTTTAAGCAAATTTCATTTTTGTGATACTTTGCAAAGGTTGGCCTGCAATCAAAAAACTTATTTGAATTAAACTAGACACATTTTGGCTGTGTGACTTCGTCAGTGTGACAATTCTTTGTTTCTCAATGATAAGTTAATTGATAATGACTAATCAGTAAACATCAGGTGATCATAATGAATCAATCTACAGTTTAACATCAAATATAAATTATTGGGTAAAATAGCACATCAGGCAAAAAAATTAAATGCCGTTCAAAAACATTGTACATTGTGCTATTGTTACAATTCATTAGTTTTGATTTTAAACTGGAGTCTGTGGATTGATTACTTATGATCACCTGATGTTTGTCGATTACTATATAATCATTGCCACACTGACAATAGCAGGTAGCTAAAACATTTGTCTTTTATCCCCTGCTTTAATTCAAACAAAACATTTTAGAGTGCAGACCAACCTCTGCAATGTTTGAATAAATACAGGTCTTGGCACCCAACCAGCTGGGAGAGCACAGTGAACTGCATTGATCTTTGTTACTTACCCTCATATCGATCTCATCATCCTTTTGGCTTTGCTCTGCTGACCCATGAAAGCTGGATTGTTCATGATCTGCCACACATAAAGACTGCTCAGATAAAGACTCTTGCAGTGGCTTTTCTTCAACTGATGGAGGGCTATCAATGCTAGCTGCAAGAAATAAGAAGAAGATTTACTACAATATCACTAGCACTACATTTACAAAATGTATGTGTATGCCTACACAATGTTTAAGAAGAAACGACATGACTGACATGTTGGAGTAGCTGCAGCCTCAGCCCACTTAGCATCTATCTCTGTGTCTAGTCTCAGCACCAGCACATGGATATGATCTAAGAGCTCCTGTTTGTGAATAAAACACTACCAGTCAGCATCGCATCAGATGAGATAGCACTAGTCAGAAATATGCATACATTCAGAAAGGTTTCACCTGTTTCTCCAGCTGATGCTGCTCTTGTTCCTTCTGCAGGGCTCTCAGACTGGCTCTCAGTTCCTGTATGTTTTACACACATGATGCAGTAATATCCAAAGACTACAGTGAAAACTTCATACATCACATTTTATGCTGTCTGTGGTGGGACTAAACTTCAGTGTATTTATCATGAAAATATATTAGTGTCATTATCAAGAAATACTTAGGGTCTAGGGTGCTCTTTGTGTCTCCATGAATAAAGACATATATCCGACTTTGAAAAGTTTATAAATATTTCCAAAGTCACATTATTTGCTTTAATGTTATTTAGATTCTAAGGGGTCATGACATGCCTTTTTAATATGTTCCTTGAGGTTCACATATGATGTTAGTAAAGTTTTTTTTAACAGTCAAAATTTTTTCAAAGCATATATTCCACCATGTTCTGACTCTCTTTGATTTATGATCATGATGTTTTGATGGTATGTCTTTGTCAGCCAACACTCTCCCAGCAACCAGTGGGAGAAGACTTAGCAGGCTTAGAGTTTTATCGACAACACCTACATATGGATGATGAACTCTTGACATTCCCTATAATTCCTGGAACTGACGTTCTGAAGACAACATCAATCACCCTGGATGTTTCTAACTACTGATATGGTTGAAGTCCCAGCAAGGTAACAACTTTCCATTCCTTTCTTTTAACAGCATCCCAAATTAAAATTGCTATAGAAATCTCTTTTTATCTTAATATCAAATGGATCCTGTTTTTGCATTGACTACAGTAGAGTCAATTCTAAAACCATATCCAATACCCATAATCCATGAATGTTAGAGTATGGTCAACTCTTTTCTAGTTTTTAAAAATAATTTTCCTCCTCGATCTGTGGTGGCAGGACCCCTGTTAGTCTAATGGAAGCATACAGTTCTGGTTGCCTGGCCATGCGCTTATGTGTGTTATGTTTTGTGTGTTCAGGATATGGGGTCTGGATCCTGACACTTTGGTCTAGTCTTGGTTCAACACTTAAGAATCTCAACAATGTCGCTTCTATTATGAGCGTGCTTGGCACGCGTCTACATTTAAAATATCAAACTTGAGCGTGCAAAAGACACGACATGAGAACGGCCCCTTAGGGGTCTTTCACACTAGTACTTTTGGTGTAATGTTACTCAACATGGGTCAAGATGCAAAAGATGGTACCAAAGATTAGTTCTCAAGGACCCTGATGGGAAGTTTCAGATGAAAGTATCATGGACCTTTCTTCCAAACCTTCTGCATTTCTTCCACACTAAGCCCACTTCTACATCTAGGGATGTAGAAGACCTCAGCTACTATACCAGATACCCAAACATAGAAGATTGTGAAGATTCATTGTGAAGAAGTGTTGATGCATGGGTGAGTTCCCAAGTAACCGATTTCTGATCAATGGCAAATATTTACTTTGGCTAGCTTCAAAGATGACTACAAGACCTGTGGTATCAGCTAATGTTTGACAATGAGCTATCATCCACAAGTTATTTATGTCTAAACAAGTCAAAAAAACATTAAAAGCCTCTTTTTTCCCCCTGTGGGTTTACCTGTAAATATGCTGCGGGCTTGGGTGCATATATTTGCTTTCCATGCATCGAATTGCTTTCGATGCTGATTGAAGTACAATACATTTTGGAAGCGGTTTCAACAAATGCTATTTTTTGATGCATGAAACTTGTAGTATTTTTGACCACTTATATGTCAAAAGGTCAAAGAAATTTTGATTCCTCATGTCATTACCCCTTTAACCCCTTTAAGTATTTCTTATTAATCAGTTTAACCAGTGTGCCGTGGCATCCACTAACATGAATGATGAGGGGGAAAACATTTCTGTAAACATACACATGCATTTTATATTGTTTTCAAATCTATTTTGGTCAGCTTATTTACGAGTTTTTTAAAGCAACTCTTGCCTCATATTGGTGTTGCTCCAAGACCAGTAACATGACCCACATATGTGCTGGGTATCCAGAAAGCTCTGACTGATGTGAAAGTTTAATTATAGGCCATGCATGTGTCATGGAATATTTACCCGGTTACAGTCCTTCTCGTTCCCCAGCTCCACTTCCAGTTTTTCTCGCTCGGTTCTCTCCTCCTGGAGCCACTCTTCCTTCTTCTGAAGCTCACGGCTCAGTTTCTGAAAACGATCTTTATCCAACTTTAACAAGAGCACAGAGATTGAAAATCACATACTGTACTTACTAGTGGTGTTGTGGTTGGACTGATAAAAGTTGTAATAGTATGTGTGAGAGAGAGATTTCTTATTATAACTGATCTCTCTCTTACCTCTGCACTTTGTCTTAAAGTCTCCCTCTCCTGGGCCCAGGTGGCTTGCCCCTCACGCAGTGCCAGGTTGGCCTGGGACAGTTGTAAACTCATCTGTGCAGACTGAAGTCTGACCTGATGCAGCTCTGCATGGCTGTGACTCTGCAAGGAGCCCAGTTCACTCAGGTCCCTGCGGAGGGCCTCAGTGCTACGCTCACTGGCCTCCAGACGCTCTTGCAAGGTCCGCAGCTCAGCATGTGCCTGCTCATTCTCTATCTGGAGAGAAAATATTCATTCACATGTTAACCATGTAATCTAGTCCATGTAATGCTAGTTAGTTCAAATTGTAAAAAATTTGTTCATTATTCATAATTATTTCACAGAATGAAGAAAATATTACAGTGTAGATTGTAAATGGTAATGTTGAATACAACATCTCATTTTAATTCACCTGCAAATCTCTCCTCTCCTTTTCTTCATCTCGCCTTTGTGTGGTCATCTTTTTAACTCTTTCCTTCATTCTGCAGAGACAAATGGCTACTATTTTATTCAATCAGTTGGTTAAATTCCAGAGAAATTCACAGTCCATAAGCAAAGAATAATTGTACTACAGTGAAGATTGGCATGGGTCCCGAATCACCTGTCAAGCTCGGCCTCTATGTCTTGTTTTTGTTGAGTCAGAGTGGCAGCATCCTGTTGGAGTTCTTTGATTTGCTGATGATTTTCATCTCTCTCTGCTAGCAACCCACTAAGTTCAGCAGCCATGTTTTCATGAGTGCTTTGCACATCCTGATAGCAAATATACCAGAGTTTAAAGTTTCATATACTGTAGGTCTCTGTGTCCTTATTTTTCTGATTAGTGGCGATCCAAAAATTTTATTCTACCTTTTGTTTTTGCTCGTGTTCCTCAATTTTTTCAGTGCTTTGCCTCAGGTTGCTTTTTAGCTCATCAATCTGACACTTCATCACATTTTTTACTCTTTCAAGCTCATCTTTTTCAGCTTTCCATCTCTCCCTTTCTCTCTCGACCTCAGCATCAGCAGCCTCAAACCTCTTACGCAGCTCATGTAACTCACGCTGACATCCTTCTAAGAGATTCTGTAGAAATACCAGAAATATTAAAAAACATATGCAGGTAATTAGTCAAATAAAATTGTGTACAGTATGACAGATATGACAGGCCTAAAATGTTTTTGGACACTAAAGTCACACTTAAACTATCTGAATGTCATTGCTAAATACAGTAACATTTATACAGAATATATCTGTCATTTATGCTGTACCCTAACTAACTCCAACTTTCCCCTTCAGTTTACACAGTTGTCCTAAAAGGGTAATCCCAGGTGTAGTTTCCACTAACAACTAAGAAATTGTTTCATAATTCAAAGCCTATCAAACTTTGTTTAGTTATTGTTTTGCTATCATTTTGTTATATGTTGCAATTACATACATTTTTAAATACGGATTGCTGTCCAAATCTTAATTAGGGTAATTGAAAAGCTGTTATTGTCAAATCTATTCTGGTCTCTTCTGTTGAAGAATGCCCCACCTGCAGGATCAGAGCCTTTGGCACCACCACCAGCAGGTCATCTCCCCCCTCCTCTTCCTCGCAATTTATCTCCTGCTCTAGTGTAACAAGTTCATCCAGAGGTCTTGGAGCACAAAAAGTAAACTGAGAACTGACTGCACATATCTCGTCACGTTCATCCACATAAGCAAACTGATATACTTCCCCACCAGGTTTTGGTAGATAAGACGCTGAAAGATGGCAGGAAAAGTGGAATAAAGATCAGACAACTCCTAAAACCAAAACACGTGACAAACATAAACAGCCTGATACAGCCTTAAAGATGTCAAGCATTTGCAGTAGTGTTGCAATAGTTATAAAGTATCAGATGGCAACTGAGTGTTCTAGTTCTACCAAGAACTGCAGTTGTTATTGCACTTGCTGTTTCTGCTGGTGTTGGACATATGACAACATTAATGACCATATGACAACCTAATGACCATTAATGACCTATACAAAAAGACCTATATCAAACTATAGGCTACTGCAGTGTTTCCCAATCCTGAAGGCACACCGACACTACACACTTTTAAAACTTAAACACTAAATTAAAACACAATTTAAGGGGACTGTTGCATGCGTAATTAGACTTAATAATGATGGTTATTTCAAGTAATGTGTTTGCTACATTAATAAAACAGACTGGAGGTTACTTTAAGGGTTTGGAACAGGAAGTGGTGTTGACACTTGAATGTTTTCAGACAGTTCAGTGCTGTGAAAGAATTTGACAAGAACAATAAAAACGTAAAATAAGCTCAAATATGAGTCATCTTTACAGACAGAACAACTGGCAATGAGGATGACAGATGATTTTCCCGTGTTCCCATTTATCTACCCCAAGCCTCTTTTTTACCCCATCCTGGCGAGCCTATGGTCCCATGGGAGCAATGGAAAACGTCCTTTGAAATGTACCTGTTAGCAATGGGCCCGATACTGTCCCAATGAAGCTGAAAATGGCATACTCCTTCACTGTCTTGGTGCCGAATGACAGCAAGTTTTTTGCACACTCTGAGACGCAGACGATCACGCCACTGCGATGACACTGTTAAATTGACACTTTGGGGGGAAAAAAAGAGTCTCCTGCAGAAACGGCTGCAGTTCCGACAGCGTGCTAGTGAGTCGATTTTTCAATATGTTGTTGACTTAAAAGGCCTGGCAAAACCGTGCTATTTTGGTACTTTATCAGATGAGATGAAATGAGTTCAGTTAATTGAGAAACCAAACAATACACTCGTTCGAGAGCGGCTGCTACTGGAAGATGATGATCTCACTTTAGACAAATCCATGTGCACATCTTGTATTCCCCTACGACTGGACACCGGGACTTATGTCTCGCTATTTAATATGGCCACTTATGAACGTTTCCTGCCATGCTTGCCCCTCCAGCCACCCTCTCTGAATATTTTTGCATATGGAAGCTGTGTAATAGAAGATATTTGTCTTATACACACACCTGCCCAACTTTCCATTTCACATTACTAGCAATGGCAGCAATATCCTCGAAAAGGAATTGTTTGAGTCCACCCAGACAGCAGAAATCTTACGGCATTTGTTACGCATGTTGGTGTATTCCATTGCACGTGGATTCCTTTTGGACTCAGTTCGGCTCCCAGCTGCTTCTAAAAATCATGTCCATTATTCTGGCTGGTGCCCCTGGCATTGCCATCTAGAGCAGGGGTTTTCAGCCAGCACCTGGCAAGGGGGGCACAAGCATCAGTTAATTCAGAGATGTTCTCTTGAGAATTTATGAATATGATTTAACAAATCTTTAGCCATCCACTAGGGGGCAATCTGACTCCCACTGCTAGTCGACAGTTAGAGCAGAGTTGGCTCGAGTATCAGTCACGCTCAGTGTTGCCAAGTCCGTGGTTTTCCCGCGGAATTGGGCTACTTTAACACTTGCCGCATTTTGTAGTTTTGGGCTAGTTTTGAGTAGCAATTAGGTGGGTTTTGTTGTGAAAAACTGGCAACCCTGGTCACGCTTATTGACAGTGTAAGATGATTTACGATTAGCTGTGTCGGAAATCCAACCACGGATTGGCATGTTGTTATCTCAGAAACAGACTCAGCCATCACATTGAATCAGGTAAACTGGTTATATATTTATGTTTCAGTATAATTACGCACGCTATACCAGGGGCGGTTCTAAACCCTTTTTAGGTGGGTTTCAGCCCCCCTATCTGTCACCTTAGCCCTCCAAAACTATCTTAACGATCAGGCCAGTGTTTTAAGTCTTGTTAGTTTAAATATTAAAGTAATTTTAAGCCATTTAAGCACAAGACATCTCAGTGCGGTACTCACGCACTGTAATAGAGCTTTTCTATGCGCACCGCTCACACACCTAAAGTGCACAAACAGATAGCCTTCTCAGACAGCAGGAGAATACCAATCAATGGCTGTCTTGACAAGTATCCTTGTAAGCACAGTCGGTTGTTTTAAGTGAACGTAAAAAGTAAAGAAAATATCAAATGTACATCAGAATAACGGATCCGTGCATTTCTTATGTAAATAAATGTAATCAAAAAGAGCAAAAGAAAAATTATTCGCTGCTTTAATAGCTTTAATGGATATTTGCTTTTATGTTAATGTTAATAAAGTAATTAGTTGTGACTACAGTAATACTGGGGGGAGGGGTTGGATGTTGGGGGGGCGCGAGTGAAATTAGACCCCACGCCCCAAGAACCAATTTGGGGGGGGCGCAGTCCTAAAAAGGTTGAAAACCTCCCTCTCTAGAGTAATACCTTGATTATGTCATTGTCCAAGCCAGAAGCGTGATTCACAACATGCTCAGGGCTACTTGTTGCTGCAATCTCAGTCAACATAATCTGACATTTAAAGGGTTTAAGTTCACCCAAAAATGAAAATTGGCCCATAAATTACTCACCCTCAAGTCATCCTAGTAGGTGTATATGACTTTCTTCTTTCAGACGGATCCAGTCGGAGTTATATTAAAAATTGCCTTTGATCTTCCAAGCTGTTTAAAGGCAGTCAGTGGGTGTTGCAGTGCATCAGTCCAAAAGAAGTGTAATAAAAAGCGCCCATTCATAATAAAAAGTGCCTCACACGGCTCGTTGGGGTGAACAAAGGCCTCCTGTAGCGCATCAATGTGTTTTAGTAAGGACAATATCCATATTCCAAACAAAATACTCACTTTAATGTACTTGCGCCAACAGTTGTACACAGAAGCAGTTCCGGGCGGATGTCGTATGAGGTCAGCGCTGCGCATGCGTCTCGTGAAAACCAATGTTTGTTTACAGGAGCAAAGGAAGCAAAGTTTTTTTACTTTAGCAAAGGAAAACCAGTCTTTATTTTGAAATCCTCCAACATTTTTCTTTACATATCCTCGTTTTGTACTTCTAATTAGTGACTGTTGTTTTGTTTTGATCTCTCTGCTGGGTTTCTGCGTTTGTCACTTCTGAGCGGCGCATGCGCAACGCTGAACTCATACGTCATCCACCTGGAGCTGCTTCTGTTTAGGACTGTTGGCGCAAGCTACATTAATGTGATTATTAAGTTTTGAATATGGATATTTTTCTTACAAAAACGCATCGATTCGCTACAGGAGGCCTTTGTTCACGCCCCGGAGCCATGTGAGACACTTTTTTTATGGATGGGCGCTTTTTATTTAACATCTTTTGGACTGATGCATGCAACACCTGCTGAGTGGCATTAAACAGCTTGAAAGATCAAAGACAATTTTTAATATAACTCCGACTGGATTCATCTGAAAGAGGAAAGTCATATACACCTAGAATGACTTCAGAGCGAGTAATTTATGGGCTAATTTTCATTTTTGGGTGAACTAACCCTTTAATCTGGAGAAATGCTTATTTGTGTTAACAGAGGTTGACTTTGTCGGCTATGATGGTTCAGCTGAAGGCCATTTACCATTCCACTCCAATATTGAGGCTATACATCAAGTGCCAGAGCCTTCATCTGCAGCACAGACACTATGCCATTATCCCTGTTAAACTAGGACAAGCACTGGCCATGATGCACGATTGCCATCTTGGCACAGTTAAACTTAAAGCAGCATTGTAAGGATATTGTACGGTAGCCAGGGTTGGACAAAGACATTGAGCAGCTTGTTCAGGACTGTAATCCATGTCTTTTAACAAGGATAACTGGCCCACTGGGGTCTTCGCCTTGGCCAACTAAACCTTGGGACCACATTCAACTTGATATCTGTGGTGAACTCCATGATGTGCACTGTCATTTGCATTGCCTTGTGGTAGTTTATAATCTACACTCAAATTGGCTTGCACTGTGAGCTCTATCACATCCAGTTCCATCACTGATTTGCTCTTTGCATTGAGTTGCTCTTTGCCAGCTGGGGCCTACCAAGGAACTTGACAACAGACAATGGCCCTCAACTAGTGTTTGCTGAGTTTGCCAGTTACACCCAAAGCAAAAGGATCAAACAAATACGAAGAGCTTACTATCAGTCACAGTCAAATAGGTGCGTAGAGAGATTTAATCAGTCACTGAAAAATGGTCTGAGAGCTTACTTGGCTCAAGACAGCTCTTTTAACAAGGCCTTGTTTCAAACTCTTCTACACTACAGAGCTGCTCAGCATGCCACAACTGCAGACTTCGCCCTATTTCTCACAGTGGAAACCCCGTGGTGTAAGCCAGGATACATGGACAACAGCTCAAAGCACAGGGTAGATATCATGCAAATAAAAAGTCCCGGATTCCCAGAATTATCCTGCTGAACTAGGTGTGGGTTCAGCGGCCACACAAGAAAACAAGCTTCACACTTTCCAGCTATCTGATGGTTTCCGTTGACATGCCAGTCATTTTAGGAAAGTACTGTGCCCTTCTGGAGTGGTTCACACCGTAGTTCTTCATGCCCTCTGCCCCCAGCACAGAATCCGGTGACCCCTTCCAGTGACATAGCTCACTGGAAAGGGAGGGGAAATGTTAGTTAGTTAGACTAATTATCTGATAGTATGTTGAAGTAAAGTGTTTGTTAAATTAATACAATAGAATGAACGGTGGCTACTTTAAGGGTTTGGAACGTGAAGTGACGCTGACACTTGAATGTTTTCACACAATTTAGTGATGTTAAAGACGAGAACAATAAAAATCTAAATAAGCTCAAGTACGAGTCACCTTTACAGACATAACAGGGATGGCCATTTGTAGTGGTGTCCAAAACACTACTGAGTGCACTTATTCAATCCCCATAATGCACTGCAATAGCGGGTGTACAACTGATGTACACTCAATGGCTAGAGAATACCCATAATGCACTGTGAGGGTTGTGCAAATATACATAAATATATTTATTTTTAACTGATTATTAAATAGTTTAATTAAGGTTCATACATACTAGTTTAAGACAAATGTTTTCATTACCACTGGAGCTGCCAGTTTGCTAAGTTTCAAATGATTATTGAACAGCAAGCACAAACAATGCAAAAGCAACAGCACTCAGTGTCCGAATTCACTCACTCATTTTCATTCACTTCTTTAACTGAACTGTATTAATGGACTAATGTAGGGCATAGTTATGGGGGCGATTTCGAACACAGCCCAAGACTTGAAATGGATGGGTTGGATAAGGGAGACATTCAAAATGTGTACTTATGTGCCTTCAGGAACACGGTTCAGAAACACTGGGTTACTGTATATAAATAAACACAAATAAAATAGTATATTATATATCAAATATAAACATACAGTGAAAGGCCACACTACAGTTTGCATCTGTTCCTGTTTGGTACCCTTCTGGTGCTAGAGCCCAGGCAAAAGTGTAGTAATCATTCACTGTCAGCCATCCCACCTGTGAAACAAGATAGCATAAAATGTATTTGCTTTGTTTTGTACTAAATAAACACAGTGTTTAATTCAGTACAGGAGTTACCTTAAAAAGACCTATCCAGTCATGACTGCTCCAGCTGTGATGACTGCTTATAGTGTAGCGACAGTCCACCCTTGTCTGTGAGAAATAGCTCTTGGCAACATCTCGGAAAGTCACAGTTCTCTTTTCCTCCATAGCAATGGCTATAAATCAGGTCATATGACTGCACTGACAAAGAAATCAGTCAAACAGTGTGCAAAAAAAAAAGTTTTGTAACTTGTTCAGTGTCAAAGACCATAACACTGCTGTTCATTGCTTGAAAATAACTAAAGTGACTGGAAATGTGAATCAACACAATCATGTTTGTGTAGTCAACTATATTTAGTGCATTTCCATTAAACTACAGCAATGCTTGACACTGCATATGACTGCTATTAGATTTCCATGTGTTGTGAAACTGCATGAGAGTGGGGTAACAGCATTCTTTCTTTGAATGTTTACTCAGAAGTAGCAGTCAAGTCAAATAGCCTGTACTCATCATCGTTTAATGATCTTCAACATTTCTAATCTTTTAATTTAATCATTTTATATGCACTTAAATATAAAATATAACCCTTGGTGCTTTTTTGTAAAAATCAATTGTAGTTTTCACATATAAAATCTTGTTTAGATATATTAACACCTGAATATGTCCGCGAATGTTTTACTTATGATGATCTTTTCAGTAAGTAAAATGTCACTCATTTCACACATTCATTTACGTTTGGTAGACAGTTTCTCACAAATTAATTTACAATGGAATCAAGCCATACATTTTCTCAATATATATGCTCCCTAGTTAAACCTATGACCTTGGGTTTGGGTGTTCTACCAAATTCAGCTACACAAACTAATCATGAACATCAGAAAATTAACATTCAAATGAACAAAATAAAAATATTTATTTCTTTTATTTTTTTAATTCTACATTTAAAATGTCAGAGGAACAACATAGTTAAAATATCAGCATACATTTTACTCTTACCTTAATACAAAATTAGGTTTATCGAAGAATCAGATCACCTGAGGTCTTCCATGTCCTTGTATGTGTGCCTATGATCTTGATGAGACTTAAGTTGAGTGTGTGAGTGTAATAAACAATAACAAATGCACATGTCAATGAACCACCCACCTCTGTTGCACTCTGGGAAATGAAGTCTAAAACCTTCTAAACAAAAACTTTAAAAAAGATAATCTCTCCCATGAACTTCCAAAATACAAACAGCATGTCACATGCCCCACCAGAGACAGATATATATTTGACCACTGTTATACCACAGTAAAGGATGCATATCACTCTGTCCCACGGGCAGCTGTGGGGCTCTCTGATTACTGTCTGGTTTATCTTATACCCACCTACAGGCAGAAACTAAAATCAGCTAAACCTGTAACAAGGACTATATAAAGATGGACTAATGGAGCAGAGCGGGAGCCATGTGACATGTTGCCAAGTATGGTAACCCATACAATCCACCCATCAAAGTGCACACATACAGCAGTGAGTAGTGAACAACTCACACACACGCCGTGAACACACACCCAGAGCAGTGGGCAGCCACTGGAGCAGTTGAGGGTTTGGTGTCTTGCTCAAGGGTCTCACCTCAGTCGTGGTATTGAGGGTGGAGGTATTCACTCCCCCACCCACAATCCCTGCTGGTACTGAGACTCAAACCCATGACCTTCAGGCACCCGACACATCTCTAATTGCAATGCTCTTTCTGGATATCGCTAAGGCATTTGACACCATCTCCCACACTACCATCTTGGAGGTGGCAAAAGCTGCTGGCACACCTTACCCATTGATAAACTACTGTACCTTGCCCATCTGTACATGGAGACAGAATGAAATCTAGGCTCGAGGACCATTATGTGTGGAAGGGGTGTTAAACAAGGCGATCATCTTTCCCCGCTCTTGTTCATCCTTGCAATGGATAAAGCAGTGCAGGCAGCATGCCCAGAGAAAGGGATAAAGATAGGAGACCAACATTTCGATGCCATGGCCTATGCAGACGATCTTTTGTTGATCACCAGAAATAGTGACGATCTTCAAATCAAGTTGTACAGGCTCTGTAAGAGATTCCGGCAATGGGGGTCTTGGATACCCAAAAGATACCTGGGCCTGACTTTCACCTGGAAAGGGAAAGTTGTTCCAAAACATACTGGACAACTGGAAAGAATGCTGCATGAAGTTACATAGGCTCCGATAAAACTCTATCAAATACTGGAAATACTTAAGACCTTCTGGGTCCCAAGACTGGTCCACAAACTCATTTTCGGAGGGGTACACCGGAATACCCTGACAAAAATGGACAGGGTGATAAGGGAAGAGGTTAGGAAGTGGATACGACTACCAAAAGACACCCTACTGGCATACCTCCATGTACCTATCCAGACAGGAGGTCTGAATACTCCCTGCCTGAATATGTCAATTCCTCTCCTACAAAAAGCGAGGATGACGAAAGTTTTATCCAGCAGCAACCCTATCAAAAAAGCATTAACAGAGCTGCCATCTTTCAATAAAACGCTGAGAAAAGTAAATAAGCCTTGCAGAACTGGCAAGGAAGTAGTTACCTCTCTCAGTAAAGCCAAGGAAGAGTAGATGAAACAACATATCCCTGTTATTAGAACCTTTTCATAGTACCAGAACTAATTGTGGAACTACCCACTTTTTGCTGTGTTCGCACCGCCGGAACTGGGTGTGATTTTAGTTCCGGACTGCCTTTTTCGAGAACCAAATTAGCTCCTACTCCGGAGCAGTGTCTAACCAGCACAACTGGTACTAATCGTGACGTAAGTAGACATGAGACATATTGACATAACTTATTTTGCAAGTATGGAGAACAGCGATAGATGGACGGACGCTGAAGTGCAGGCACTTGTATCAAATGTAGCACTGCCAGTTGTCGTTGGAGTCCTCCTTCCCGTTCTTTCAATCGCTTTACGCAGCCTATAGGTCGACATTTCATGTCTATTATTGTGAAACCCGCGAGACAACAAAAACACCGCTCCGATCATCCTCATCCTCCTGTTGCTAACGTTGTTCTTTGTTTCTGTTGTTGAACGCCGTGCACAAATGACGTCGCTGTCGACCAGCTTACGTACACTGTCGGTGTGAATGCAACCCTTTAAATGGTACTGGGAAATAGTTCGCGCAAAATCGTCCCAGTACTTTAGTACTGTACTTTTAGTTCTGGAACTAAAGCGGTGTGAAAGGCCCTATTGTATCATACAGGGTACTGGAGTCTTGGCTTGAAAAAGAGAGACATATCAGACCTGTGTCTAATAACCATGGCTGGCTTCTTGAAATGCTACGACCTGTACATGCGAGGTAAATGAACAGAAGAACAAGTTCTTCTGGACCTGCCCTGGGGACAGTGGCAAGTACATTTTATAAATGTGCCTTAGATCAAAACACTGGTGTGCATCTTCAGACAAAACAATGTAACTGACATATTTTAAGATCAGTCAGTGCAAGTTTATTTCAGTTAAAACAGCCCAAACATGCATTTTTTAGTCTGGAACTACACATTGTCACGTTGTGGCTGTGCCATGGAACAGGCAGGACGACGAGGATGAAGGACGCAAGAACACTTTAATGAATACACGAGAGGGTAGGCGCACACGCACAGGGTAACATTCACAATAACTGACAAACTTGAACACACTGGACAGGAACTGATATAAGGTGGATAACGAGGGGCAGACAGGTGAGCACAATGAGGTGATTAACTAATAATGAGAACAGGAACAACCAAATAAGGACACAGAGGGAGAAACCACAATCAACCGTCCACAGGGGTGTGACACACATGGTTATATTTAAATATTATTTTGTATAATTTTTTATATTTGGAAACGTACAATAGTTTGACAAACATTTAACATTACAATTTACAACGTTTGTCAATTTCATTATTAAGCATTGCGATATTTAAAATATGTTGTTTAATGTGTTGTTCAGTTTTACTTAAAAGGTTATGCTACTTTGGTTGATTAGGCTGTTGTTCATTACATGATACATTAATTGTAATAAGCTAGGTATTTATAAATTTGTTCAAGCTTGACGCCTTTATTTTCTAATATATATTTCTGAAATTCCCACAAGGATTTCAACATCATATATGAAAAAAACAAAACAACCCCCCAAAAAAAACTTGCGTTTACTTGTGTTTAAATTCAAACAACACACTGACTGAACCTGATTGGTTCCAGAGCCATTGAACGGCTCTGATTGGTTCGTATGATAATGAGCTCACCCCAGAGAACTTGTATATAAAATATGATGTGCGTGCAAATGTCACTTGAATGTGAATATAAGTTTAAATTTAAACAGTATTATATAGAGCGGTCGCCGATCGTGTCTCTTTAGGGCACTTGGAGGAAACCACGCAATTCATATGGATTACTTTGGCGATGTTTTTTTGCGATTTCAACTTTTTGAAACGTGAACATCTTTGGTGAATCTTCTTTCATCGGAGGGACATAAATCTCTCAGATTTTTATTAAAATATCTCAGCATTTCTTTTGAAGATGAAAGAAAGTCTTAGATGGTTTGGAGCATCTTATGGGTGAGTGATGACAGAATTCAAATTGTTTTGGGGGAACTATGAAATTAATTAGAAAATATAGCGGTATGTTCTTATTTTTACCAGCTTCTGCAAGCGTGTATGGCGTCTGGCTTTTGGAACCTCACTGTGACTTCAGGTAAGATTTAATTAATGTTATTTGTCTGTGCCAGTTGTGTTTTTGACACATGCATTGGCAGAAAAAAATTAATAAAATAAAATTAGTCATTATAACATGTACAACATTAACATTCTTTTATTTGCAAAATGAAGTAGTGTATTTATTTATTTATTTCTGATTTCCTGAACAATTTGGCTTCATTGTAATGAGGTTAATGATCTTTGAAAAACCATGATTATGAACATACAATTACTTTGTCTTGAGCTGATTAGCCAACTGTGGTAGTGTTCGTTGATTGGTGTTTATATTTGTTCAAGCTTGACAACCTTATCGCCTTTATTTTCTAATATGTATTTCTCATTACAGATAAGAACAAAGATTAAATTGTAAGAAGGGTTGCTTATATGAGAGCATACAGTACATCTGAAACTGCTGAGGCTGGGAAGGTTTTTGACTATATTACCAGGTACATTGTTCTCAGCGTACTGCCATTCTTAAAAAGAAAACAAATCATCAATCATCATTTGCTTTTTGTAGTGTGTGTTGTGTGTGTGTGTGTGTGTGTGGTGTTTGTGAGAAATATTAACATTTGTTGTTTTTCAGATCAGCTGCTATAGAAGACAAACTGAAATCTGAGTGCAGAGACAAGCAAAGGAATAGTAAGTATATTTTCATGTTGTATCACCTCTGTTATAGAGATTTTTGAATCAGGCCTAATGGAGGGTGATTTGGTCAATCTTGGAAGAAAAACGTTAGCAATGTGTCCATTCCAGCTGGCTAATTTGTGCTTGCTTTCAGTCATTCATGTAAAAATCTGTTATTTAATTTTGTTTCTGTTTTGTTTTTTTCTAAAGCTGCAAGTCTCTGGTGCAAAATATTGTATGCCAGGATTCAGGACGACTAGGCTGTGCCCAGGTCTCCGGAACCTGCGACGACGCTCAGCTCCATCAGCACCTTCGGATCCACCAGCTCTGTCTCCATCGGTCGGCCCTCAGATGTTGGCAGCCTCACCATCTACATCTTGGCTCCTCGCTCCCTCGATTCCGTGTTTTCAGCACTGGGATGCTCTGGGTCTGTGCCATGTGCCAAACACCATCTAAGCTGCCAGGGCATCATCGTCATCCTCCCATCACCATCCCTTCGCCACATCCTGCCATCATCCCCGCACTTTTGCCTCTCACCATCCCTACGCCATCTCCTTGTCCACCTCCAAAACCCCCTCCATCCCTTCCTATTCTGTTGCTTGAACTTGATCATCTTCAGTCTTGCACACACACAGCTATTCACTTATGCATTTTGTTTTTCAGTCTTTTTTATATATATTTTTCTTCAGAAAATTGCATTGTAATTTTTATTTATTCATTGATGTAAAATTCTGTGAAAAAGCAGCTTTATAATATACTAGTAGTGTAATGCTAATGCATTTCCAATGAGCTGAAATACAATTTAAATGTACTTGAAGTACATTAAAACGATGCTTCAAATATACTCTAACTGTAGTTCATGAAGTATTAAAAGGACATTTTAAATGTATTTTAAGAAATACACTTACATTGCACTAAATATGCTTAAAGTGGTTCCAATTTAACACAATTTCAATATATTAAATATATTACAAATAGATTAAAATCAAACTTAAACATATCTGGAAATACACTTAATATACTTAAATTTGTTTCAAAATAATACATTTAATATGCACTTAGTATAGTATAATTTAAATATAGTAAGTATGTCTGAAAAAGCACAATTTAAATATATTTATTTTTCACCTGGGTATGCTTAAGCCTTGTCTATGAAAATGGGGGAATGAGTGTTTATTTGCTAGATACAAAAAAACAACAACAAAACAAACATGCTGGCAGGGAAAGAGTTCAAACTGTAACATCTAGGTTTGGAAAATTAGGGATATTAATAAACTCTTAAATACAATCATGAATAATTAATTAATTAAAAGCTTACTCAGAGCTCGAGCTGAGCCTCAGGTTCGAGCCTCCTTTGAGGACTGGAAGCTAAGTTTGATTACCATTATCCAAGCAGGACTGAATGGGCAGGTGAACTTGTAAAATGGGGATTTAAAACAATGAAGATACCAAAAATGAAAGTTTGATAAAGATTTAGTTCACCCCCAAAATTCTGTCATAGTTTACTTACTCACCTCATGAATCCATATGTTGAACGTGTAATTTTCCAAATGTATGTGTATATATTAGGGCTGCACAATTAATCAAATGTCTAATCGTGATTATAATTATGGATGCCACAATTACGTAATCGTTCAAAGGCGCAAGTACAAAAAAAGTCCACTTACATTATTCTGCATGCTTAAGATGTTTTATTTCTACCACAGTATCTTAAGGTTCTTTGTTTTCCGTCCATCGTTTTATTTAGTATAACGTTATAATACCATGTCATGTTTTCCTTCTCTTTTTTAATTTCATAGAAGAAACCAATCCAGTGTATATTTGACATTTGAGGCTTAATACTACAGAGAAGCAATAAAAGTTTTTCAGTTAGTGTTTTTTGCTTGTTTATTATCATATAAAATATGGTATGCAGTTGCTTCAAACAATGGTATAAAGCTATTCAAAACATAATTTAATGTAAACTGTGATAATCAATTAATATAGCGCGGAAAAATTGAGCACAGCTGAAAAAAAACAAAACCAGAGGTATTTTGAATTGACTGGCGGGAAAGTACCTTCTCCTACAGAAAAGCATTAAAAACTGAAAGATCTGACTACTTTTCTTCTCTTTTAGATGAAAACAAACACAACCACAGGTATTTATTCAATGCAGTGGCTATGCTCTCTTATGATTGTATTAATTAATCATGTTAAATACATTTTGAAAATGAATAAGTGAAACAGAAAAGGAGGGAAAGGCTTAAAATTGAATGGAAACTTTTAGTGGTTATAAAGTACCAATCAAAAGTTGGGATAATTAAGATTTTCATGTTTTTGAAAGCTGGTTCATGCATTCCAAGGCTGGTTCTGCTCTCCAAGGCTATATTTATTTGAACAAAAATACAGTAAAAAAAAATATGTGACAATATTATTACCCTTTAACTTTATTTATTTGTTTGTTTGTTTGTCTGAAATTTATTCCTGGCATGCCATTACTCCAGCCTTCAGTATCACATGAATGAGGCAGTGTTCACAACGTCATAATGACTGTGATTCCAAAAAAAGAAGAATATGGAGAAAAGTATTGCTTGCTGATGTTCTGCTGCAGATCTATTATTATTCCTCCCAATTAACTTTCCTTTGACCGATATTGTCCTATCTCAATGTCTATAGTTCAGTGGTTTTCAAACCTCTCCACGAAGTACCCCCAGCACTGCACATTTTATATGTCTCCCTATATCTGACACTGACACACCCACTTCAGGTCTTGCAGTCTCTACTAATGAGCTGATGAGTTTAATCAGGTGTGATAGATGAGGGAGACTTTTAGATTGTGTCTTTAGCTGTGTCCCCAAGTTAAGTGCGCACACTTCGAAGGCCACGGACTTCAAAGGCCAGGCCTCCGAAGTGCATGAAGAACGCTCCGTCTTCGCAGGATTTCAACATTTCGAATTGCGACACCAGAGGTTCCCGATTAAGTCAAGTCAAGTCTATTTGTACAGCGCTTTTCACGATACAAACCATTGCAAAGCAACTTTACAGAAAATATAAAGTTTCTACATTACATTTAGGAGTAGCTTATCAGTGGTGACTGTCAATTTATGTACAAATGGCAGAAATGTACGGAAAAATCAATTTTAAGACGTTATCAAACAGACTATGAACACTATTAACAGCAGTTATTATATGATGCAGTCAAACTTATAGCAAAGTTTGGTAGTTTATGTTGTTTCAGGGTTGCATCATCTGAGGTCCTCTGAGGGGTTGGCATCATCTCTTCTCAGGTGTTCTGGATCCGGACTGAAGCTTGTGTAAATCTTAGTTACCACGGGATCTAAAAACAAATAGAGACATAATTAGCGCAGCTGCTGTTCCAACCAAGCAAAATTGATTTTGTTTTCCACCCAAACTAAAGAATAATAATGTGTTTTATTAGATATAACTGCAGTAAAAGATTTTGAGATGCATTATTTGAATGCTTGGCCAATGATATGTGTCTTTAATCTAGATTTAAAGAGAGAGAGTGTGTCTGAACCCCGAACATTATCAGGAAGGCTATTCCAGAGTTTGGGAGCCAATGCAAAAAAGCTCTACCTCCTTTAGTAGACTTTTGCTATCCTATAGGTACTACCAAAAGTCCAGAGTTTTGCGACCTTAGGGAGCGTGATGGATTGTAGCGTGGTAAAAGAATAGTTAGGTACGCAGGAGCTAACCCATTAAGGGCCTTATAGGCAAGTAATAATATTTTGTAACTGATACGGAACTTAACAGATAGCCAGTGCAGAGACTGTAAAATTGGGGTAATATGATCATATTTTCTTGACCTGGTAAGGACTCTAGCCGCTGCATTTTGGACTACCTGTAGCTTGTTTATTGAAGATGCAGGACAACCACCTAGCAGTGCATTAATATAGTCCAGTCTAGAGGTCATGAATGCATGAACTAGCTTTTCTGCATCAGAAACAGGTAACATATTTCGTAATTTGGCAATGTTTCTAAGATGGAAGAATGCTGTTTTTGAAACATGGGAAATATGATTAGCGCTCTGTCGCATAGCAACGGTGCAAGGGGAGAGCTGACGAGAGGACAATCCTGCCAGGATAGGTGGAGCCAGAATTGCTCATTTTTGTTTTTATGTTTTACGTCATAATGGAGGAGACGGTGATGTACCTCAGGCTTAGCAAAGACCGAGGCCAGGTAAGTTAAACTGTTTTGCTGCGTCCTTTGTCGGATTACAAGTTTAAATGCAGGAATTGGCTTGGAGCTTACTTGAATAATGTAATGATACACATGAAAAACTACAACATACACACACACACACACACACACACGCATAGCAGTTCAAATGCTGACTGATATCTTACAAAGGTGCGATTTTATGTAGTTTATTGTCTTGACCATTGTGATCATATATAGACAGGTTAGCAAAAATAAAACTGTGAATAAAAAAAATAGAGCATTGTACAGCTCAATGTTCAGAGGCAGCTGTCACAGCTGAACAGTGCTCTGTTTGACCGGTCCGAGTCCTTCAGATGCAGCCTTTGATATAGTTAGCAAAATGTGTTAATATTCTGACAAAATGTTGATACTTTAATTTTCAAAATAATCAGAGGTGGGCTGTAAGGAAGTACATTCGTTAAGTATTCTCGTACAAATATGAAGTACTTATATAAGTTTTATTTTTTCACAGGACAGCAACATAATGCATTTTCCAACATGATGCATTGTTGTAGATTAAACTACCCAACAGTATATTTAGTTGGCAACTTTAAATTTAATAACCTTGAACATATTCTTAAGTAAAATAGCTTTTCCCCAATATGGTATTGGTAGATACTAAATGTAGTTTACTAAAGTATCTCAATATTTATTCTACTAATTACTTTGTCATAGCTCTAAGTAATTTCTCTTTTCCTTCTTTCCCTAAATCAGACCAGACCACTGTACTGCAGGATAAAGCTGAATGTGCCAGCACTGGACAGGTTTGTTAACGGTTTTCGGCTTAGCAGGGAGGCCCTGACAGTGTTGCTGGATCTTCTGAGAAGTGAACGGCAACAGTTGGAGTGCTACAATCCAGACCCTGGTGTTTCTCTTCTGTCTGCCAGTGGTACATCATACCGAGTGGTCTCCAGAGAGTTTGACATGCCTCGTGCTGGCCATTCACCAAGAGATTCACCTCCCGAAGACCCCAGAACACATGGAGGCAGGGCTGGGCTCAAAGCTGATATTGTTTTTCTGGTGTTAAACCTAAGCTAGGTTGTAAATTGTATGTTGTATGTTGTAAATAGTTGTAAAAAGTACTTTCGGTAATGTATTGAACAATTTGTTTTAATGTGTAAAAATGTTTATTTACAGGACAAAAAAATAAACATATAGAACAATGTTTTGTGAAAAAATTATAAGTTGCATTAAAAAAAATAATAATGTACATAATTACTTCTCTTTTATTTACACATGTGAATATGCAAAACAAAAATACAAAATTTACAGAAAGTACTCGGGCTCATTTACAAATAAATTACACTACAAAAATGAATAATGTATACAACTTATTCATTTCACTTTGAACTTACATCACAAAAATAAACTACAGAAACTGTTGTTTCATTGACAATGTGACATTTAAAAAAAAAGATAATTAAATTGTCATTCCCCATTTTGCTTCCCCACGGTTTCATCTTTGGTATTGGTTAGCTTCTCTCAGAAGTGAAACAGTCCCTCCATTTTCTCCCTGCTCTCCTGTGCTCTTCTCTCCTCTGTCTCTCTCTGGAGTTTGATGTCCTCCCTGAGTAGCTCCACCAGCTCACCACTCACTCTCTCACCTGTCCCAGGACACTTGCAATCCTAAGGCAGAGCAAATAAACCATGCCTGTTAACAACAACAGCACAATAAATTTCAGCAAAAAATGTTTCTATAACTTGCTACTTTGTATTTTTTAAGTCCTTGTCCCACAGCAGGCTCAGTTTCTCCAGAATAGTCCCTAAAGCAACGAAAATGGATACACTTATGAACAAATTATACAGACATTTTGCAATCTTAACGGCCAATAGGTAAGATATTTTTATAAAATATCCAAAAACCACTAGAACAGGTTTATATATTTTGCTGACTTGTGTACTTAACATACAAAAAAAAAAAAGACCAAATGTTTTGAAGAATGTTTAAATCCAGAGAAATAAGCAATTTTAAGTGTGTCCATAGTGTCATTGTGTCGCCTGCCAATGACGTCACAAACCCTCGATTTCCGGTTTTGTTTTGTAAAAAACATGGAAACACCAAAGACCAAGCAGCGGAAGCGGTCGACTGTGGCGTAATAAAAGCTCCGCTGCTTTCGAACCGTGTGTTATGCTCGTTCAGCGGCCTCGCTTCGCTTCGACGGCTTTCAGCCTCACCCTGCTTCATTCTACTATGTTAATAAATCATTATCTCATCCATGAACATGATTTCTGCCCGAGTCCCGTCGGATTGCATCGGCTGTGGGGATGAAGACGACAACTCCCATGATTCCACACACAGTCACGACGTCATCAAACTACACCTTTGTTTCTTTGTTTATTTTGAATACGCGCCCTCTAGCGGCGAAAATTACATATTGTGCCTTTAAACAAGAAATATCACACAGAGGACATGCATACAAATAACTTAGTGCTAAAGTTTTGTTATAATCATTTGTAGCCATGACATCACGACAAAAACACAACAAAAAAAGACTATTGTCTTATATAGTGGTTGTCTTATTGTTTGTGGGCTTTGTTTTTTTTTGTGTTTTTTTTTAAACCTGGCTTTTAACACTTGTTTCGCTAGGTATTTGAGTAAATGAAAACACAATGCTTACATTTCAATGTGAATTCCCCCACAGAATTGTCATCCTCCATGTTCTTTGAATATAAATTCCATCTTCATCTGCGCGCAAGTGATTCTGGGATATGGTAGGGCGCAAAGTGTCCATCAGATGTACACTTAATTATCCTGGGAAATGGAGGGTGCATTTAAAGTCGCTTTCGGGGGAATACGTTAGCCTTCTTCGGCCGCGGTGATGCAATCGGCTTGGAATGCGTCTTCGAGGGGGTGCATCCTGAATTGGGACAGCTTACATCGTGACGCTGTGAAGCAAACGCTCTTCTAAATGCGCACTTCGGAGTCCAGACACTTCAGTTTTGGGACATGCCTCGTCGGCCGCTGTATTAGCCATCGCACTTCAAAAATGTGCCCATTCCGGAGTCATGTGCCACTTCACTTTGGGACACATCTTTTGTGTGTGCCCAACATAAATAGAACCTATTTAAATCTGGCACAGTCAGGTGTACAGCAGGCATATGGACGAGTCAAGCTTTTAGAAACACGTCCGTGCGAGTGTGTGAAGAGGGGTGTGGGCTATACAGCTGCTACTTTTCCTCGTCCGCGAAAAAGGAGGGGTGTTTGCATCCATATTGAAATTATGAAAACTAAACTTTCACCCCTGATAGATCATCCCTCGGGCTGAAAACGATCTAGCATAAACCAGCATGGATTCCAAGCTGCTCTAGGCTGGTTTATGCTGGTTAGTGCTGGTGTAGTGCTGATCTAGCTGGTGGACCAGAATATCCATTCTGTTCTCAAGCCAAATTGAGCTGCTGATGCTGGTTCACCAGCATGGTCTTGCAGAGCTGAGTATCAGTAGGCCAGCTGTCTGTATGCAAGTAGTGTTTTGGGGAAAATACAGTTTTTGCGTGCATATTTCTCTATTTAACAAATTACTGATTGTTGTGTCCAGTAGATGGCGTTGTAGGCTTGTTCTGATGCTGTGCCTAGAGGGAAAAAGAGGGTAGAGTAAAAAAGGAGTTCATGAAGAAACGTGTCTGTGTCTGTCTCTTCTGATTATTAATTTATTTGAGAGAATACTACACATTGGCGACGAGGATGGCGAGTGTTCCTGGCCCTCCACCATTTCTGCAAAATGTAGGCGAGCCACCAATTCCTTTTGATACGTGGCAAAAGATTTTTTTCAAACTACCTAGTGGTAATAAATGCTTCGGGAAACACATGGCCTGATGCAAGGCGTCGTGCAACTCTACTATATTGCCTGGGCACCGAAGGTCAAAGACTTTTCTACACATTACAGGACACAGGTACAACATTTGATCATGCAATGGAAGCGCTTACAAAACATTTTGTTCCGAAATTGAACGTTGTTGCATGCCGACATAAGTTTCGCCAAAGATCACAAATAAATTACGAGACTGTGCCTCAGTACATTTCTGCACTACGGGAGTTAGCTGTCCAGTGTCAGTACGGTGCTATGGAGCAAGAAATGCTGCATGATCAGCTGGTGGAACAAGTGTGGCTGCCTGCAGTGCGAGACAGATTATTGCTGGAGGATGAGCTCACTCTGGAAAAAGTGGTGAATTTAGCGTGTCAAGTTGAGTCCGCTGTGCGAAATGTTTCACTCCTCTCTGGTAAGGACGCAAGTGGAAACCAACCACAGAGTGCTGTGCAAGCTGTTTCGGTGAATAAAAGTCAGTGGAAACGTCATAAAACACGCTCCGAACAATCAAAGAGACGCGAAGATGCTAAAGCGCTAAAACCTAACCAACATTGCTACTGCTGTGGATCACGTAATCACTTAGCTAATGATAGAGACTGTCCTGCTGCATCTGCTATTTGTAATAAATGCAAAAACGTGGTCATTTTGCAAAAATATGCCAATCGAAAGCGAAAACAGTGCAAGAAATTTCTGTGCCAGAAATGACAGTGCTTAATTTGAACGCTTCAGTGGATGATCAAATTTACTGTGAAGTTGAAATAGCAACATCACAAGGCTGTGCGCACAAAGTGAAACTGTTAGTGGATACAGGTTCAAGCGTGTCAATTCTTCCACAATCCTTGTACGAGGATCATTTCACATCTACTCCTTTGCTTCTGCCCAAAGCGCAACTGGTCACTTATTCTAAAAAGCCCTTGCCTGTACTGGGTTGTATGACTGCTACAGTGACTCATAATGCCATTACAGCTGATGCAAATTTCTACATTGTAGAGAGAGGAGCACCTCTCTTGGGACTGGATCTAATCAGAGCACTGAACTATCATGTAGCATCTGAAGATGTCACTGATATGCACAGTACTTCAATGCATGCCATTCAAGCGACAACTAGGGTGCTCAATTGTGCGGACGAACATTTAAATGTGCAAGGCGAGTGTGTAAAAGGATTCATACATAAGGTGCAAGTGGACAACACCATTAAACCTGTGCAGCAAAAAGTTCGCCGGCTTCCACTGTGCGTTCGCCAGGATGTGTCAAATGAGATCCAACGGCTGCTAAAAGCTGGAATAATAGAGCCCATAGATGCGAGACCCTGGGTTTCACCATTAGTGGTGATGAAAAAGAAACATGGAGGAATTCGTATGTGTGTGGATTTACGCGAGCCAAATAAAAAAGTATTATTGTGAATTCACACCCACTACATATGGAAGAGCTGTTTGCGGAGTTGAAGGGTGCTACAGTATTTTCGCAGATTGACTTACAGAGTGCTTATCATCAGTTGCCTCTAGCTGTGGAAAGCAGAAACCTGACTGCGTTTCTATGTCACGAGGGACTGTACCAATTTACACAGGTCCCTTATGGTCTCGCTTCGGCACCAGCTGCATTTCAAAAAATGATGCACACACTCTTAGGAGATCTGCCAGGTTGCCAATGCTATCTTGATGATATAATCTGTTATGACGAAACCAAGGAGAAACATGACAAATGTCTTACAGCGCCTCGAGAATGCGAACCTGAAATTGAACCTCAACAAAAGTACATTCGCCCAGCAGAGTGTGTCATACTTGGGCCACACTATTTCAGCTGAAGGCTTGTGCCCTAGTATGGATCACATGGCTGCTATCACAAGCGCACCTGCTCCTAGAGATGCCACTGCACTTCACTCATTCTTGGGCCTCACTTCATGGCTAAGCAAATTCATTCCTAAGTACGCAACCGTTGTGGATCCTTTACGGCGCCTGCTAAAGACGGCTTCACAAACTAGCATGGACTGGCCGCCTGAGGCAGAGGACAGTTTTCAAAAGCTGAAAACACTGCTCACACATAGTCCAGCTCTGGCACCTTTCGATCTAAACTTGCCAACGTATGTCTCAACGGATGCATCTGATTATGGCTTAGGAGCCATGTTATCTCAGCTCCACCCAGATGGCACAGAACGAGTCACTGCATTTGCTTCTCGAGTACTTACTGATGCAGAGAAAAAGTACAGTACTGTGGAAAAGGAAGCGTTGGCATGTGTTTTCGCTGTGGAACGCTGGAGAACGTACCTCTGGGGGAGAAGATTCACTCTCAGAACGGACCGTCAAGCATTATCAACTCTACTAGCTACAAAAGGCATGAATCGCGCTGGCTTACGTATTGCAAGATGGTCAGCTAGACTGCTTTGTTATCAATATGATCTGGTGCATAGGGCTGGACACAAAAACTTTGTAGCCGACTGCTTGTCTAGAATGCCAGTAGAATCACAAGATCATGAGCAAAACACTGAACCTGCTTTGCTTGCTGAAATAGACACTGTGCAAGGCCCCATACCTGTCTCACTTTTGGAAGAATAAAGTGATTGCTGCCCTGAACTTGCTCGCCTAAAAACCCAAATGCAAAGTGGATGCGATGGTCCTGTGGAGCTGTGTCCTTACTACCACTTACGACATGAACTTTCTGCTGAGGCTCCACTCCTCCTACGTGGTTCTCGTGTACTGGTACCAGTATCACTTCGCACTACACTCATGCATCTTGCGCATGAAGGACACCAGGGTATCGTGCGAACGAAACAACGGCTACACGAGCTGTATTGGTGGCCGCACATGGATGCGATGGTCAGTGGCCTCATAAAAACATGTACTGCTTGTCAAATGAATGATAAGTCAGCACGCACACATGCAGCTCCAATGCAGCCAGTGGAATTGCCGCAAGGGCCTTTTCAAAAAGTAGCTGTTGACGTGGTAGGACCATTCAACACGGCTACACATGACTGTCGTTATGCCATTACACTACTGGACTACTACAGTAAATGGCCTGAGGTGGCTTTCACTCCATCTGTCATCACAGCTACATTAGTGACATTTCTAACTTCAGTGTTCGCTCGAGAAGGTCAATATATGCATACATAGTTACTGACAATGGCAGTCAGTTCTGCTCCTCAACATTAAAGGATTTCTTGAAGGACAATGGCATTACACACATTCGCACTAGTGTGTATCATGCTCAAGCAAATGGTGCTGTTGAACGTTTTAATAGAGTCCTCAAGAATTGCATCCAAACTGCTTCGCAGTTGCACAAGCCTTGGAAACAAGAAGTAACTGCATTCTTACATGTCTGCAGAGTGACACCACATGCAACTACTAACAAAACTCCTTTCGAATTGATGAGAGGGAGACAAATGCACACAAAACTGCATGTCCTTCCTATACAGACCACACGAGATTCTGCCATTAGGCAGTATGTCAAAGCCAAGCAAGAGAAAAGCAAGGTTTACACGGATGCCAAACGTAGCGCGAAAATTCCTTCCTTTCGTCCAGGAGATAAAGTGCGAGTGAGAAAACCATTCCTTGTAAAGAAACCAGACTCAAAATTCTCACAACCTCTCACAGTGAATAAACAAACAGGAGCAAGTACTTACCTTCTCAGTGATGGGAGACGTTGGAACTCAGTTCGTTTCTCCAAGTGTGCTGGAAAGGTAACGGAGGATTCCTTCAAGGACTCTCTAGCAGATCCAAATAAATGCCCAAGGAGTGTGAGGATGAAGAAGAGTCCGATATGGTTGAAGGACTATGTGGCTTGAGAAGTAAGAAAAAAAAAGAAGAGAATTGCCTAGTTCACATTAAAGGCAGAAACAGTAAGAGTAAATTAAAATAAAAAAGGGGGAGAATTTCAGTAGTATGTAAATTTGTTAAATGATGCTGTTGTATTATGTTATTACTTATTGTGGAAGTTGTAGCATTTCTTCTCACAAAAGGGGGAATATGTTGTGTCCAGTAGATGGCGTTGTAGGCTTGTTCTGATGCTGTGCCTAAAGGAAAAGGAGGGAGAGTAAAAAGGAGTTCATGGAAGAAACGTGTCCGTGTCTGTTCTGAGTATTAATTTATTTGAGAGAATACTACACTGATGTAAAGGAAAAACAATATAAGGTTAAAACATATGATTTATTGAATTATATGATCACTTTGTAATTTCTTTTGCTGAAAGTAGAACTAAAATGTTTAATTGCTTTAGTTATGATTACATTATTAACGTCACTGGTAAACTAGTAAAACGTTTCAAAGCATCAAAGGAATTATCTCCTGTTTCATAAGATCTGTACACAAATCAGTTAAAATAATTTAAAAGGAGCTTGTCAAGTCAAGTCACCTTTATTACAGATTGTGTCAAAGCAACTGTACAGCATTAATTTGGAAAATATTGTGTCAATATAATAACAAGATGTTGAGTGATTTTTTAGTTTGATAATAGTAAACTCAATTTTCAGTTAAAGCCAGTTCATCATTGAATTCAGCGATGTCAACATCCAGATCAGTTTAAATAATATCTTTGCAATCAATGTCAACGATATCGCCGGAAATGAAATGTCCCCAACTAAGCAAGCCAGAGGAACCAAAACCCCATCGGTGACAGATTGGAGAAAAAACATTGGGAGAACCCAGGCTCAGTCGGGGGCCAGTTCTCCTCTGACCAGACGAACCAGTAGTTCAATTCCAGGCTGCAGCAATGTCACACTAGTTCCTGTGGTCTTGTCTCGGTGGCCATCTGAGACAAGGTCATCGACTGTTGGTAATCTGTCTCTGGGTTTATAAGTTGTCCGATATAAGGACATTCAGTGGTTGTAGATGGTCCCCTCTAGGACACACTGCTGATCCACCATCTGGGTCATGGATTACGTTATGGATTCTCGGTCGTGAAGGTTGCAGTTAGTGACCAATGGACTGATATGGATACAGACTGGATTTGGTGTGTGACATGGTACCTCTGAAAGAGAGACGAAACAGATATATATTATGCGTAGAAGCAATTCTGTCTAACGATTGTTTGTAGCCAAGTACATAGGGTTATGGGATTCTCGAGTGTTGCCGGTTCTGGTGGCCTAATGACGCAGTATAACATCATTTAATGGATTTGAATATTTGAAATGTGTTAGGGTGTTATGGGAAGCCAGGTTAAAGAGAGGACTTTAATTAGAATTAAACTGACAGAGTGTGTCTGCCTCGCGAACAATGCTAGGTAGATTGTTCCAGAATTAGGGCGCTAAATAGGAAAAGGATCTACCATCCGCAGTTGATCTTGAAATTCTAGGTATTATCAAATGGCCAGAATTTTGAGAACGCAGCGGACGTGGAGGAATATATTGCAATAAGAGCTCATTCAATTACTGAGGTGCTAAACCATTCAGGGCTTTATAAGTAATAAGCAAGATTTTAAAATCAATACAATGTTTAAAAGGTAGCCAGTGCAGTGTTGACAGAAACGGACTAATATGGTCATACTTCCTGGTTCTAGTAAGAACTAGCTGCTGCATTTTGGACCAGCTGGAGTTTGTTATTAAGCGTGCAGAGCAACCACCCAAATAAAGCATTACAATAATCTAAACTTAAGGTCATGAATGCATTAATTAACATTTCTGCATTTGACATTGCGAGCATAGGTCAAAGGAAAGATTGCTATCAAATAGCAAACCTAAGTTCCTAACTGATGATGAAGAATTAACACAGCAGCCATCAAGTGTTAGACAGTGTCCTAGGTTATTACGTGCGGAGTTTTAAGTCCTATAATTAACAGCTCTGTTAGCAGGAAGAATACTCATCATCCAGTTTTATCGGACTATGCATTACGGAGTTTTTTCAATTGGTAGTTTGGCCGTGGCCGCCAAGAAATATAGAGCTGAGTATCATCAACATAACAGTGAAAGCTAACACCATGTTTCCTGATGATATCTCCCAAGGGTAACATGTAAAGAGTGAAAAGTAATGGCCCTAGTACTGAAACTTGAGGTACTCCATACTGCACTTGTAATAAGATGCCTCTTCATTCACTGTTACGAATTGATGGCGGTCATACAAGTACAATTTGAACCATGCTAATACACTTCCACTAATGCCAGCAAAGTTTTCTAGTCTATTCAAAATAATGTTGTTGTCAATAGTGTCGAATGCAGCGCTAAGATACAATAGCACTAATAGAGGATTAAACACTGATCAGATGAGAATAGGGTCTAAAACACAAATGTTGTTGTTTAGATGATTTTACCAAGTTTATACAACGCGTCCTCTCGCTATTTAGTAGGGAATGAGTGGAATTGGTCCTCAGGGGACAAGTTTAGCACATCTATATGATGCGTTACTTTAGATGACGGGCTGCATGGTAAAATTTATTCTGTCTAATATTATCGATTCTTGGGAATGATGGAATGCTGGGGAAGCTGTATCTACAATGCTAGTGAAAAGAGAGAGTCATATAGTTTTGTTTATATCATCAAGTTGTTTCTGAGGTCTTGGATTATGTAAGAAGGAGAATATATTAGGGAATGATTACTTACATATAGTCTTTTGTGGTAAAAGGGTAGGTTTATCATTTATCTTTGTAACAAGGAGTTGAGAATTCCCGTTTTAGCTATATGAAGTTTGGACAAGGACGAAATAATGATTGAGATATCATCACTTGGTCGCTAATTTCAACAACCTCTACATCATCAATTCCATGTGACAGTATTAAGTCTAGAGTATGATTTCGACAGTGAGTAGGTCCTGAGACGTGTTGTCTACCCCAATGGAGTTCAGAATGTCTATGAATGCTGTTCCCAATGTATATTTTTCATTATCAACATGGATATAAAATCACCAACAATTAAAACTTTATCTGCAGCCAGCACTAACTCGGATATAAAATCAGCAAATTCTTTAATAAAGTCTGTATGGTGCCCTGGTGGCCTGTATACAGTAGCCAGTACAAACATCACAGGGGATTTATCATTAACACTGGTTTCTCTGGATAATGTTATATGAAGCACCATTACTTCAAACGAGTTATAATTGAAGCCCGCCCATGAGAAATACTTGCAATATGTTATGAAATTGTAGCAACACCCCCCCCCTTTCCTTTTAGACGGGCTCATGTTATAACAGTTAATTTAGGGGTAGAATTCATTTAAAATAATGTAATCATCTGGTTTTAGCTAGGTTTCTGTCAAAGAGAGCACATCTAGTTTTTGATCAGTGATCATATCATTTACAAAAAGTGCTTTCGTAGAAAGGGACCTGATATTCAATAAGCCAAGCTTTATCATTTGTTTATCCATATTACATATGTTTTTTATTTGTTGAACATCAATTAAATTGTTATTCTTAAATTGGTTTGGACGTTTTTTGTATTTTCTAGTTTGGGGAACAGACACAATCTCTGTAGTGTGATATTTATGTGAAAGGGTCTCTATGTGCTGAGAATGAACTGGTTTCTGTGACGTGAGGCGGCTAGCAGGCGGTCGTTTTAGCCAGTCTGTCTGCTTCCTGACCTGGGCCCCAGTAAGTCAAGTACAAACTCTAAGACTATGTGATATATTTCTAGAGAGAAGAGCCAGCACCACCGGCTGTGCCGAGCGGGCCCATCCCCCATAACGATCTGTATTGTTAAAAGCGCTATATAATAAAGGTGACTTGACTAGACTTGACGCCCCAGGAGGGATGACAGACCATCTCTTTTCAAAAGGTCAGGTCTGCCCCCAAAAACGTCGTCCACAATTGTTATGGCTCCAACCCTATGTACATTGCGGACACACACTTAGCATCCAAGCCATTGAGTGAGACATGTACATGCTATGTATCTCATCCACCACATGGTAAGCAGGAGGGGACCAGAAGGCATATTACAGTCTCTGACATCGTACTTGCAAGTTCACACACCTCTTGTGAACTTGCAGTTATTTTTAGTGATCTCCGACTGGTGAAGTCGAACATCATTAGCGCTGGCGTGGATAACAATCTTACTGAATTTACATTTTGCATTAGCCAGCACTTTTAAATTTGCCAAAATGTCAGGCCTCTCTGGCTCCCGGTAAACATTGGACTACGGTGACTGGTGTCTCTATTTTCACGTTCCGTACAATAGAATCGCCAATAATTAGAGCACTTTGATCATGTTTCTCAGTGGGTGCGTCACTGAGTGGGGAGAACCTGTTTGATGTATTGATCGGAATGGAAGAGCGGTGTTTTGACCCGCGACTATGTCTCCTCACTGTCACCCAGTTGCCCTGCTGCAGAGGCATTGTAACTGGAACCGAACAATGTACAGGACTCCCTGAGCATCCAAAGCCATATCTAGAGCCCTCACATTCTTACTGTACTCAATTAAAGTGTGTATTGCGTGTACTCTAATCTGAAATCTCTCTGTCAGCCTAAGTATTTCCCTGCATTTATCACATGTGAATCCCTTGTCGCCGACAGAGAGAGCTAAACTATACATGTGGCAAGCGGTGCAAACAACAATAGCAGGAGAAGAAGTCATTACTCACCGTGATTGATGAATGAATCTGACTTACCACTGCTGTTTGATGAACTCGTGAAAAAAACGGAGCGAGAGAGAAAAGAAACGAGGCAAGAGACGCCAAATGGAAACATGAATGACAAGTAACCAGCTACACAAAGCCTAATGCCGCATGCCCACACGCACGCCTGTTTAGACCTAAACAGTGAACGATCCAGAAATTAAATCAGATCAGTGTGATAGATAATCTCAGAAATATGACTGGGAATACAGTTATATCTGATCACTTTAACCACAACAGAGAGATCAACTCAGAACATACATCAATAAGATAGAGATTCTACAGAAAAGCAAAGCTACACGGAGCTACAATCACAAACCAATCAGCAGCACGGTAGATTGCATAACAAAAACCATTGTGTGCATTGCATAACAAAAAACAAAAAATGCCTAAAAGAAACTTAATCATAAGCAGTTTGTTCAATAACAGGTGTTATAAGAAGCGCTCTTTCAAATGTGACAGTAATAACAACTGATATTGGAATAGGTTTTAAAGAATTCATTACTTATCTGAAAGCACATACAGTGCCTTGCGAAAGATTCAAACCCCTTTTAGTTTTTTTTCACATTTGTTTGTTGCACGCCTTATGTTAAACAGCTTAAATTAACTTTTTCCACATCAATCTACACTTCCATACCATCACAAGCAAAGAAAAAACAGAACTTGTCAAACTTTGTAAAATTATATTTAAAAAAAAAAAAAACAGACAGTACAGTACTTGCTAAGTATTTAATTCAGTACTTAGCTGAAGCACCTTAACAGCCTCAAGTATTTTGGGTAGACACGACAAAGCTCTTGCATCATCATCATTTGGCAAATTATCTGCCATTCTCACTCACCTGTTACACATCTCAAGCTCTGTCAGGTTGGTCGGGCAGGACCACACATTTTCAGGTCAGAGACTCACCAGAAAGATTTGATTGGGTTTCATCTCAGGCTCTGAATGGGCCACTCAAGGACATTTCAAAGATTTGTCATAATCCATCTGCCGTGTGCTTGACGGTCACTCCTGTTGGAAGGCTGAGCCTTCTGCCAGTCTGAGGTTCGAATGCTTGGACTGGGCTTTTCCATTAACGACTATCTCAATAATTCTTTGCCGGCATGACCGTTCCCTTCTACTCTGACGGAGTACAATCAGTCCCCTGCCGCCTGAAAAAAACCACCGCCCCACCAGCATCGAGGCCTGTACCCAGCCACACTTACTTTTGGGTGGTGACTCTGCAGGTCATGAGCAGAAATGGGTTCCTTCAACACTGATGCTTCGAAATGGTTTCATCAAATCACGAGAACCTCTGGTTTCTCAAATTCGAGGGCCCTTCTACCCGAGTGCATTTTTGCAACTTTCAATGGTTTTCAACGGTTTTGTTGGTCTTCACACCTGAGGAGAAGATATGAGGTGACCCAAACACCGTCCATATATTACAAGCACAGATTGGTGGACGCTGTCCTGCAGCACGTGTTTGCCATTCTGCCTAGCTGTTTCTCCTCCAGCACCCCCACATATGAACATTGGAGACTAAACTAACGTGACCTCAGGTTCTGGTCACCAGGTCTAACCAAAGCCCTTCTCCATCAGTTTCTCAGTTTGGCCAGGAGGCCAGCTCTAGGAAGAGTCCTGGTTGTTCCAAATGTTTTCCATTATGGATAATGGAGGATACATGCTTCTTTGAACCTTCAATGCAGCAGAATGTTTTTCTGAACTCTTCCCAATAACTCTGTGGTTTGCGCACATCCTTGTCTCTGACGCATACACACGGCCAGTTCCGTCAGAACTCAGGGGCTTACGGTCTTTGCTACTAACATATGCACTTCAGCTATTTTGTGGACTAAACAAACTTTTATTAAGACGTGTGCCTTTCCAAATCATACCCATTCAATTGAACTTTGCCCACAGTTCTGGCCTCTCCCACAGTCAAAGTGTGGTAAAAGTTTATAAGCAAAGAGGAAGTCCAGAGCTAAAATTTCAACAGATCAACAGATACAGGGTATGAATCACTACCGACTGCCATCATGTAAGTTTTTTACATCTTTTCTAATTGCAAGATGTGCAAAAAACCTGTTATTTGCTTTGTCATTATGGGGCATGGAGTGTAGTTTGTGGAAATAAAGTAATTTAAAGCAGTTTAACATAAGGCTGCAACATAACAAATTGTGAAAAATTGTGTTTGAATACTTTCACAAGGCACTGTATGTCCAAATCCAGCTGTCAGTCACTGATTTCAAAAAGTGCACATAGTAAAAGGTATGTAAGTGCAGTCAGGACCATGAACTATTGTTAAAAATAGTGATAGCGTGCACTTTCAACAATTGCTGAATTTAATCAGAGTTAATTCAACCAAAAGCAATGGCCAAGTTCCCAACTAAAGGGAACACTAATCGCCATATTGGTAACATATTTCAGCAGCCTTTGAACATGTACATTATGAAAGAAATAACGCCAAATTGGTTTGCAATAAGTGAATATGGTTGTTCTGTTTTTGCTGATTATTTATCCTCTGGTGATACTGATTGATTTATCTCATTGAATGAGATATTGATTTCATCTAAGGCCGTGTGGCATTAAGTAGTTGTTGTGTTTCTGCTCACCTCTTCACTTTTTGCTGTTCTTGCTGTTTCTCTTATCCTCAGTGATTCTACTTGTTAACTGCAGATGTCATCACTAATGCTCAGTCATCACTTGTAGAGTGAATCTACTTTATTTCACTAACTACAACACTGCCTCAGAGTTACTTTTACTCTCTCTAGATCAGGACCATATGAAAACTGAACAGTGTTTGTTTAACACTGGGGATTTTCTGTGTAAACATGTAACCAGCAACGTGTGTTTTTGTTTATTAAATTACCTATTGAAATTAATTTGGCTTCCCGGAGGTGCGTGATGAGCTTACTAGGCTGTGGACGGCACCTTTCACAGCCAGAAACCACCTTGGTGGCTCGTCCTCCCTCACTACCCTCGACAGTGGGGCAGCGAGGAGGTAAACAGAAGTCCCTCCGGTGGAGCGGTCGGTTGCGATGCAATTGTGTCCAAACACCGCTGCCACCTGGCGGGGCAAGCCGTCCCTCACTTCCCTGGCCTGTAGGTACTCATCTGCCCTGACCAGCAGTTCTTATTCGGCCTGTGGAGAAGCTGCCTCTGCCTTACACGCCATGGCATTACTGCAGGTTCATCAGGCCAAGGCATTGAAGGATCTGCACGAGGGTGACCGGACCGGACCCAGTTCTAAGGCGCAAACCGCACTGACCTGCGTACGTGTGAAAAATGTCGCTTGTGCGTCTCTGGTCGTGGCAAGCAGTCACTATGCTGGTCCATGGTGGAGATCTCTGGCTGTGTCTGGCTGACATGAGGGAGACTGACAAGCTTCAGTTCCTGTATGCCCTGTGTCCCAGTCTGGCCTTTTTGGCAATGCGGTGGAGAACTTCGCCCAGCGGTTCTCCACAGCACAGAAGCAGACCGATGCCATCAAGAACATCCTGCCCCGGTGCACAACTCCTGCCTCCACCCGCCCGCCGGCTGCAGCGCCCCAGCATGCTCGTCGCCCCGAGGGTGACCCAATGCCTATGCCCTGCTCCCGCAAATGCAGCAGCCTCCAACTAAGAGTCGCCATCGGGCCCTTCGGTTCCCGGGGCGCCGTCCCAAGCCTCAAGGCCCCCCGCACCAACCCCTCCACCCCCCCAGCGCACGGCAACGCTGAGAGCAGCGAGGCTGACGCACGGGGACCCAGAGATGGAGGGCGATTGCTACCTCGGTGAGATGGTGACTGTACCACGATGTGGCTAATTATGTTTGTTTAGCTTTCCAACCACACGACATCTCACAGTCACAGTGGCATATAAATCTTGCACATTGCCGTCTCAAGCAGAGGAGGCCCAGCTGGAGAGTGGATGTCATCACCCTGGCGTATCAGGCACAGCGCGTCGTGCCCTGCCCATTCAGGTGTGAGCCCACTCTACTCGGAGTGTGGCACCCTCCCTGGCGTGCTGGCTCGTGGGCCCGATGGACAGTATTGTTAGGCACGCTGTGGGTGGTGTGAACTACCTACCAAAGTTCGCTAGATTCTGTAGCTTTGTGTGGGAAGCCGGGAATAATCCTGACCGTCTCACATTAAACCGGGTAGAGGCACAGAGAGGCCCCGTTTTAGTGTCGGCTTGTTAAAACTGCTCCAGAGAGTCCGTACTATAGACCCCATCGAGCTCCTCTGTCACCTCGGCAGCCAGACGTGGCGGAACCATTGGGCCGGCCTGTCAATCCAGGAGAACTAGAGTAGAGGGCTGGGTTCATATGTAGTGAATAAGTGGATCCCTCTGTGTACAACATTCCGATGGCTACAGCTTAGAGCCCGGTGTTCCCCGCAGACTTTCTGCCATTTCTCCGAGCGGGTTACCCAATAACCTTAATGTTCCATATGCACACGCTAAACGGTTATCCATATGGTCAGGACACGAAACCTGACAGATTTGGGAGATGGGGCTTCACAACTTTCCGGTTCCCGGACGGAAAACGGGCACAATTCCCCAGTGTTATCCAGTCTTACTGAGTGTGTAGTGCTATGACAACAGTGACTGGTGTTCTTGTTGTGAGCCCCGGCCTACACCAAAAAGGGGAGCAGGAGGCTCGCACAGGACACCGGAAGGGGCAGCATCCATGGCGCTTTGGTAGGGATCCCAAATCGTCGTTTACCAACGTGAAGTCGAGAGTGACCGACTGAAAGACCATCTCGGTTAGTACTGTAACCTTGGCTTACCCTGAAGGACCGGAACAGGCGACATCACAGAAGTCACCACAGTGCGGTACCACCGGATGAGCGGCCGGTTCACCGGCTCAGCTCCTCAGCGAACACCTGAGTATGCGTTGCACTGCTGCAATAATAGAATACACACTCACTCAGTTAGCAAATGGATGCAATCATCGAATCCAATGCTGGACATGGCTCATTTAATTCTACACTCGAAGGGATTGGTTCTCTAAGCGAGATCCAATCGTCGGTCAATGGGTTGGGGGTTAGAGAGGGCTCCGGTGCCCCGTCCGCCACAGAGAGGGTATCTGTTCCCACGCTAGCCACGAGCGGGCTCTGTTCCCCGCCCAGCCTAGGGACAGCGCTTCTACTTCCCACAGCCAACCCAGAGAGGGCTCGTACCCGCATTCAGCCGAGAGGGCGCCTGTCACGTCTAGCCCAGGGAGGGCCTCAGATCCCGAGTCAAGCTCAGAGAGGGCTGCTATTCCCACGTCAAGCCCAGAAAGGGCTCCTGTTCCCGCATCCAGCCCAGAGAGGGCTCCTGTTCCCACGTCCAGCCCAGAGAAGGCTCCTGTTCCCAAGTCCAGCCCAGAGAGGGCTCCTATTCCCACGTCCAGCCCAGAGAGGGCTCCTGTTTCCCTTCCCAACCTAGAGAAGGCTTCTGTTCTCACGTCAAGTCCAGAGAGGCCTTCTGTCCCCGAGTCTAGCCCAGGGAGGGCTTCTGTTCCCGTGTGCAGACCTTAGTTGCCACGAGCCCAAAATTGCCCACTCACCCTCCCGCTTCTGCCTCCTCCCCTGCTGTCGTCTGGCAACCCCTCTGCTCACCATCGCCTGATCGCCTGAACCACCTGTTCCGCCGTGGTCCTCCGGCTCCTCTTCGTCACCCTGGCTCTTCGGCTCTCAAGCTTCAACGCCACCTGCTCCGCCGCCACGTCGGCCCCCTAGAGTCGTCAGCCCTTCCTCCACCATGGTCCTACCTCCGTGGGCTCCACTGTGGGTCGCCTTTACGGCTGTGGCCTGGGTCTCACCTGGCTCCGCCTGCTCCAAGCCCCTTCTGTCCTGGTCTTGCTGAGCTCCTGCTCCGGGTCCCTCCTGTCTCCACCTTGGACTCAGTATGCCGTCCTCCTCCCGGGTGTCCGTCCTCCTCCCGAGCCTCTTCCCAAGTTCATCTAATCTCTGGAAAGCATTTTTAACAGTTTTGGGCTAGGTATGAATTTTGGTGACAATTACATTTTATCAATGACCCAACATAGAAAAGTGGTTAGAAAAATGAACTGATGGATTTTATTCATATAATTTTATGCATATAATTGTATGCATATTTGCTATGCTTTAAACAATTCTGTTGTGGTTATATTAACTAGTGCCAATTTCAGTGGCAAGGTAGATATTTTATATGATTGTTGTCTTATATCTTGTGACCTAATGCCTGAAAAAACTACAGCTGATGCAGGATAGAACATATGAAGTGTAATTACATTAATACTGAGACATGTGCTACTGGTGTAAAAATATGAAATGCATATTTTCCACATCTTACACACACCTCTTTGCTTTACCCTTGCGTTTAACAGCAGATTGGCTGTAAATCTTTCCATAAAACTGGCACACAGTCAGTGGTGCCATCAGCTATTAGACGCCTTGTGCTGGTCTGATTAAGGAGAAATAGCAGCATTTTAAGTAAATTATACCCATCCCTCCATTTGCAAAGTACTGCAGTAGCATGGCACTAGAATTATAATATTGGAGAGGTGCAACAAACAAACAAACAAAAGAGAGAGAGAGAGAGGGGGAGAAGAGAGAGGGGTGTGTTTAATCTTTTAGTCTAAATAACTTATTTTGGCAAATGTTGTTCTTCAAAGTTTTATCCAAATACAAAATTGAATCTGTTTTGTCGGAGTAGCAAACTTAAACTTGAAACTTCAGCAGATATTTATTAACTGAGAATCGTTCCCCCCCCCCCAAAAAGAGAGAGAGGGAGAAAGAAACAAAGAAAGAAATAAAAGGAAATAAATAAAACTAGAAGTGTAACTTTATTTTAATTATCTGGTCTGCCCTACTATATCAACAATAAACAATTTAGGCTAATGAGAATTACAAATTGTCTTTTGTCATTATACATTCTTCTAGTCATACCTATTATGATTGTAGTTGTAGCTGCAATATAGCTGGCACGTTTTCATGATAAACAACTGTTTACATATTTATACTTGTATTAATCTATATGTAAATCTCCACTGTTTAGAAATACAATTCTGTCAGAGTGGAATATTTCTAAATCTCAATTAAGTTTGGGGTCTTTGCTGCCACCTACAGCATTCTGGCCATCATGAGCCTTCAAACTCTGTTTTCCATCTGCTTTTGCTTAAGCAAAAGCTTTGCTTGTGCTCTGTTTTTACAGGTGTTTTACCTGTATTTTGAATTTTACACTTCATTGCATTGTGTTTTAGAGTTAACAGAAATGTCTGTACAATTAATAGATAATGTTGTGTGTAATGAGCTGCCAGTACATTTTCTGTTATTTTACGTATTTCTTTTTTTACGGTGTACTGCACATTCATCCACTAAGAGAAAAACTGTACTGAGAATTATTCACTGTAATTAAATTAGGTTGCAATATATATAATATATAAATGGTTACAATACAATATACTGTAAATGGTTATATCATTGGTAAGATATGTAAAAGAATCATATGCACATGCCTTGTTGTCCAGCTTCTTTAAGCCTGTAAAGCTTATGATCACAGTTTAATGTTAAATTATGAGTACATATCTCTTTTATTTTGAGCCTCTAGCACATTTTTTCTGTCAACAACTAAAGTAAAAAGAAAGGTGGGGGAAGTGGGGTTTTATAAATGATCAGCTATCATAAAATGTAGGGGGATGGGTAAGGAAATCAGACAATATTCTTGTTGTAGTTCATTTTTGTATGAATTGTGGCACTACTGCACACATGGACACATGGTGTGGTTGGTTTGTCTCACATAAAAAGGGTGTGCTAGTTTGCAGATACAGAAAAAATGATGTGGATTGCAGACATCTGACTCATAAAAGCAGTAAATCTTGTTGTCATTTATTTGGTGCATAGCATCACAATCTTAATGGTAGCCAAGTTGTAAACAATGTGTTCTCTGTTTACCAAGTTACCAAACTTAACTATAAGCAGAGATGGACATTAAATACATAAAAATTTATTTAAAATAAAAATACAAAATACTGTGTGGAAAAATGTATTTAAATACAAATACAGATTTTTTGTTTTTTTAAATACATCCAAATACATGGGAAATTTGCCATCCAGTGCAAGGTAGCCCTAGGCGAAATCTATCTGACCCTCTTCACACACACACACACATACATTTAGATGTGTACAACTGCTTAGAATTTTTTTTTTTTCATTTTACATACCTCTTCCCTTCCACTGTAGGTAATACTCCCAAAAACTCAAAACAAAAAAAGTATATTGTATTTTATTATTTATGTAAAGTTTATTTGTTATATATAAAGTTTTTTTCAAATTAGAAAGTTTCTCAAATTTAAATTTAAACTGATTGTGACAGTGATTAATCTAATTATTTTATCTCTACATAAACATACATTTGCATAGATGGGTGAACACAATCACCTGATTTTGTTAATGTGTCAAGTTTGTTAAGTTTGCACTTGTCTAAGTTTTAAAATGCTTTCATTTACTAAATGAGCTTGTAATAGCAGAAATAATGAATAAAGTAATGGCCCATGTTTAATACAAATGTTAAGTAAAAGAAATGCTTAATGAATTTAAAAAAAACATAAAAGAGGTTATTATACAATTTAGTATTATACATTTGTTATCATATTCATATGTTTTATTCTAATGTCACAAGTCATAATCTCAAGTTCACTGGGTTTTACACGATTTTTTGATTAATTTGTGGGGGTTTACTCAAAAACATTTTCACATGTGTCTCCAGGAGCCACAACCTAATCAGTTTATATGTAAAGAATTAATTTATTCACAAACGTCACACGAAACGATTGTATGATAAACTATTCGCCAAACTACTTCCTCTAACTGCTGTTTTCTGATGGTTTGGAGAACAATTACTCAGAGTCATCCCCCGTCGTTTCACAGAATTGTGCAATGGTGAGCATATCAAGTATAAAAGGATGGAGCATACAGAGTCAGCAGATTCGCGGCATAGAGCCAGGCGAAAGTATAAAAAAGGCTTCTACTGCACAAAACACTTCCAAAAAAGTTAATCATATGCATGTGTTTTAAAGTTTTGCCAGTTTAAGCATTCAAACTATTTTAAACCATTCAAGCACAAGACATCGTGAAAGAGAACTAAATTTGGTACTCGAGCACTGGTTTCTGTGCGCGCTTTGGGTCTCTGATAGGTCACTTTCCATCTTATCGCACTTGAACGGCCAAATATACACAAAATAAGTCAAAATGCCCGTTTTGGTGAGCATCCTCATAAGCACAGTTATAACTATAAGTTTTAACTGAACGTAAACTGAAAAAAAATCTGATGTGTGTGTGTCAGATCCATACATTTGGTCTGAAAGTGAGAGCAGTTTGCTGTCTGTGTCATTAATGTTAATTAAAGAATGAAAGAGAAATCACTCTGTTCAAATCTGCTTTTGACTGAATAACTTTATCTTTAATAAGGATTAATCTATGAATATGTGGAAAAACTGCGATAAATCCAGCTCAGCATTACGCAAAATTAAGTCTCACACAGGCGCTGCATGCAGTGTAGGTTTAATTTTGTGTGAAAACAGTGGAAGGCAGAGTGCTGAAAGAAATGAAATGAAATAATGTATGAATTAATCAATTCATTGAATGCCTAAGGGAGAACCGACTGTCTTCAGAAAAGTTTCAGTGGCATTTTTTTTTCATCTTCCCTCCGTGTAATGTCTATTTCTGCTGCTCCATAAGCACCACCTGCTGTCAGTCACTGGAGTTACATTTTCATTCAGTCTATCTGTCATTTTTTTCAGACCAATGAGCAAATTGTATCAATTTTTGTTGTAAATCTTTATTGGTATATTTAAACCAAGCTAATGTGTATTCTAAAGACATCAACACTTTGAATAAGGCAGCCTATGTAGAATTGTTTACGGAGCAGATAAAATGCCTATAATTTATGATTTTTGATAATCGTCTTAACTAGAGTAAAGAGTGAAATGTAATGTTTATCTTCCAAAAAACTTATTTGAGCATGTAGTACATGTTAGTAGATAACATGTTATGTCGTAGGCCTTAAAACACATGATTTCATTGTGTGTATGAGTCAAATTATGTTCATAATATAACTTCCTGAAAATATTATGTTCTCTGTGTTGAAGGCTGAAGGCAAATCTGAATGATGCAATATTTTAACTTTAATCAACAAGTACGATTGACCATAACATCCAGAAAACGTATCCATAACTTATTCCAGAAAAGTCGCTCACCTAATGCAGAATGGAGTTACAGCTGCAGCTCACGTGAATGAATGTTGTGGTTGGGGGGAGGGGCGTGTCTGAACTAGTTGATGCATGACAAAATCAGCACTGAAGAGGCTGACTGGCACAAAGTATTTAATGTATTTTGAAAATACAAAAATACTAATCTTAAATTTATTTAAATACAAATTACATTTGTTTTTTTTCCCAAAGGCTTTAAAATACAAAATACAAAATAGTATTTAATATTTCAAATATGTATTTTAAATACATGCATCTGAAATACTGCTCATCCCTGACTATCAGACCATAGATATAAGCTTTGCTCAGTCAGTTACAGTCTGTCTAAAGCCATTAACAGATAATTCATGTTTAAAGCATGGTACAGTCATTTTGAAAACCAGTTTTTATTGCCCTGCATTTCCAAGAACACTGAGAGGACTGTGTTGTTAACATCCGCATGAGACACTGCCTCTTTATAATCCAAGAAATGCACATAAATATACAAAGATCCTGCTTTATTTGATCTAATAAACTGCTTCTTGTGTTTGAATACTGTACATACTGCTAAATCTTAGCTTCCATTTGAATACCAAGAGCTTAAGAAGCATTCAGAGTAACTTCAGTAATTACTTTTGATGAGACATGCTTTCTTATTTTTGGTTAGACTTAAGAGGGCTGGATATGTCCTCTCTCCTTGTCACAGACTGTCTGTCTCTATCTCAGTGCAAGGTGAAGGTCCTTTTTTGAACTACTGTAATAAAGAACACATGGGGAAGTCGTGGCCTAATGGTTAGAGAGGTGGACTCGTAACCCAAAGGTTGTGGGTTTGAGTCTCGTACCGGCAGGGATTGTAGGTGGGGGGAGTGAATGTACAGCGCTCTCTTCCACCTTCAATACCACGACTGAGGTGCCCTTGAGCAAGGCACCGAACCCCCAACTGCTCCCCGGGCGCCGCAGCAAAAAATGGCTGCCCACTGCTCTGGGTGTGTGTTCACGGTGTGTGTGTGTTCACTGCTGTGTGTGTGTGCACTTTGGATGGGATAAATGCAGAGCATGTCACTTCACTTAATGCATGTGAACACAGAAGGAGCTGCTCTGTAATGTCACTGGCATGGCAGTATGGTACCATTCAAATTCCCCTCCCATCCATGCTGCCAACATAGTGTGACTGGTCAGAATCTCTGTAGATTTTTTATTCTGCCCCAACTTGACAGCTGCCTCTCTAGACTACCTAAAGACAATCACAAATCCAATCAAATTGTAATGTGGGGTTTGAAATGAAACTATGAACTATGAAATGAAACTATGAAATTATATAAATATATACATTTTCTGCACAATATCTTGAATTTTGTGATAATTCTAAATGCATTTTAATAAACTGAATCATGCAGTGAAAGAACGAGCACTGGTCTAACCTAACGTTACTAGTTAGCTAAACTTTAGCTAACTTACATTGTAGCTCTCATGAGTCATGGATGTTAGCAAGACAAATTAACTATATTTTCCTTTTGTCTTTTGGATAATTAGCTGTAAATCTGAGGCACAGGTAGCTTAGTCTTTTGTTCATCACCACTCACTTCCACAACAAGACAAACACAATTGGAAAGGGAGGAAGGGCTTCACTTCTGTGTCTCTCTGTCTGTGATGTGCCGATCAATGTGTGCTACACTGCTGTGCTGCGCGGAGACGCGGAGGGAGAAAGACATCGGAACTCGACAGTCTCAACATTTCCTGACCAGACCTGATATTTTGATTTGTTATTTGTTTGACAGGGAAAGCTGTGCGCAAACAGAAACACATGCACACATATACATATTCATTTATTTTAAAAAAGAAAAAGAAAAAAAAAATTCACACTTTCTCTCAAGGAAGAAAAAGGGCAGGTGCTCAAGCTCCCTTTGATGTGTGCACATGCCTGCTAGTTTAATGGACAGGCTTAAGAACTGTTCAGAGTGGATTCGATGTAGACGTATTTTGGTGCAGCTAGGTCTCATGTGCAAATAAAGTATCAACTACTTCCAAGAATCATTCACATAAAAGACGTGGGAACAGCGGTCCTCTCTGGGCCGGACGTGGGAACAGGAGCCCTCTCTGGGCTTAACTTGGGAACAGGATCTTTCTCTGGGCTTGACTTGGGGACTGAAGCCCTCACTGGAGCGGACTCGGGGACTGGAGCCGACACTGGAGCGGACTCAGGGGCTGGAGCCAACAGTCTTTTTCTCCTCATACTGCTGTCAGCTGCTGTCATCTGAGGGCTTGGGCTTGACTATGGAATGGGACGGCAGGCTTGACGCCGAGCTGGTTCTGAATCGGGGCCGGACACTCTCCAGACACCGGAGGATACCTTCCCTCCAGCTCAGTCCAGTGGTGTCTGGGAGGTCGACGGGGCGATGGTAGTTGGCCCCGATCCAAAACAATGAATTAAGCGTGGCATCATCCAACGCCGTCATCACGTCGAGCCCTTCTGGGCTAGGGACAGCAAATCATGTGACATTTTCTATTTTCGCGGGGGGTGGGGAATGGAAAGCAAAACTTTCAAAAAAGGAAACAAAAACTCGGAGAAGGGGCGCCGCTTACTGTACAGTTCTGTGTTCTGTCACACTTCTACTGTCGGAACGAGGAGACGCAGGAGTAACTGAACTTCACAAACTTTAACGAACAGTGTAACACACATAGAGATGACGTTTAACACAGGACGCTAGGCAGGAAACACTTAAGGATGACTGACGTTTCGATGGTGTCGAGATCCTGAAGCGCAGATGAAACACTGCTCTGAAGTGTGATTCAAAACACCCATGTCACGTGACTAAGGTGAATCAAAGCATTGGGGCATTTCACAAGTGTTTCAAGACCCGAATCTGCTTTTGATCGACAGGGTCAGGAACAAACCACACAATCGCGCATCTGTCTTAACCTAACTCCCACAGAGTATAAAAGTGGAGTTAATGCAGCAGAACATATATATATTAATATATTTGAATAAAAATCTTTATATGTAAAAAATGCCAGGCGTTGTGGCTTGATGTCTTTTATTAATGTTAATTTTTTCATGACCAACAGAAAATTCAGTTGTCAGAGAGAGGTTACAACACATTACAAGAACAAAACAATAAAAACAACTTTCAAATACTTGTTATAATTATATACATGCTTCACCTGGGCTTTGAATCTGAAGAGACAGGCTCTGACGCCATGCCAGTCATGCACACAAACCACTCCCCCAACACAGATGGTGGAACGATAAGCACAACATATAAGTTAAGATTCGTCAATTCGCTTAACTGATTCGTTGTCAATGCTGTTTGAAAGCAATACTTGAAAATGACCACTAAGTGTCACCGTAGAGACGGGTGTTGAATTGTTTCGAAGCCTCGGCACATTTGCTTCGACTGTTTCAGTGTTTCATGAAGCCTCGCATTGCCCACCACTAGAAACACTGGGCTTATAAACACAGAGATCATAATCAGGGAGAACTGAAACAGGTGGAGTAATTAATCAACAACCATGGAAACTATGAGGGAACACCTGGGGCCCATTTCAGAAAGGAGGTTAAGTGAAAACTCGGAGTATGTTAACCCTGAAATGAGGGGAAACTCTGGGTTTTCCGTTTCAGAATGGGATGTTTGTCAAACTTGAGGAAGCAGGGTAAGTCAAGCCCGTTTCTGAAAGAGAGATAACTTATACTCTGAGTCAGTTTCCGTGGTAACTTTCTCTATGAACCTAACCTGGTCGGGAGCTAAGATCCTCCTTTTATACAGGATCCCGTAGACGAGGAGGCTGAATAAATTCGTAGGGAGTTTTTTTTTGGCCATCTTCACATGCATATTTATTTGAGCAGTAGCATTTTAAATGGTAATTTTTTTTTTAAACATCAGATGCAGACACATTAGTAACTTAAATCCGGCGTATGCGACTGATCAGAAGTGTGCGTCGCTCATAGCTCTTTCTGAGACTTGTTTTTTTCCTGGGCACAAATTCGTCAAAGAGGAGTTTCACTGAACTGTAGGTCAGGGTGTTGTAGAACTCGGTTTAAAATAGGCTCACACACTTAAATCGTTCATAGCAGGCAGGGTCACAGTGGCAAAAGTATATGGCGCAGACACAAGATACTCCTAGCTCGCGTGGGTCGACGATTTGCAGACGAGTCCAGGGACAAGGCTACAGGAGAACTCAGGAAAACAGGCGAAGATCCGACCGGAGAAACAGACAAGGCAAGGCAAAACTAGGCTAAGGCTAAGGCTAAGGCTGGGAAACAAATGAGGGCTCTGTAGTGTAGCTATCTAAAGATATGCGCTAAACAATACTCGGCAGAGGGAAGGGATCAGAGTGAGTGTTAAATAGGGAGGGAGTGATATGAAACAGCTGTGTGCAATCAGTGAAACAGCTGTGTGCAATCAGTGCTTTGTGCAATCAGTGCAATGAATGATGGGTTATGTAGTCCGGGGTGCTATGCAACAGGTTGTGTAGTGCGAGAGTCAATGAAATGGGAAGGGTGACCTCTGATGGCTAGTAGATGGAAGTTCATGGACCGGATTCGGGACAGAGCCCCCCCCCCAAGGAGCGGCTTCCAGACACTCAAAACCCTTTACGATTCCGGAGGGCGGTGGAGTGGAGGCGGAACAGGGGGAGGGATGGAGGGCCACCTGGAAGTGGAGAGACCGGGCACTGAGGCAGGACTGGCGGAGCAGAGAGCCAGGACGGAGCCGGCAGCACAGGTGGAGCGGAAGACCACCACAGCAGAACAGACAGGACCGAAGATCTCCCCTGGCGGAGCAGAAGACCACCACAATAGGACTGAAGACCACCACGTTGGCGCAGAAGACCACCAGAACCAGACAGTAGACCACCACGGCGGAGCAGAGGACCACCAGAGCCAGACAGTAGACCACCACGGCGGAGCAGAGGACCACCAGAGCCAGACAGTAGACCACCACGGCGGAGCAGAAGACCACCACGGCGGGGCAGAGGGCCACCACGGCAGAGCAGAGGACCACCAGAGCCAGACAGACCACCACGGCGGAGCAGAAGACCACCAGAGCCAGACAGTAGACCACCACGGCGGAGCAGAGGACCACCACGGCGGAGCAGAGGACCACCATGGCGGAGCAGAGGACCACCAGAGCCAGACAGAACACCACGGCGGAGCAGAAGGAACAGAGAACCCCCTTGGTGAACCACACCGATCAGGAGACCATGGCGGAGACTGTAACAACGAGAGAGCAGAGACAGACAGAACATTGGGGTTGATAGACAAGACTGAGCATTCAGGGGCAGCCTCCCTGGCAGACACTAAGCACACAAAGAATTCACAAACGGCCTCCATAGCCAGGACAGGACAGGATGAGGACTCCCCGACGGCCTCTATAGCTGTGACAGGACGAGCAGGGAGCTCGCAAACGGCCTCTATAGCTGTGACAGGACGAGCAGGGAGCTCGCAAACGGCCTTTATAGCTGTGACAGGACAGGATGAGGATTCCCCGACGGCCTCTATAGTTGTGACAGGACGAGCAGGGAGCTCGCGAACGGTCTCTATAGCTGTGACAGGACTAGCAGGGAGTTCGCAAACGGTCTCTATAGCTGTGGCAGGACGAACAGGGAGTTTGCAAACAGTCCTCCTTGGCCGGAACAAGACAGACAGTGAGTTCATAGGCGGCCTCCTTGGCCGGAACAGGACAAGCAGAGAGTTCATAGACGGCCTCCTTGGCCGGAACAGGACAAGCAGAGAGTTCATAGACGGCCTCCTTGACCGGAACAGGACAGGCAGGGAGTTCATAGACGGCCTCCTTGGCCAGAACAGAATAGGCAGAGAGTTCATAGAGTTCCTTGGCCGGAACAGGACAGGCAGAGAGTTCAAAGACGACCTCCTTGGCCGGAACGGGACAGGCAAGAAGTTCATAGACGGCCTCCTTGGCCGGAACAGACCAGGCAGCGAGTTCATAGACGGCCTCCTTGGCCGGAACAGGACAGGCAGGAAGTTCATAGACTGCCTCCTTGGCCGGAACAGGACAGGCAGGAAGTTCATAGACGGCCTCCTTGGCCGGAACAGGACGAGCAGAAACTGAAGCCAGTGTCGCCATCTCGGGAGGTTCTGCAGCCTGCGCCGCCACCTCTGAAGAGACTTCAGTGGACACCGTGGCCTCTGGGAGCACGGCAGTGGACACCGCTACCTCGGGAGGTTCTGCAGCGTAAGCCTCCACCTCTGGAGATGTTGTAGCCGGTGCCGGTGCCGGTGCCGCTGCCTCTAGCAAATCGGCGGTGGAGTACGCGTCCCAGATACACCATAAAGCAACCCCCATATGGGAAGTGCTGCAGACAAGGGAATGAGTTCATGAACAGAAGGGTTAATGTGAGTGGGTTTGGGGATACCAGCTGAACGTGCAGACACCAGCGGTGCATCCCTAACACTGGATACCAGACTGGGATATCGAAGGACTGACCTTAAAGATCTGGGTGCAACAGACAGGAAGTGACAAGACTTTGATTATCAGCTGTGATGCGCGTGAATTGGATGACTACGAGACTACGTACTCTGGATGAATGCTAGTACCGTGTCCGAGACCCTAGAAGGTCGCTGTGTATGTACCGGGACTCTGGACTAACACTGAGATGTGACGGCTCTGGATGACAGCTGTGATGTGACGTGAATCTGGCTTAATAGCTGAGACATGGCAGACCGCTAGACGGTCAGCTTGACGGGACGTGACTCTGATGACATCTGAGACTTGACTGACTCATGAAGATCAGTTGGACTTGACTTGACTCAGTGACGATCCACTGGACTTGCCTTGACTCCTGAGATCACTGTGACTTGACCAGACTCAGAGAATAAACTGTGAATCGATTTGCTCAGGACGATCACCTGTACTATACTCGACTCAGGAATTCACCGGTACTAGACTCGACTCGGAGGATTCACTGTGACTAGACTTGACTCATGATGATCAACTGTGACTTGACTTGACTCATGAAGATCAGTTGTGACTTGACTAGATTCATGAAGATCAGCTGTGACTTGACTTGACTCCTGAAGTTTAGCAGTGACCTGACTTGACTCATGATAAGGAACCATAACTTGACTTGACTCATTATGACCAACTGTGACTAAACTTGTCTCAGGAAGTTCAGCGGTGACTAGACTTGACTGAGGAAGATCAACTGTGCCTGACTTGACTCATGACGATCAGCTGTGACTTGACTCATAACTATCAACTGTGACTTGACTTGACTCATGATCATAAACTGTGACTTGATTTGACTCGTGATGATCAGCTGTGACTTGACTAGACTCATAACTATCAGCTGTGACTTGACTAGACTCATGAAAAGGAACTGTGACTTGACTTGACTCATACCGACAGCGTGACGTGAGGGGCGCTGTTGAGTCCCGCCATTTTACGATCAGCTCCGCTGTCGCCGCCATTTTGTGAGCGTGCTCTAGTGCGGCCGCCATTACACAAGCGGACTCCGTGTCATGTTTCTCCGCAACACCCACCGTGAACACGGAGTCAACACACAGCAGAGCAAAATCCAAAAAATATCTTAGAGAAGAACGGGGACCCTCACGGGTTAATCGTGACTTTAAAGGTTCATTTACTCCATCACAAAAAAAGTCTATGAGTACACAATCTGGCAGATCAGAATAACACGCAATATCCAGATATTCTTGAATGTAGTCCTCGAGCGAGCGGGTGCCCTGCTCGAGGGCTAACAACAGCCTTGCCGTGTCCATACCTGGCCAATGTCCATATGAGAAGCTGCTGGATCCTTGTGTGGCCGAGTATTCTGTAACGTGGCTGACAAGACGTGAGACGTGCGGATCTATATGCAAAGCTTTATTTGGAGAAGACCGAGACATGGTCATAAGACAGGCAGGGTCAAACAGTGGTAAACAGGTATATGGCGGGCAAGACACAAGACTAATCCTAGGGCTAGCATAGGTCAACAATTGGCAGACAGAAGAAGAAAAGTCCAGGGCAAGGCTTAAAGGGGAATCCAGAAACCGGGCGAAGATCAGATCTGGAGAAAACAGACAAGTCTAAGGCTAAGGCAGGGAAACAAATGAGGGCTCTGTAGTGTAGCTATCTGAGATATGCGCTAAACAATACTCGGCAGAGGGAAGGGATCAGTGAGTGTTAAATAGTGAGGGAGTGATATGAAACAGCTGGCTGCAATCAGTGTTAACAGCTGTGTGCAATCCGTGATGAGTGCAATCAGTGCAATGAATGATGGTATATGTAGTCCGGGATGATGTGCAACAGTGTGTAGTGCGAGAGTCAATGAAATTGGAAAGGGTGACCTCTGATGGCTAGCAGATGGAAGTTCATGGACCGGATTCGTGACACAACCGCTACAGATTGTCCAGGCAGAACAATAAATCACTTGGTCCATGTCCACAAAAAAAGATCCTTTACTGTTGTCTTTGATTCATACATCAGTATAGGTGTGGTTCTATAAATGAACATTAATAACAATAATGAAATATATATATATTATACACACACACACACACACCACACACACCCAAATTATGAGTACAGAAACAGTAATACAACATATAAAGTAATAATACATATGCAGATTTGGACGTATTTATAAGTCCAGCAGGTGTATATTTCCTCAGGTTTATACATATATTCACTTTAAATCAACTATCAAATAAAGCAGAATTAAATATTTCCACATAATATTAAAACAGCTGCATTCAAAGTCTTATTCAGCGAGTTTTATGCTGAAATGAATGCGTGATTGAGGTTACGTGCACACTGACAACTTCGAAGAATTAGCGACCATTTAGTTTTGCAATATAACGTAAAAGTAATTAAATCTAACAACAGATACACGAAAGAGTATTTAACTACTTACTTTTAAGATGTACGCACACAGTATGAACAAAAATCAGCGAGAAAATGGACCAGATCAGCACGATGAGTAGTACAAACTGACGCAACTTCGATACATGTCTGAACATGAACAGTCTTTGATTGACATTCAGTTCTGCTGATTTAAACCAATGAAATTACAGAAATAGTCAGGTGATTCAGAGATAATACGTATTTTCTTAACTGCAATATAATAAATATCCAGTGGAGAGCGCCACCGTAATTATTAAAGCTTGGCCTTTTGTACAGCCGCCCCCAAATTTGTTTATCAAATTTGTAAATAAAGAAAAGGCTTAGTCTTTGTTGGTGTCATCAGGTAGAGCAGGCAGTTTAATCAGACGAGCCACAGGCCTTGAGTAACTTTTGTCTTTGACAATCACTACAGCTGTCCGAACTCACCCATCTTGTCCAGGAATGACTTTGGCTACTGTACCTATTTGCCACAAGGCTCTTGGTGCTCCACAATCATCACGACTTCACCAGTTTGAAGGTTTTCAGATTCTCTTTGCCATTTTTGTCATTGTTGCAGGTCTGGAAGGCAATGCTGTATGAAACATTTCCAGAAGTTTTCAATTAGAATCTGGCTGTGACGCCATCTCTTACGACTGAGCATTTCTGATTCTGGGTAGACAACTTGTGGTAATGCAGAAGTTGGACGTCCCATGAGGAGGGAATTAGCAGTAGCCTTAATCAGATCTTGAAGTGAATTATATTGAGAGATAATCTGGGATACCAGTTTGACTGGAGGATAATGCTCCACAGAAATTAGAACTGCGGTGTTCTTGAATGAATAGATCTTGATGGTGTGTTGGTATGTGTGTGTTGTGTGTTTGTATGTATGTGTGTATGTATACTTTTGCAAATGTGCGAACCTGCAACCTCACGGCCAAAAGTATTCTGCCTTAACCAGTTACATTAACTGGCTGTTTGGCTTCTCTTGATTTTGAAAGGGCCATTTATATTATCATGTTCATATATATTATGAAGGCCTGGTCTAGCGCTGATGGGGTTGGATGGGACACTTATCCCCATCACCAACCCATCAGTGCAAGCAAGCGAAGCCAAACAGCCAGTTAATGTAGCTGGTTAAGGCAGAATACTTTTAGCCATGATGTTGCAGGTTCGCACACATTGCAAAAGTATACATACCACATACATCCACACACACACACCACACCCACTATTTATCTACAGTATATATATAGATATATAGTATATATCTATCTGTAGATACACACGGGCTAACAGCTTAACAAGATAAGACACACCTGGGGAGACTAATCAAGGGGAACCAATGAACAAACGGACTACAAACTGACTACAAACACCACGGGAGACAGGAAGTGACATAAAAGTCCAGGGCAAGGCACAGAGAGCATGAAACACAAACAAGAAAGAGTTGATTTGTGAGGAGAACAATTATGTTTATTTTCTAAAACCAAAATAAAACTGAACACAAAACAAACAATATCCTTCAAAAAGGTCTCTTCAGTATAATGGATAAATAAAATAATGTTAAGTAAAATTAAAAAGCCGAAGCCTTCTTGCAGTGGATGTGCTGGTTTGGGCCTCATTGCCTGCTGCAGTCATGTCCTCATCTCATATATAAAACACCTCTGATTCACAAATACTTGCTAAGGAACTCGCATTCACATAAAGTAGCCTTGTTGGCAAGTTTGGGTGAGTAAGGGCAAAACGCAGTACTTGCAGTGACCAGTAGCAGGCAGTATCACATCTTTTGTAGCAGAAATAAACTGCTGCAGAAGAAATGTAATGTGTAACTGCAACACTCATTTCAAATGTAGTGGCGTAAAGAGTACAGATACTCATTCAGAAATGTAGTGAAGTAAAGAGTAAAAGTTGCTAATATCTTTGATACTCAGTAAAACAGCTAAAATGATACTTAATCTAAAAATGTATCTAATTACATTTACTCCAATACTTTACACCTCTGTCCTACTAGTAGACTACTACTAGGCCTACTATTTGATTCCAGTGTTTTTGGAATTCATTTGTATAACAAACAACAAAGGCCGTATTCGTAAACAAACGAAACAAATAGCTTAAAAATAGTTTGAATCTTTTGGAAGATCAAACAGTGTCTGTACTTTTATTTTGTTACAGGAACCTGATCATATTTAAAATGTATGCCACACTTTACCTATAGCCTACCAAAGTCGAATTTAAAACTAGTGAATGATTGCATAATCTACTGTCATTTTGTAAGGCTACATTTGGTGAAAGCTATATTTTAACTGTTCTCTGAATCACATATCATATAAATTAATGTGTAGCCTAAATAATATCAGGTGTTAAAGAATCCAAGTCTTATAGTATAATTTAATCGCATCCATATGCGAAGAAAAAGTCGAATAGCAAGTCCAACACAGCAAGGCGCAACATTCTTGGTTGTTTGGTGGAAAATGTACAGCTATGAAATCAAATTTTACGACTAAGCCAAGGAGTGGATTGGCTGAGCTAAGTCACATGGTGTCCCTTTCGTGTCCATGAACTTTTTTATAGTTGTTCTACCCCGTTCATATGCGTTCACCATCAGGCTGAACGCGCAACGTTTAGTTTTTAGCAACTGCAACAACGTTAAAATACACTTGACAGTCGTTTCTACCTATCAGTTCCTTTCATTACAGCGCTCACTGCATTTGGTCTTCAAAGATTTGAAAACAGACAAACTAGTCGAGTGCGTTGTCTTTTCACTAAAGGGCACGGGAATGGACGCTCACCAAATGTGGATTACTTAATTAAAAAAAAAAAAACTAGTTAATTATGAATTAGAAGCCTTGCAGCCGGAACCGTCAGTGCGTCCCAGGGAACGCGTGTTTAGCGTGGGTAAGTTCTTTCTTCCGCACTTCTCATTTGCTTACGTTTGCATTATCAATCAGTGTGCACTTAATGAACTCGCAAACACACTTGTAAGAGAAATGTGAAACATTTTCACTGCATTAGTTAGACATGGAGAAAATAATATTTGAGGAGAAAAGGCATATTTGAGTCATAGCTACAAGTAGTTTATACAAAATCAAAGTTCAGCCGGCTATACCAAAATACTTTAGAATGAAAAGTATGCCCTAAATTAAAAAGACTTCTCTTTGCAGACATTATGGAGGGCAGCAATGCCATCTAGTGTTCATTAATGTATGCTCCGTCTTCAGCGTTTCTCTTCATTCATTTATATTCATATCCTTACGTACTCTATATGGTATGCAACAAATCGGGCCATTCTATAAAGCTGAAATGTTCATATCCTGCAAATAAAATTAGAAAAGCCAAACTACATAATATGGCCAAAATGTTACCATACGTTTTAAAAACCTCATATTGATCAGAATTATGCGATATTCTTGGCGTCAAATTCCAATATTTGTTTAGCAGCCATGATTGGAAATGCAGAAATCTTGCATATAAATAAATGCCTAAAAATCATCACATCAGAATTTATCCTTTGTATGCAAAGTGATTGATTTGATAAAATACTGCATTTTAAATTTGAAATATATTGATTGCTGTAATCTGTAGTTAGTAACATCTGCGAATGACAACACCTGTACAAATGTTGAACGAAAACAATATATAAATGCGCAGGCGCCTGAAATAATGTCAAAGGGTCACCTGTCCTGAAGGAAGTATGGGAGCTGCACTATTTGAAATGTCATTGGTACCTAAAAAAAAAAAAAAAAAAATCAGTGTTCTGGATTAAAGAAATAGTTTAATTTGCATGATAACTAATAATTGGTTATTATAAATTAATTTGAATAAGATCACGTAGGCTATTATTTTAGTAATTCTGTCATTTTAAGCATATATGTAACATTTATTTTCCTATTTTACCTCATTTGTGTCATGTTATGCAAATTACATGTTTGTTTTTTTTCTCATTTGTCAATGTTATATATATATGTATATATGTGTGTGTTATATTATATACAATTTACGTATTTTTTACCAAAGATTTCTGGAATTAATGTTCTTTATAGTGTATTCGAAGCAACCTGTGTTAATAAGGACAGTTATCTGGCATTTGCCGACAGTGGGTTGTTGTGAAGGCCAGACTCTCACAGGCCACAGAAAAGAACTGCAATAAAACACTTCCCTGCACAAATGCACTCCACATGTCTTTATTTCATTCATTCCAATGTACTTTACACTTTGAGAGCCAGTGGCAAATTTAGTGAAATATCTGTCGACCTATTCGACTGTAACTGGCTGCAATGTGGAAACGGCAGAATGGCTGCAGGCTGAAACAAATAAACAACTTAAAATGCAAGATATTCTGTGCCTTTTGTAATGCGTCATCAAAGTAGCTGAACGTAACATGTATTTTTTTTCAACGAGATTTTTTTTTTTTTTGATGAAATATCTGTCAGACCTTTCGACTGTACTGCCTGCGACTTGAAACGCAGAAGATGGCTGCAGGCTGAACAAATAAACATCCCTTAAATGCAAGATATTTCTGCGTGCCTTTTGTAATTAGTCATCAAAGTAGCTGAACCAGTAACATGTATTTTTTGTTCAACGAGATTTTTTTTTTTTTTTTGTTTAGCAGTATAAACACAGGACTTTCCCTCTCGACACGACTTCGCAGGACTTATTCAAGCGGCCACGTCGCTTCGAAAAAAAAAAAAAAATGTTGTGTTATGTGTAAATACTGATACTGTCAGTTCCAACAAAGCTGTCATTTGTCTGCTTTTACGACTTTCAGTTCTCATAGGAATTAAGGAATTTCTTTGCAGTAAAACCATAAACCACCCCCTCTTTTAAGCATCCCTCTAAGCAAAGGTGAAAGCAGAATTCAAGCCGACCTACGAGCTCGAACAATCGCGCTTCTCTATGAGCCCTACCATTGTGTCTGCCGGTGCACCATGATATAGCCTATGATTTGAATTATTGATTTATCCGATTTACCATTTTGGTGCATTTACTGTTGTCAGAGAAAAACTGGTTGTCATTAAACTGGCTAATAAAAAAAATACACATTTTATATAAGTTTACATAAAGGACACGCGCACTTATGAGTCTCATGTACACCAAGAACGTGGGGTCTCGTCGCTTACGTGCGTGTATGGCTGTGAAATACAGTCCAGGAATGGAAATATAGTTGTTTATAAATGGTCCCAACGGATCACTCAGCCAAAAAAAAATAAATAAAATGTTTTGAGACTTTTAAAAACACTTTCTCAACAGTAATTGTAGGCCAAAATTCACACCATATGGTCCAAAACAATATCAAACATATAGCGTGTGAAGAGGCTATTTTATCTCTGTTCATTATTATTACCTTCATTATTTCACGTTATATTTAAATACATGCCAAATCAAATGAATAACAACCAAAGCTTGCACTCCTTACGTAATTAGACGACGCCGTTGTTAGGCGAATCGATTCTTTAACCTAACCAAGCTAGGGCTATTCACTAATTAAGTAATTTTATTACTAAACCTTAATCTCGTTTATGCTATAGGGGTTGGGGCTTGTGGACATAATTCTGTATTATAGGACATTTGCTGTGCGTGTTAGGGGGCGAGCCAATAAGAAGGGACGAGTAGAAAAAGCCCAAGGATTGTGTGTCTTACGCGGCCAGTGCTGTCATGGCCTGTTATTCTACTGATATACCCGTAAGTCTCATCCCTGCTCGATAGGCTGTTAGGCCTACGCGCCTATCTATATGTCTGGGGGGGGTATTATATAATTATAGGCACACACACGGCGGCACACAAACCTTAGAGAAAAAAAAAAAAAAAATAAAAGTCAACGAGAGAATATGCATTAAACTATATATTGATATATATATATATATATATATATATATAGCTATATATATCGTTCGACTTTTACTCTAAGTGTGGGTGTGTGTATACAGTGTGTATACATATATATACACAGACATATATATAGGCTATGTACACATATCGCTCGACTTACTTGTACAAATAAGTACAGATCACTGGTAGACAATTTATCTTTTTTCTGTCTTTTTTGACTGTGAGAGAGAGAGAGAGAGAGGAGAGAGAGAGAGAGAGAGAGAATCAATAATCTAATATCTCAATATAAGGGGGTGTGCGTGCGTTATGTTCTGCACGTTGCTGTAACAGGGCACAGAAACGACAGTCTTATTTGCGCAATTTTATTGATGCTTCCTGTTTTTTTTATTGGAAGATAAGTGGTCAACTGACATTGTCATCTCGCCCATCTTTTAACGAGGATTTGGAATCATTAGGCTGCGTATATTATCTGCCGGTTGTCCTGAAATAAATTAAAAACTAGGCCTATTTATACAATACTTGTAATTAAAGACACGAGTAAGTATACGTGAGAAAAAAAGAAAGCGTGCTTAGAGAGATCAAGAGAAGGAGTGAGAGAAAAGGTGTGTATAGCCTATGTGTGTGTGTTTTGAGGAAAGAAGGTATGAATTCCTATTTTACGAACCCGTCGCTCTCGTGCCATTTAAACGGCGGTCAAGAGGTTCTGCCCAATGTTACACTCAGCTCGACAAACTATGACCCGGTGCGACACTTCTCACCATATGGCGCTGCCGTGGCCCCAAACCGGATATACTCCAATCCATTCTATTCAACACAAGAAAACGTTATGTTCGGGTCCAGCCGAGGACCGTACGAGTATGGATCAAATGTGTTCTACCAGGACAAGGATGTGCTTCCAAGTTGCAGACAAAACCTTGGGCAAACACAGGGTTCATTGACCCAGGATTACGCTTCAGACCAAGGCAAGACTCAGGAACCAAAAGGAAGTATTCAAATATATCCGTGGATGCAGCGGATGAACTCGCACAGTGGTGAGTATAGAAACAATAAAAAAAGATGACTTTAGTAAGACTTTGTTTTTACGACTGGGAACCCCTATAAATGCATTGTTGACCAGCTCTAAAAGCGCTTTGTGGATAGAGAAAATCCATTTGGCTGGAACAAACGCTTTGCCAAATAAAACCATTCAATAGAGAATGCATAAACGTAGAAGATTATTCTCCGAGAAGTTTATATTTACTAAGTGGAAGGGACGAGAGAACTAATGTTTAGCATGATGTGGGATTATGTCATATGTATTTAAAATGGTATTAGTCAACCTAAACTGAACAGTATCTTTGGAGCCTTTTTCCTGACTTTAACCAAACCATCTCTTTCCTAACAGGAGTTGGCTATGGGTCTGACAGACGGCGAGGTCGCCAAATCTATTCACGATACCAAACTTTAGAACTAGAGAAGGAATTCCATTACAATCGTTATTTGACAAGACGCAGACGAATAGAGATTGCCAATGCGTTGTGTTTGTCGGAACGCCAGATTAAAATTTGGTTTCAGAACCGCCGCATGAAGTGGAAGAAGGAGAGCAATCTCACATCCAGCCTCAATGACAGTGGCTCTGTAGGAGCTGGCCAGGACACGGACAAAGAAGAAGAAGGGGAAACAGGAAGAAAAACAGAGCATAACTGACGACCTTAACACCTTGGGTCAGCATTCTATCTGAAATAATGTTCTACTACATGACAACTAGGCTACCTATCGAACTTTCATCATTTGCACAGTTTATTAACACCAAAAACTGTTATCTTTCAATTAGATGTGATGCGTGCTTCTCCTTTTCCCAAAATTGTGGAAACATGTTTATTTCCAGAAATTACATTCTTACATATGTTAAAAACGGACAGCTACAAGATCTTTTCTTCAGTGTATTTTGATTTGCTCTTTGGATATTCTATAAGCATCTTATTAATTCGGATATCTTGGATACTAAGAAGTGCATATAAGAGGCTGTATTTGACCAAATAAGTAACGGGAAATTTCAAATATTGAAATACAATACAATAATACAATAATTTATTGTGTATTATCAGAAACTGTAAAACAGATACATAAAGTGCATTGTAAATGTTTGTAAATATATTAGATTCAAATACTTTTGATGAACATTTGTGTAGCTTTGCGAAAAAAAAACTGTTTTATGCATTTATTTTCTTTGTGCTACGTTCTGTAGAAACCGTACGGTGTAAAAAAAAAACCCGTAGCTATTCTCAGATCATTTTTCACATTTTGGAATATTAGCTAACAAACGTGATGAATACAGTGTTTGAAAATAACGCAAATAAATCGTCAATAAAGTTGTGATGAATATAACAATGTTTATTTTCCTGTTAATTTTTTTTATCAAGTCGCATAATTTCTTTAAAAAAAACGACAACACCAGAAACCCCTCTAAATTACAAGATGAAGTTGGAATCGATACAGATTGACAACTGCTCTACCTTCAGAACATTTAAGGCCAGTTAATTCATTGCACAATGAGATTGTACTGAAAATATTTTTTTTTTATCTCTCAATGTTCTCAATCTTATAATATTAATAGGAATAAAAATAATGATGATGATGTAACACTCTGTCCACTCATAACTAATCACAAAACTGATGCTGTTTAATAATATTTAAAAAATAGAACGTTAAATTGGTTCATTTAGAATGATAAATCGGAACGGAGAGATTTTCATTTTGTGTCTCAATAAAATACATGTACACAATAATAAACTTTATTTAGGCTCCAGCATTGCAAGTAAAAAAAATAATATATATATATATATATATAAACCAGGACAAATTAATTTGACTTAATAGGCCTACCTTTTGCCTTAAACATTAAAGCTACAACGTCGTTAGTTGGCACATCGGTAGGTAGGCTATTTCTAATCTTTGAAAAGAAGATATCTTTCACTGCAGCAGGTATTAACAAATATGAAGGTTAGAATTGACAAATTCATTTTTTGCTATCTTATACAAACGACAACACTGTATACAACGAAATCAACACATGCTTAAAGTACCACGAAATAATTGTGAAATGACTGTAAGACGCAATATTTTATACTGTCTTTGTGTGGCTTTGGTCTGACAGTTGCTTTGCTATCCCATGCTGTTTAAAAAATACTTTTTCATTTCCTCTCATAAAATATCTGAAAATGAAGGCAAAACATCTCATGGCAAGTTTCGAATTGCTGTGCCGATTTATCGTCTGTCCATGATTATCTTTATCAACAGATGACGCTGTCGGTCGCTTTTCCTCACATCACCCTTCACTCCCAAAACGATCTTACTAAATACCGAATTTCCATTATTAAGATCCAGATGCAACCCATTTTATGATTACGCTTGCACGTAATAGACACAAGTATAGTCAGATCATTTAGGATTAAAAACCTCAAAGAAAACTAAAATAATAATAGGCTAATAATAACAATAACAATAACAACAAGAATACATATATGTAATGGTGCATGTGTTTATGCGGTCTACGAAAAACTAACGCAGTATTTCAATTTGTTTGTAAATTCATGAGTGGTCCATTCGTTGTCCAAGCAATCTTCTTGGCGCCTGCTTTTATTGTTCATAAAGGGCTTCGTCTTTATGTTCAGGCTCACATCGGATTACTGCCTCAGTTTGCTTGATGATCAGTCGGGCTCTTCCGTGAACAACAACTGCAAGAAAGTCAGCACTGATTATTATCCCTCAATAGGAATGAAGCCTCCAGTTAAAACGCCCTATAGCCATATACTTTCATTATAACTTTTATAGAAGTATGTAAGAGGATAGGCAACTTATGTTGATTACAGCAACACAGAAAACACATTTAGAACTCCGATTCCTGTCCAGCCTGTGGGACATAGTTGTGGGCCAAAACAATTGAAACGAGCAGCAATTATGTCAGTGTATGTCTAAACTTCACGTAAGAGGCACGGTAAACCTTGGTTATCTACAGTTTAACCGAGGTGTTGCTTTTTCACTTTTCTCTGCTACGCGTGTTCGTTGTCGTTTCGTCTTCCCACCCTCTTTAGTTCATTCATTGTTTGGTGTTTTATAGACCTTATATTCGGAAATAGTAAAACTAGTAGCAATAAATTTTATAACAGCCATCAGTTGCTCGTAAAGCCGCTACACTGTCAAGACTAAATTTATGACAGTGTAATTAAATAATCAAACTTTTCAAAACATAATGCAATGATAGGCCTACCTGTTAGGTATCAAGTGCACAATTCGTTGTTTTATCATATTTATATATAATAGGCTATTATGATGATAATATATAGTGTGTGGACTATTTGTTATTAGTGCCAGACTTTAAACACTTTCTCCAACATTAGTAAAAGTGACTTAATTTGACAAGTAATTTTTTACAACCATTCTTTTATCCACCGTAGTTTTTAAAAAACGGTCAGATACTACACTCTTAAAAATAAAGGTGCTTCACGATGCCATAGAAGAACCTTTTTGTCTAAATGGTTCCATAAGGAACCTTTAACATCTGAAGAACCTTTCTGTTTCACAAAAGGTTCTTTGTGGCGAAAGAAGGTTCTTCAGATTATAAAAAGGTAAGAAAGAGATGTTTTTTTAAAGAACCTTTGACTGAATGGTTCTTTGTGGAACCAAAAAATTGATTTTCTATGGCATCGCTTGAAGAACCTTTTAAGCACCTTTATTTTTAAGAGTGTATCTCATGCCTATAGATTTGTTAAACAACAGGAAGAAATAGGCCTATTAACAGTAACACATACTATTCTATGTGACTTATACTTGTATGTGACGTTAAGACCACTGCCACTCATTTAATTGTGATTCCAACCCAGAATCTGATGGAAAAAGCTCAAGGACGGAGAAAGAGCTTCATTTCAACCTGCGTCTATACAGAACTACAGATCAAACTTGATTTGAATTTGAAAATTCTCTCATGTTCTTTACATAAATGCGTTGTTGTGATGCTGTGGAACTTGCTTTTACGCATTCGTTTACAGCAAGCAAACTGCAAAAAAAAAAAAAAATCAACACAAAACAAACCAATTTCTTGTTTATTTCGCTATACCGACATAGTGTATACAGTCACTGTATTCTGTTTTGTTATATTTCTGCAGAGAATCTAGTTCACACTTTTCATACTCCATCAATTTTACGGGCATTTCCGTTAACTTTGAAACACATCTCAGTGCAGTGTAAAATTGAAAAGACAGGTAAAACACCTGTTTTAAAAAATCCTTCATATTAATTCAGTATACACAATTTCTTCGTGACTTTTAAGGAACGTGTAAAAATGTCCCTTTACGAGTTTAATTTTCGACATTTTCTCCCAGATCATGCCCCAAAGTCTATATGCATTATCACACAAAAATGTTTTGTACATAGGCTATGTTGCCTGCTATGTAGTTTAATCCCAATGTGAATAATTGAATTAACCGAAAGAGAGCAATGTTAAGATGGTCTTCTTTAGCTGATGCATAAAACAAAATAAATGTGGGATGTAGCATACAGCATGCAATGCATTTATACAATCGAATGTAATTAATAGCGATTAATTTACAGCATCAAGGATAATAACCTTAATTTATGGTTTTAGTCATAAAAACAGCCATACGCGCGCAAACAACTCAAATAGCTACAGCGTGCAACAGAAACAAGCTACAGGTTCTTTTAACTACCGCGAGTGAAGTCACTCTACTTGGTAGTTATAAATCACTAATGAATGCTTTGTGTTGTTTGACCATAGCTCTTGCACTGATTATTTAATTTAGTAAATTTCGCCTATTGATACGACGAACGTTATGACGACGTTACATGTCTTGATTCTGCAATGAAATAAAAGATAATTTAAGCTGACTTAAAATGATTTAGCCTTATATATATATGTGTGTGTGTGTGGGTATGTATTTTTCTATATTATTGGGAAATGGACATTAAAATAGCGTAAAAACGATCCTAACCGCCAACGTGAACTCTTCTATAGATTAATCTAGTGCTGGGCACTAAGTGATTACATTTAATCAGGTTTACGTAATCCAAAAATGAAGTAGGCTACTTGAAATTAGATTATATTTCATTTGAAATCACTCGTAATCAGAGTTACTTTACATTACGTTACGTTACATTGATTTCATACATGATTGATTCTCCATCGTTTTTCTTTTGCGTCTTTTACATTTTTCATTTCTAAAACACCCTACCGCTTACATACATCCAGAAAATGTTTTGTGGACATTCACACAAAGGTGGCTATAAATGCACAGAAAATTAAGAGGCCACGCAGCATTTGACCACTGGATTTTATTTCGGTTAAGAAGTGTTTTCTCAACATTTCAGCAGTGCAACAACTACTGATCTACTGAACTACTGACAAACATTTTCGTTTGAATTATGACTCAGTGGGTTATTACCATTATTACTATATGTCTTTCAAACACATTATTATCTTTCAAACACATAATTTGTACAAGTGTTTACGGTACAAGAATACAAAGCTGTTTTCAAGAGGAGAGATCCACTGTAATGGGAGCTCATTGTCTGCATGGCCCCACTTCTGATTCAGTCATTTACAGTAAAACTTTATTGCCCTAACGCATCATAAACTTCTATGGCTTTCCTTTCACGTCTACAGTTACTACAGTTGCTTCCTGTTTAGTTAAATCGATACAGACAAGGGACATTTATTGAACAGACAAACTGCATTAACACCCAGGCCAAAGCCTTCCAATCTGTTCCCAAAAAGGATTTTGACAAAACGAACCAATCATTACACATACTTTTTGTGCGACTTTGTATGTGCGTTGCCCATGTAAATGTAGGCTAATGTATGTTATGTAATGTATGTTAACGTGTGCTTTACTGAAATGTATTATGCTCAACAGGCTCTACTAACCCTGAGTGGGTCTTGTGAAACACGTGATTTTAAAGTACACTGTAAAAAATAAATCCGTAAAATAACAGAAAAAGGTACTGGCAGTGGCAGCTCATTACACACGACATTATCCATTAACTTTACGGACATTTCTGTTAACTCTAAAACAGTGCAATGAAGTGTAAAATTCAAAATACTGGTAAAACACCTGTAAAAAATAAATACGGAAAAATTCCTTCAAATTATACAGTATATTGTGCCCTATTTTTATTTTTTTACAGATTTTCTTAGAGTGTAGGAATTTAACCAATAACTCTCAATACATTTCCCTTTCAGAATTAACAGCTAGCAATTGTCCAGCCCCCGGCAGTCATTATGTGGCTCCAAATGCTTAACAAACTATTTAATTGCTTTGGCAAATGGCTCCCCCACGGTTCAGTAAGTTAATAATCTTGTTTCTTTAAGTTGTAATTAAATAGATACATGTATCTGTCCGTTTACAATCCAAGTGACCCTAATTAATATTTAAATTGTATGCTTGTTTGAGAAATGCTTTTTTCAAAACTTTCTCAAACCATTTCAGTCCCATGGATAACAGCTTCATAGTTTGTTTGAATGTAAGAAGGCCTGGTTCTACTCCATGCAATAATTTTAATTTACATTTAACCGTTAATTCCCTCTTACCTTTGCAGTTTAAATAAACCTTAAAACTGACCAATTTAGACAGGCCATCTTGCAGTATTAATATTTATTATGAATTTTCTAAATAACCAAACTTCAACAACATAAGGGCAGATCCCTTCAGCTCAGCTGATGACACTTTGAAGTGAAGCTCCAGTGATCAAAAATATTAATGTCTAATATTGTGTCTACACCTGACACTCTCCTTCTGTTTAAAGGACAAATTATTTGCAAGGGGCACTTGAGTCAGAGTGACTGTCAGCTGTCCTAAAGTGAGTTTTGATTAAGTAACTTCTGTGCTGCTTGAGCTGCGAACTGTTTCAGAGGGCAGTCCGAATCCTTCAACTAGATCACCAAAAAAGAACCGATTCAAAATGATTTGTTTGCGAACCGGAAATCACTCCGGATCAGGTAATATAAATGATATCAGGTAATGATTTTTCATGCTACAATCCATCACACATTTTAAGGTCACCTACACAGGGGTGAAACTGTGGTCACAAGTTCACAGACACTTGTTAGATTCAAAATCCTCTTCGGAGTTTTGTGTTTGTGTATGAGTGAGTCGAGAACAATGCACTGTCAGTGCCGGTGTTGTCCCCAATTCAGACCCCTATCTATATATATCCAGATGCCAGGGATTCAGATAGTAATAATAGCTTTGCTTGTGTCAGTTGTGTGAGTTAACGTTTGAAAATGAAAAGGCGATGCTGGTGCGAGAAGAGGAGAAATAAGCAAGAAACTGAAGAAGATGACGGTAAGTGATGAATTTAGAAAAGATGTCGAAAAGATCGTACCTTATGGGTTTATTTAGCTATTTGTGTGAAAATTTGGTTTCAGAAATTCAGAAGATTCACAATGACCTGACCAAAAGCAGCAGACAGGCTGAATAAAAATGCAAATTCACGTTCTGGTCTATGGAACAGCGGAAATACAGCGGTTACCATGGTTACCCATGGTATATACAGGTGCATCTCAATAAATTAGAATGTCGTGGAAAAGTTCATTTATTTCAGTAATTCAACTCAAATTGTGAAACTCGTGTATTAAATAAATTCAATGCACACAAACTGAAGTAGTTTAAGTCTTTGGTTCTTTTAATTGTGATGATTTTGGCTCACATTTAACAAAAACCCACCAATTCACTATCTCAACAAATCAGAATACTTCATAAGACCAATAAAAAAAATTTTTTTTAGTGAATTGTTGGCCTTCTGGAAAGTATGTTCACTTACTGTACATGTACTCAATACTTGGTAGGGGCTCCTTTTGCTTTAATTACTGCCTCAATTCGGCGTGGCATGGAGGTGATCAGTTTGTGGCACTGCTGAGGTGGTATGGAAGCCCAGGTTTCTTTGACAGTGGCCTTCAGCTCATCTGCATTGTTTTGGTCTCTTGTTTCTCATTTTCCTCTTGACAATACCCCATTTTGCTGGCCAGTCAAACACACCAACACCATGATCATTTAACCAACCTTTGGTGCTTTTGGCAGTGTGGGCAGGTGCCAAATCCTGCTGGAAAATGAAATCAGCATCTTCAAAAAGCTGGTCAGCAGAAGGAAGCATGAAGTGCTCCAAAATTTATTGGTAAATGGGTGCAGTGACGTTGGTTTTCAAAAAACACAATGGACCAACACAGCAGATGACATTGCACCCCAACTCATCACAGACTGTGGAAACTTAACACTGAACTTCTCCACCCTTGGCTATGAGCTTCTCCGCCCTTCCTCCAGACTCTATGACCTTGGTTTTCCAAATGAAATACAAAACTTGCTCTCTTCTGAAAAGAGGACTTTGGACCACTGGGAAACAGTCCATTTCTTCTTCTCCTTAGCCCATGTAAGATGCCTCTGACGTTGTCTGTGGTTCAGGAGTGGCTTAACAAGAGGAATACAGCAACTGTAGCCAAATTCCTTGACACGTCTGTGTGTGGTGGCTCTTGATGCCTTGACCCCAGCCTCAGTCTATTCCTTGTGAAGTTCACTCAAATTCTTGAATCGATTTGCTTGACAATCCTCATCGGCCTGCGGTTCTCTCGGTTGGTGTGCATCTGATTTTGCTTCGCACACTTTTTCCTTCCACTCACTTCTGTTACCATCTGGCTACGCACGTCTTTGAACAGCCGCTTCTTTGGCAATAGAAATTTCTGTGCTTACCTCTACTTGTTAGGGTGTCAATGTATGGTCTTCTGTCCAACTGTCAGATCAGCAGTCGTCCCATGATGTGTAGGCCTAGTGAAACCACACTGAGAGACCATGTTGAGGCTAGGAAACCTTGCAGATGTTTTTGAGTTGATTAGCTTATTGGTCATGCTTCACAATATTCTAATTGGTTGAGATAGTGAATTGGTGGGTTTTTTTAAATGTGAGCCAAAATCATCACAATTCAAAGAACCAAAGACTTAAACTACTTCGTTCTGTGTGCATTGAATTTATTTAATACACGAGTTTCACAATTTGCGTTGAATTACTGCGAAATAAATGTAACTTTTCCACGACATTCTAATTTATTGTGATGCACCTTTTTTATATATATTTTTTTTTTTTATTTTTTATTTTTTGTTTTTTTACAATCTGGCCTAAAGCCGTGCCAGCCCAATTATTATAATTATTAATAAATATTAATTTTTCTATTGTAATTTTCTTGTACCATTGGTACTGTTGGTGTTTTGCTTTATTAAAGTATTGATCACAAAATATCATGGCCAGCCCTGCGCACATATACTTACAGTGATTGCATTTATGTGGCTATACTCACCAAGTTGGGCATTTCGTCATATTTCTGTCACACACAATGAACTCTCTTATTTACATCGTGTCCTATGCTTTTGTTATAATAAATGTATTCAACAAACATTTAGCTATACTGTAACAACAACACCTTTGAGTGGTGAGTGGATTCTAACTTAAATGCCTCTGATTAGCCATTGCCTGTAAAACATGTTGTAAACGTGACAGCTTTTTGGAACTTTTTCCTTTCTGAGAGTGGACTGTACAGAATTAATTATATTTAGGTTATGTGTTTCAGAAATCACAGTTCTATAGCATCAATAGAATCTATTATAGAAATCTACAAATGCACCAAATGATTCACTGATTGACAGATGGTTTTATTATTTTATTCTATTACAGTTGTTTTCAAGACTAAGATCTTTGATATTTCATATATAAAATATATATATAATATATATATTAACCTATCCACGCTGGGTACGGAAAGTATGTCGAGACCCCCTTAAATTTGTCACTCTTGTATATTTTGCCGCCATTTTGCTAAAAGTCTTGTTAGGTATCATTTTTTTCCTCATTAATGTACACACAGCACCCATATTGACAGAAAAACACAGAATGGTTGACATTTTTGCAGATTTTTTAAAAAAGAAAAACTGAAATATCACATGTCCTAAGTATTCAGACACTTTGCTCAGAATTTAGTAGAAGCACACTTTTGATCTAATACGCCATTGTCTTTTTGGGAAAGATGCAACAAGTTTTTTTACACCTGGATTTGGGGATCCTCTGCCCTTCCTCCTTGCAGATCCTCTCCAGTTCTGTCAGGGTGGATGGTAAACGTTGGTGGACAGCCATTTTTAGGTCTCTCCAGAGATGCTCAATTGGGTTTAAGTCAGGGTTCTGGCTGGGCCATTCAAGAACAGTTACAGAGTTGTTTTGAAGCCACTCCTTCGTTATTTTAGCTGTGTCATTGTCATTGTCTTGTTGGAAGGTAAACCCTTCGGCCCAGTCTGAGGCCCTGAGCACTCTGGAGAAGGTTTTCATCCAGGATATTTCCCCTGATACTTTGGCCGCTTGGCCATCTTTCCCTCGATTGCAACCAGTCGTCCTGTCCCTACAGCTGAAAAACACCCCCACAGCATGATGCTGCCACCACATGCTTCACTGTTGGGACTGTATTGGACAGGTGATGAGTGCCTGGTTTTCTCCACACATACCACTTAGAATTAAGGCCAAAAAAGTTATATCTTGGTCTCATCAGAACAGAGAATCTTAATTTTCTTTCTCCCAGGCTTGGAGTTTCCTTCAGTGTTTTTTTTACGCAAAAACTCCATTTGGGCTTTCATTGTTGTGTCTTGCACTGATGAGAGGCGTTCCTCGGCCACTCTGCCGATAAAGCCGACTGTGGAGGGCTGCAAGTGATGTTGACGTTCCCTACAACTTTCCCTTTCCCCCTTCCCTCTTTCTCCCATCTCCGACTGCATCTCTGGAGCTCAGCCCCAGTGATCTTTGGGTTCTTCTTTACCAAGGCTCTTCTCCCCCGATAGCTAGTTTGGCCGGACGGCCAGCTCTAGGAAGGGTTCTGGTCGTCTTAAACGTCTTCCATTTAAGGATTATGGGGCCACTGTGCTCTTAGGAACCTTAAGTGCAGCAGAAATTTTTTTGTAACCTTGGCTAGATCTGTGCCTTGTCACAATTCTGTCTCTGAGGTCTTCAGGCATTTCCTTTGACCTCATGATTCTCATTTTGCTCTGACATGCACTGTGAGCTGTAAGGTCTTATATAGACAGGTGTGTGGCTTTTTTTATATAGTCCAATCAGTATAATCAAACACAGTTGGATTCAAATGAAGGTGTAGAACCATCTCAGGATGATCAGAAGAAATGGACACCACCTGAGTTAAATATATGAGTGTCACAGCAAAGGGTTTGAATACTTAGGACCATGTGATATTTATTTCAGTTTTTCTTTTTTAATAATCTGCAAAAATGTCAACAATTCTGTTTTTTCTGTCAATATGGGGTGCTGTGGGTACATTAATGAGGAAAAAAATTAACAAACTATTTTAGCAAATGGCTGCATAAACAAAGAGTGAAAAATTTTAAGGGTCGGTCTGAATACTGTCCGTCCCACTGTACAATATAGTCGTGTTATTTGTGACCCTGGACCACAAAAGTCTTAAGTCGCTGGGGTGTATTTGTAGCAATAGCCAAAAATACATTGTATGGCTCAAAATTATAGATTTTTCTTTTATGCCAAAAATCATTAGCATATTAAGTAAAGATCATGTTCCATGAAGATATTTTGTAAATTTCCTACTGTAAATATATGAAAACATAATTTTTGATTAGTAATATACATTGCCAAGAACTTCATTTGGACAAATTTAAAGGTGATTTTTCTCAATATTTTGATTTTTTTTTTTGCACCCTCAGATTCCAGATTTTTTATCTCGGCCAAATATTGTCCTATCCTTACCATACATCAATGGAAAGCGTATTTCTTCAGGTTTTGAACGATTGACCCTTATGACTGGTTATGTGGTCCAGGGTCACATATATATATAGAACATTTTGTTTTAATCACCAAAACACAATAGAATGATCTTCTTTCAATTTAGTACCTTTAACCAGGGTGTGAACTACGGGGGAGCTAGGGGGAGCTCGGCTCCCCTTAATAAGACCTGGGCTCCCCTGAAAATGGGATTTGTGAAATTTTGGGGGGTCTCAAAAAATATTGACAATGTGTTATTTTGACGTGCAGTTTCAGTTTTGTGTAATGTGATCGTTGTGGATTATTATGTGTAAAATTGCTAAAATATCATTCATTCATGCATGACGGCGATTTAAACCTAATTCACTTCAATAAAGATAACTATACATGCTATTCTTGTCATGAACATCAAGGTGTGGGGGCGCTGCGGTGCATATTCCACTCATGTTTAGTACGTTAACGCAAAGATTCGTAGAAAAAATATAAACGTTGGACTCTGTGGTCGATTCTGTGTTAAGGTAAGGCATGTTATTCGCAATTAAGTGTTGTGGCTGGGTTGTTATAGGTCTGCGTGACTCTCGATGTCTTAGGCCTAATTGAATGGAGGAATTATGGTATTCTTCTGTAGCCTGACGACGAGTAACTTTAACCATTGTTCATGTGAACATTCAAAGACAGCCTGATGCTTTGTTTAAAGACTATTTGTGGGTGGCTGTTTGTTGTTTCACCTATCAATTCGTGTCGATAAAGTATAAGGGTAAATCCTGTATAGTGATTTATCCTATGTAGTGCTTGCATAGAGCAAGTAGTGCATACACTTGTAACTGTTATGTATCTTTGTAAGTCATTGCAAGCGCATTTTTCAGCTTTTTGCTAGAATCATGTTTTTTGTACTATCATTATTCAAATAAACCAATGAATAAAATAAATGAAAATCCTATTCTGTGCATTCCTTTCTTCTTCATCCTCAACTTTCTCCAGTGAATCTCTACACCTCTTCATTTGTCACTCTTTTTCCCTCTCCCTCCGGTCTAATTCTGTTTTAATAACCCAAGCCCTCAATTGTCATTGTATTGATGTCTCTGGCAAGCATCAGCCATTAAACAGGGACTAATGTTCATGCTCAGTGTCTCCACTTGTTGCCAGGGGGGTCACAAGGAGGTCACTTTGTCAAGACCACCTAAAGTGTTCTTATACGGTATCTGTGTAGCAGACATAATCAATACATGACAATACAGGACTGAAGATGAATATCTGGATTGTCTAGCTCTAGTTATGTTTCTAGGGGGCTAAAGTCGCACATGCAACTTAGAACCACAATTGTTAGTATTGGTTTAGTTAACACCCCACTAAAGCCCCATTTGTGTTGTTTTGTCCCACAAACTCACGAGCAGTCTCATGAGATGACCCTCAAAATGTGGGATTTATGCAGGTATAGAGAACATTGCAGATCTTATTCTCTCTGAGGGGAGTGAAATGTAATTGTGAAATGCTGGCTGCTGCGGGTCGACCGTACGTCCACAAAATAAATGCCACTGGCAAGACTTACTGAGTTAATTCATAATACAACATAGAGAAAGACCATCTATTATTAGTCAAGACAATGTGTATTTGTGTGCATTTGACCCATTGGCAGAAAGAGCTGGAAATAGGAGGTGATTTTTTACAAAGAGTGGATCACAAGAGTTGGGTTCTCTGAAATGGTGTGAAGTCCCCATAGCCAGTGCTTATACCGTGGCCTATCAGTGGCGAGGCGAAAAAAGGCTCGATACGCTGCCCCGTGCGTGCGCCATTCCAGATTCAGGTGTTCCACGACTACTCACCAAAGTGTGTGTGTGAAAATAACAAAGGTCTACCTTTGTAAATGAGTTTTCAATCAATATACCAAAACCCTAGTGAAAATAAATTACGCTACAGATGATATTTGAAATACATTTATGTCATTCTAAAGTAGACTACAAATACATTTACATATTTATGGACTTAAAAAAAATAATTTGCAATTGTACTTTTAGTATACTACGGGATACGAAAAGTCTGCTAAACTGGAACAATTTAATTTTTGTACCTGTGTTAATTCCACTTTAATTGTGAGGAAGTAGTTCTGAGTCCACTAAAGAGAAAGAAGTATCTCTGATTGTGCAGAAGAACATTGCAAGTAAACTTCGGTAACTTAAATTTCTTGCATTTCATTTAGTCACTTATACGCGCTTATCCAAAGCAATTTACAAATTAGGAAAATGGAATCAATCAAAATCAACAAGAGAGCAATGCTATGCAAGTGCTATAACAAGTCTCAGCTAGCTTAACGCAGTACACCCTGTTTTAAGGAGAGCGGCAAGCAACGTTTTTTTTTTTTATTACTTTAATAAATAAAAAGAAAACAATAGAATAGAAAAAGAATAGAGCAAACTAGTGTTAGAGGCCTTTTTTGATTTTGTTAATTGTATAATAAATAAAAAGAAAACTAATAGGTAGAATACAAAAAGATTAGAAAAGCTATAGTGTTAGTTTTTTTTTTAAAGAAAACAAGCAAGTAAATAAATAAATAAAGTGCAAGTCTAAAAGGGGCAAGTTTTTTTTAAAGAATTAATTAGAGAGTGACTAGGTTAGAGCATCAATAAAGTTGCAACAGATTTGTTTTCTTAAGCCGATTCGGTCCCTTGAAGATGGCTAAGGACTCAGCTGGTCGGATTGAGTTGGGCAGGTCATTCCACCAGGAGGGAACATTTAATTTAAAAGTCTGTGAAAGTGATTTTGTGCCTCTTTGGGATGGCACAATAAAGCTACATTCACTTGCAGAATGCAAGCTTCTAGAGGACACAGAAGACTGAAGTAGTGAATTTAGATATAATGGTTCAGAGCCAGTGGTGGTTTTGTAGGCACACATTAATGCCTTGAATTGGGGGGGGGGGGGGTTATGTGCGCGCACCTATTTGTCAGCCAGTGCAAATTAATAAACAGAGTGACCGTGCATTCTTTTTGGCTCGTTAAAATTAATCTTGCTGCCGTGTTCTGGATTAATTGTAAAGGTTTGATTGAACTGTTTGGAAGACCTGCCAAGAGAGCATTGCAATAGTCCAGCCTGGACAGAACAAGAGCTTGAACAAGGAGTTGTGAAGCATGTTCCGAAAGAAAGGGCCTGATCTTCTTGATATATATCTTCTTTATTCTTGATGAATAAAGCAAATCTGCAGGAACGGGCAGTTTTAGCAATGTGGTCTGAGAAATTAATCTTATCATCAATCACAACTCCAAGGTTTATGGCTGTTTTTGAAGGAGTATAGTTGATGTGCTTAACTGGATGGTGAAATTGTGATGAAACGGTGGGTTTTATGGAACCACAAGCAGTTCTGTCTTGCAAGGTTGAGTTGAAGGTGATGGTCCGTCTTCCAGCAAGAAATGTCTGTTAGACAAGCTGAGATGCGAGCAGCTATCGTTGGATCATCAGGATGGAGTGAGAGGTAGAGTTGATTGTCATCAGCATAGCAGTGATATGAAAAGCAATGTTTCTGAATGACAGAACCTAGTGATGCCATGTAGACAGAGAAGAGAAGTGGTCCAAAAACAGCCCTGAGGCACCCCAGTAGTAAGATGTTGCGTCTTGGACACCTCACCCCTCCAAGATACCTTGAAAGACGTAAGACTCAAACCACTGCGAGTCCGGTTCGCGAGATGCGCCGTTGGTCAATAGGGGTTGACAGAAGGATCGTGGTGTTTAACTGTGTCAATAGCAGCGGACAGATCCAGCCTATAAGTTTGAGTATTTGGAAGCCGCTCTTGCCAGTCTTTGGGCTTCAACAACTGAGAGCAAGGATTGTTGCTGTCGAGGAGGTTGTTATGTGTGAGAAAGGCAGAGACTTGGTTAAACAACTCGTTCAAGTGTTTTTGCAACGAAAGGTAGAAGGGAAACTGGTCTGTAATTCTCTAAAAGAGATGGGTTAAGAGTGGGTTTCTTAAGAAGTGGGTAATACGAGCCTGTTTAAATGTTGAGGGAAAAACACCAGTGTGAAGGGATGTGTTAACGATGTGAGTGAGTGCAGGTACAAATGAGGTAGAAATGGCTTGAAGGAGATAAGATGGAATAGGATCAAGCGGACAAGTAGTAGGATGATTAGAAATGATGAGTTTAGCGACTTCTGCCTCAAGAGAGTGGAGAGAAGAATGAAAACGAGTGTATGTTTGCTGGTAAGATGTGTTTGACAGATTGAGGTGTGGAAAATTGTGCACTGATGGTTTTAATTTTATTAATGAAGAACGTCGCAAAGTCTCAGCTGTTAAAGTTGATGAAGGATACCAAAGTGAGTGATGAACGATTTTTTAAAGAGCAGCGAGTAGTTAGACCAATTGTTTACTTTTGTTGTGATAGTATGTCTTTTAGCAGATGGAGACATTAGCAGAAATAAGTAGGAGGTTGACTGATACACATTAAGGTCAGTAGGATTTTTTGATTTGTGCCACACCCTTTCAGGAGCCCTGAGCTTAGAACGATGTTCGCGGAGAACATCAGACAGCCAAGGGGCAGAAGGGGTGTACATTTAAAGACTGATATTATTCAAAGATCATACAATTCTCATCATCAGTGACATTAAATCACATTTTATGCTTAATATTATGAAATCTGATTTAATGAAATAAAACAAGGAAAAAGGGTCCAAGGAAATATTTATCATGCCAAAAAAGAAAGAAGCTTCTTCTCAATTCACATTAGATTTGTTGAACATATTTGTTTTCTTTTGAAATACAAAACACTTTGGTTAACAGATTAACACAAAATTAAAGGATGGTGCTGAACATGAAATACAATTTATTGAATCACCTATACATTCGACTCAACATTTGGGTTAAACAGAATAAAAAATGACGCCACTCAAGGGCAAAAATGAGATTGAATTCAAGGTACAATAACCTCTTGAACTCACTATGGCTAAGTTAGTGTGTTATAATCAAAGACTAACAAAGTAATATCTACAGTAGTTTTTTTTTTCTTAGCTACACAAATGTAATCTAAAAAATACAACAAACATCTAATTATATATAAAAAACACATATATGGTTAAAAAAAAAACACATATGCATGTACTTTACATATTAACACAAAAGAGCTTAAAATGGCCATCAAAAGTTTTGTGTGTATATACACACACACAGATAAAAACAAATTTAAAAATAATAAATGTATGATAAAGTACTCCATTAATGGTCATAACTTCTGTTGTTCTGATGTTTTACTTCCTACATAATTACTTCCACAAATGTCTCATTAAGTGACGTGACATGTGGCCCATACTAGGAATTAGTGCTCTGCATTCATCCCATCCAAAGTGTGCACACACACACACACAGCAGTGAACATACACACAGCAGTGAGCAGCCATTTTTGCAGAGCGGCGCCCAGGGAGCAGTGGGGGGTTCGTGCTTTGCTCAAGGGCACCTCAGTCGTGGTATTGAAGGAGGGAGAGAGCGCTGTACATTCACTCCTCCCACCTACAATCCCTGCCGGTACGAGACTTGAACCCGCAACCTTTGGGTTATGAGTCCAACTCTCTAACCATTAGGCCAAGACTTTCTCATGTCACTGATAATGTCAACAGTAAGGTTCAAAAGAATTAATGAGTGAATTTTAAAATGCAGAGGTAGTAGCTGTCATCCTCATCCTCATCATCAACTGGTAAGCAAACTTAACACCCCCACATTATCTAGTTTGTCTCTGACTATGTTAGCCCATCCTTTATTAGCCAGTGGGTTTCTAGGGGACGGATGCATGATACCCTCCACTCTCACAGTGATGCCTGCTTCTGCAAGAGCCCGTCGAGCGCGTTGCTCAGCTAGCTTGCCCACTCCGATCACCATGGAGACCCCCAGTGCAGTGACCACCTGACAGAGAGCACTGTCACAGCAGGACAAAAGGGCATCACGCTCCGCGGCCGGGAGCTCAGGTGGAGTCAGGTTCTTGCCAGACTCACTCATGAAGATGAGAGGGCACAAGTTGTGCACAAAACAGTGGCGGAAGAAGTTGTGAGTTTCACCGCAGAGCTCTTGGAAAAAGCCCCAGAAACGGGCTCCGCTCACTTCACTCTGAGTGCAGTCGAGGCCAGTGATCCGTCGCTTAGGATGTTCCTCTGCTGGACGGCCGACTGCTCCAGTGATCTTCAGCCAACTGCGAACTGCCTTCACCTCGCCAAACGGCACCTTGTTAATGAGGAAGTAAGAGATGTAGTTGATTTTTTGTTTCTTTTTTTTAAATGTTCTTCTGCATTATCCATCACTTTATTTAAACCGTAAGAAATTATGAAATCTCATATGAACAGTGCAAGAATCTTTAAAAAGTGCCAACTACAGAAACTGGTCATTTTTGGTAGAAATCACAAATGCGGATGCTGCTAATAATAAGTGACTCTTTTTTTTATATGCTTTTATACAATTCACAATCAACATGCTAGGAATTTTTTCTCAGATGTTGCTGTAGAATGCAACTTACCAAAAACACTAATCAGGAGGAGTGATTGTCTGTCTGCGACAAAAAAAAATTGTGCATATACAGCGGTGGCCAAAATTATTAGAACACTAGTATTTTCAGCAGCTAAATATGGAATTTTAAGTCAGTTACTTCTATCTTTTGCTGTAGTGTGTCAATAGGAAATATCAGTTTACATTTCCAAACATTCATTTTGCCATTAAATGTAATAATGCAGTGAGATTTTTGTGCTGCACACACAGAGATCTGATCTGATCATCATCAGTCTGTCTGGAGTCACATGAAGAAACAGAACAAACTGAGACAGACTCAATCCAGAAGAACTGTGTCTCCAAGATGCTTCAAGAGACCTCCTGCAAAGCTCCCTGAAAAACTATGCGCAAGTGCACCGAGAGCAAAAGCTGCTGTAAACACAAAGGATGCTCACACCAGATGTTGATTTGATTTAGTTCATAGAAGTTAATTGATAAAGAAAAATTATTTATGACAGCATTCTCATTTTACAGCATTTTTACACAAGTGCATAAAACTTTTAACAGTACTGTAGTTTTGCAGGCGGGTTTCTTGAAGCATCTTGGAGACGCTGCCACAGTTCTTCAGGATTGAGTCTGTCTCAGTTTGTTCTGTTTCTTTTCTGTTCTCTTTTTTCAGCAAATACTTAAAAGTGATAGCTTATCTAAAAATTATGTCATCATTTATGCACGTCATTCCAAACATTTTCTGTGGAACACAAAAAATATATTTTTTGAATAACACTGGGATTGAACTGGAGGTGGGGGGGAGACAGATAAGCTTGGAAAAACATAAAAGTGAGCAAATAATGATTTGGGGTAAATTTTCCCCTTTAAGTGTATGTAACTATAAATTTGCTAATCAGAAATTATGGCATTATCATCATCTCTTTCAGAGTTTTTCAGGCTTCATGAAGGTACATGTAAGACTTAAAAGGAGCTTTTTAAGTAAGAGAAAAGAAAAATGAAAGAACACAATGTCAATCTGTTCTCAAAATGTAAATCACACAATGAGTTATATTAGCAAGACTTAAACGTTTAAAAATGCAACTTCCTACAGAACTCCATTACATGTTTTTTTTTTTTTTATCCGTTCACAAAAAAAAAAACACCATGCTTAAAATACTTAGCTTCCAAACACTAGAATATCAGAATAACGTTTACTGTACTTCTTCACCCTGCAGTGTTTTGTCGTGTTATCCAGTGCAATGGTTAATTTAAAGTACTTTTACTTACCTTGTTTTTTGAGTAACTGAAGTGAATTTATGATTAAAACAAGAATAAATATCTGCCAATGGGCTCAAAAAATCTACTTAATTTAAAAGGAAATAAAGTTTTCATACTGTCATGATCTCCAGCTGGAGTGCCCATGAGCTCCTCTAGAGGGCACTCCATTCTGTACCTTGCCATTCACTCAGGACTCCATTTCCCATAATCCTTTGCCCGGACTCATCAAGTGCATCACCTGTCTCTCATCAGATCTCATCATCAGTTCACAGCTGTCTCACATTAGTAGGACTATAAGAATAGCACACACATTCTCTGTCATCGCTGGTGATTGAATGTTGTATAGCTCTTCCGTGGTTTCTGTTTCCTTGCCTTGCTTTCGTGTTTTGATCCCTGGACTGTTTTCTTATTTATGATTGTTTTGCTGCCCTGACCTTTGCCTGATTTTCTGGATTACTCTTTTGCCTTGCCACTGCCATCGTTGTTTGCTGTTGTTGACCACACCTGTTTGCCTACGCTCTTATTAAAGCCTTGCATTTGGATCCCCACTTTGTCATCACGCCTCCATCATTACACATACACCATTGACAGATACTTGTACTTGTTTTAAGCATAAACACAGTTAAATTTATTCAATTAAACAAGACTTTATATCTTCATTTTGCATCTGAAGTAAATGATGTATCTGAAGTATCCTGATTTAAGGAAGTTTAGATAATTTGTTTTGGAAAAACAAGACAAAAACACTGAGGAATATATTATTATTATTATTATGCAAGCAACATTTAATGCTATGAATGAGTGAATTTAAGACACTCTGGTCTAATTCAAGACACTGTTAATGCCTTGGTTTGTGGAAGGGTGAATTAAGACCCACTGAAACCCTGTTCTTTACTGAATTTATCCTCAAATAATATCATTACAACAAAAAATAACACTGTGAAAACATAAAAAGAAAGAAAATCTTCTGACCCCTGTTTGTGCCATGCCAAAAGGCCCTGGGTTCATGCCTAGAAAGAGAACGCTCTGCCCTTCCTGACAGTATTTCTCCACATAACATCGATGTGTGTCCCAGGCGTACTCAAGCGGGTTGTACATGTATCGCACTGGTTTCCCAAACGACAGCGTCCGCAACCGTGCGTTCAGTTCCAGTTCAGCCCGCAGGAACCTTGAAGCAACTGTAGAGCCATTAAACAGTTGGTCAGCCGCAGCCAGGTCAGGCAGACCGGTGAGATCTTCTCTCTGAGACACATCTCCCTTTTCCAACCTACAAAAGAAACGGTTTTCATAAATGACTCAACTTAAACAGATTGGTGGCATAGCTACTGCAAAAAGGAACTTGTTTGTTTTAATAAAATGTATGCTTGTTACAATTACTCTTTATTAGGTGGGAAATTCTTTAAAGTACACCTTAAAAAATAAACCTTAAATGCAGTTTTATTATGAGAAAGGGAATGAGGCTGCACTGTGTCTGTACTACTCTTCTGCTCACCAAGCCTGCATTTATTTGATCCGAAATACAGCAAAAGCCGTAATATTGTGAAATATTTTACTATTTAAAATAACTGCTTTCAATTTTTATATATTTTAAAATGTAATGTATTCCTGTGATTTCAAAGCTGAATTTTCAGCATCATTACTGCAGTCTTCAGAGTCACGTGATCTTCAGAAATCATTCTAATATTCTGATTTGCTGAGAAAGAAACATTATTATTATTATCAATATTTAAAACAGTTAAGTACATTTTTCAGATTACATTTTCATGATTCTTTGATGATTAGAAAGACCGGTCAAAAGCTTGGAGTACTTTATTACATAAAGTAATACTTTAATTTAGCAAGGATGCTTTAAATTGATCAAAAGTGATGATAAAGACATTCATATTTCAGATAAATGCCGTTCTTCTGAATTTTCTATTCATCAAAGAATCTGAAAAAATACAACTTTATTGTAAAATAAATGTATAAAAGTATAAATGATTTTGAGCAGCAAATCAGCATATCAGAATGATTTCTGAAGATCATGTGACACTGAAGACTGCAGTAATTATGCTGAAAATTCAGGTTTGATCACAGGAATAAATTACATTTTTAAACATATTAAAACAGAAAACATTATTTTAAATAGTAAAAATATTTCAAAATATTACTATTTTTTTTTTCTGTACTTTGTATCAAATGAATGCAGGCTTGGTGAAGAGTCTTCTTTAAAAAACATTAAAAATCTTACTGTTCAAAATCTTCTGACTGTAGTGTTGTAGACAGAAGACATTTGAAGTGCAGGCTTCATTGCGTAAGCAGCACCTTTCTGCCTCGCGCGCTGCAGTATTACTGCGGTTTAATTCAAGGTCAGTTTTAACGCTGCGTTATGGGCTTACTGTGCTATGAAAAACACCATCAAGGAACTTACTGCTAACCTCACATGAAACGTGACTCTTAGCGATACATGACTCACTACAGTGAGAGACAATCCAACATCGTCAAGCCCTTTTATCACCTGCGTTCGTAAGATTTGATTTAATCACGTATTTGTGGTTTACCTCTGAACATCGGGATGTGCTTGCATTGTCCCAGAGGCGTTTCCGGCAACAAAAGAGCGACCGGACCGCGGTGCATACTGGGAGCTTCTTCTTCTTCTTGTTGTTGTTGTTGTTGTTGTACCATTTAATGGCGGTTGACAAGCCAACTTATGATGTATTACCGCCACCAACTGGACTGGAGTGTGAATCATTAACGGGAAGGAGGGAAGGAGGGAGATAAATAAAGGTAGTATTAATATGAAATTTAAATTCAAATTTCTAATCCTGTTATCTTCAGATAACTAATAATTTCTCTCATAGTACTTGTCTGTCCTGAGGCACAACTTAAAAGATTTGATATTACTCCAATGTTTCTCAGTTTCTTAAATAACTCCTCTCTTTTTTTGGTAGCTGTATTCTGCACAATGTAGAAGTAGGGCCGCATTAAGATCTCACTGGGCCCTGGGGCTATGACTTACTGCAGGGCCCCCATCACAATAATGATATATATAAAAAACAAAAACATTTTGATGCACTGAAATTTCATAATTTTTGTTACCAATTTCAATATCAATAAAAAATAATACTAGCCTAAGTAAAACCAAACTTACCGAACCCCTAAACAGGTCACAAAGTATAAAAGCCCAAAGACCATACGAAATCACCTACTTGAAACTTTAAAGCACTGAATAAGAAATATATTGTATAAAATAAATAGACTAGAAATAGACTGAATATTCTTCACTGTATAAATTCAATATACACTAATTCTTACTTATTTTACAAAAGTGATTCTGTCAAGGACAGAGAGTTATTTTCTTTCTGATGTTTGATTTACATTATTGACACAAACAGCAACAACCGCTATATTAGGCTGCTTTAGAGGAATAGATCACCCAAAAATGAAAAATCTGTTTTTGTTCTAAAAAACCTGTATGAGTTTTCCTCTGGCGTTTTAACGCAAAATAATATACTTGGAACAATACTGAACCAAAAAGAATTATCAAAAAAATAAAACACTATTGGAGTCAATGGGGACCAGAAACTTTCTGGTTATGAACATTCTTGAGGAGAACAAAGAAATTCATACAGGTTTAGAACAATTTGAGAGTGAGTAAATGATGACAGTATTTTCATTTTTGGGTGATGATCATATGATGCCAGGATCTCATATATCCGAAACTTACACTGTTTGATCTTTAAAGGTGTAATAGGTGATTGTCTTCAGAAACATTTTTTTGTTATGCTGGTTGAAAGTCTCTTCACACCCTGATAGCAATCACTAAGTTAAGTTATCTAAATGTATTTATGTTGTCTGTGGAAGGTGTAGGACCAAGAAATGTTCGTGGCCAACAAACGTCGTCCGACTTTTCCTACCTGCCTGTCAAGGTATGTATCTGCATACCTCTGCGGTTCGCGCAGACAGGATACGTCATCAGCGCGTTCACGCACGCTGTACAGACAGAGCGAGGATGGCAGACAAACATCAACAACCCGATCTTCCTTCCTGGTATTGTAGTACTTTTAAAGTTTTCTCACCGGTGAATGACACATGATGTAGCCCAGCGGTTCCCAATCCCAGTCCTCGTGCCCCACAGCTCTGCATTTTTTGCATGTCTCTTAGTTAACATACCTGATTCATATAACCAGCTCGTTACTGTGTTCTGATCGATATGATCCTTACACAGTGTTTGTTGCTCCCTCCTCACTGAGCAGGGGAAATCCGTTGAAGTTTACTTCACTTAGGAACATGGGCTGGAATTGGGAACCGTTGATGTAGCCTATTGTAGTAATGTTGTCTCTGGTATTCCTATCTGTGAGCATATATGCGTTCAGGGGGTGTGGCTTTGGACGGTGATTGCAGGGAGGGTGGGATTTTGGCTTTCAGGCTAAAGTTAGCATTTTCCAAGATCTCCTACTGCACCTTTAACTATTAACGTTCATAGTAAGACACAACTGACCTGTGTTGATGCGATCTCCATTTTGACACATAACTATGTGTATTTGAACATTTAAGCACAAGGTGCGAAAAAGACCTCAAGTTTAGTCAGGCGCTGTACCAGCAGCTGCGCACCACGCTTATCAGGCTGAAACCGTCTTAACGCGCGCATTTACCAACAAGAATTAGTTTAAAATCATTTGTTTTTAAACCACAATGCTTAAAACGCGTTTAAGCTTACATCATGACGTGCAAAACAATTGACATTTTTCTACCGGGTTGTTCCCAACCCTTAAACGAATATATAGAGTTTGTTCAAACACAAACTCTATAACCACATCACATCCATCAAGTTAATAATCAATCTAACCTAAAATCTGTGTGGGCGATGGCGCTATTTTTATCTGCTCCATGTGCCCGGTCCACTTGCTGTTTCACAACTTCTACTCCATCATCATCTTTAGTAAAATAACCTGATAGCTGGGGATTTGACTGACTATGTTTTATCTGCTGTTTGTCTTTTACGTTTTTCTCTTTTTTTTTTTGAGCCCCTCTCTAACATTTTTTTAGAATAGCTGACATTTTTACTTATCAATTTTTACTTACCAAAATCTAATAGTAATACATGGAATTTATGGCAAAGCTCCACTAAATAATAGTGCTAATAAGTGGGGGCGTGGTGGGGCCCCCCCCCCCCCCTTTGCGATTGGCACTTCATGATCATCTACTCAGCCAATCAGGGCCCAAATCAGGCAACCAACTGGACCTTATTTACACACAACACTGCTCCACTGATCATGTGCTGGTTACTCCATGGTACTCCATAGAGAATGACGCCCCAGAATCGGCCCAAATACACTGGCCCGAGTCCAGCTGCCAAAACTGCCGGCATTAGGCCACAATCACGCCGACAAGAATTGAAACACTTAGCCAGTACTGGCCCGAGTCTGGGTACTGAAACTGAGCCGACACTGCCGGGACATGGGCCAAAATCATGCCACCAAAAATACTACACTTAGCCAGTACTGGTCCAAGACCGGGTACAGAAACTGTGCCGGCACTGGGCCACAATCACGCCGACAAGAATTTAAACACTTAGCCGGTACTGGCCCGAGTCTGGGTACTGAAACTAAGTCGACACCACCAGCATTGGGCCACAATCACGCCAATCAAAATGGTACACTTAGCCAGTACTGGCTCGAGTCTGGGTACTGAAACTGAGCCAACACTGGGTCACAATCATGCCGACACTAGTCTTGTTTCGCAAATTAAAAAAAAATATATATTATTTAATATTTACACTTACTCATACAGAACCAGCCGCTTTGGTCTGTAATCGGGCCTAATGTGGCTAAATGTGCCGTGTCTCAGTGCAAATCGGGCCAAATCCGCACATCCAAAGTCTAGCCAAATCTGGCAACCATTACTGGGCCAGAGCTGGCTCACTTTTGGTGAGCCGCTGCCAGAACACAGCCGAGTGAGCCGACACTCAGCCGCATTTGGCCCGATTGCGCTGGCTACCTGGGATCTCTTGATGTTAACAGTGCTACTGATACTTTCTTCTCCACTCTTACATCTTGTTTAGACAGTGTCTGCCCCTTGTCTTCCAGGCCAGCTCGTACCACCCCTTCTGCCCCTTGGCTGTTTGATGTTCTCCGTGAGTATCGTTCTAATCTCAGAGCTGCAGAAAGAGTATGGTGTAAATCACAAAATCCTACTGACCTTAATGTATTCAATCACTCATTTTCATTCTCTGCTAATGTCTCCACTGAAAAGGACATACTATCACAACAAAATAAAAAAAATTGCCTAACTCTCGCATGCTCTTTAAAAAAAATTCCTCCTTTCTTTGTCCTCCTCCTCCCCCTCCTTCATCAACTCTAACAGCTGACGACTTTGCCACATTCTTCATTAATAAAATTAAAACCATCAGTGCACAATTTTCCACACCACAATCTGTCAAGCACATCTTACCACCAAACATACACTCGTTTTCCCTCCTTCTCATCCACTCTCTGAGGCCGAAGTCCTCTAAACTTCCTCTTTTCCATCATCCTACTCGTTTGCTTGATCCTATTCCATCTCATCTCCTTCAAGCCATTTCTCCTGCCATTGTTCCTGCACTCACTCAACATCGTTAACACATCCCTTCACACTAGTGTTTTTCCCTCAACATTTAAACAGGCTCGTATAACCCCACTTCTTAAGAAACCCACTCTTAACCCAACTCTTTTAGAGAACTACAGACCGGTTTCCCTTTTTCCTTTCATTGCAAAGACACTTGAGCTAGTTGTGTTCAACCAACTCTCTATGTTTCTTGCACAGAATAACCTCCTGGACAGCAACCATTCTGGCTTCAGAAGTGGGCATTCGACCAAGACTGCCTTGCTCTGAGTTGTTGAAGCCCTAAGACTGGAAAGAGCGGCTTCCAAATCTTCTATACTTATCTTGCTGGATCTGTCCGCTGCTTTTGATACGGTGAACCACCAGATTCTCCTGTCTACCCTATTGGAAAATGTCATCTCAGGAACCGCACGCCAGTGGTTTGAGTCTTACCTCTCAGATAGGTCCTTCAAGGTATCTTGGAGAGGTGAGGTGTCCAAGTCGCAACATCTAGCTACTGGGGTGCCTCAGGGCTCAGTTCTTGGACCACTTCTCTTCTATGTCTACATTCTACATGGCATTACTAGGTTCTGTCATTCAGAAACATGTTTTTTTCATATCACTGCTATGCTGATGACACTCAACTCTACCTCTCATTCCATCCTGATGATCCGACGATAGCTGCTCGCATCTCAGCTTGTCTAACAGACATTTCTTGTTGGATGATGGACCATCACCTTCAACTCAACCTGGCTAAGACAGAACTGCTTGTGGTTTCAACAAACCCATCACTTTATCAAAATGTCACCATCCAGTTAGGCTCATCAACCATAACTCCTTCAAAAACAGCTTGAAAACTTGGAGTTGTGATTGATGATAAGCGGAATTTCTCAGACCACATTGCTAAACTGCCCGTGTTCCTGCAGATTGCTTTATTCAACATCAGGAAGATCAGGCCCTTTCTTTCAGAAAATACTTCACAACAAGCTCTTGTTCTGTCCAGGCTGGACTATTGCAATGCTCTCTTGGCAGGTCTTCCAGCCAGTTCTATCAAACCTTTACAATTAATCCAGAACGCGGCAGCAAGATTCATTTTTAATGAGCCAAAAAGAATGCACGTCACACCTCTGTTTATCAATTTGCACTGGCTACCAATAGCTGCTCGTATAAAATTCAAGGCATTAATGTTTGCCTACAAAACCACCACTGGCTCTGCACCCCTTTACCTAAATTCATTACTTCAGACTTATGTGCACTTTAGAAGCTTGCGTTCTGCAAGCGAACGACACATTATTGTGCCATCTAAAAGAGGCACAAAATCACTTTCACTGACTTTTTAATTAAATGTTCCCTCCTGGTGGAATGACCTGCCCAACTCAATCCGAGCAGCTGAGTCCTTAGCCATCTTCAAGAAACAACTAAAAACACATCTGTTCCATCTTTATTTGACCCTCTAACTCTAGCAATTTCTATTCTATTTTAATTCTACTTTTTCTATTTATCATCTTTTTTATTTAAAAAAAACACTAGCTTTCTATTTTTTTCTATTCTATCTACTTGTTTTTCTTTGTGTGTGTGTGTATGTGTATATATATATTTTTATTTTTTGATTGCTTCTGTTGCCCTCATTTGTAAGTCGCTTTGGATAAAAGCGTCTGCTAAATGTAAAGTACCACCTCTTTATTAACATGAATCATTCTTATGTCTGTTTCTAAACAATAAACATCTAATGTCTTTTGTGCCTTTAATGGAATCCACTCTGATGTGGTGAAATAATCTCTTTCCTTTCTAACATATAGTTCAATCTACACACAATCATACGTTCCATTAGTTTACACAAATTTGACGTTAATGCTATAGGTCTATAACTTGCAGCATTATGCTTGTTCTTAGCTGGCTTTAAAACAGGAATAATAACCCTGTGTTTCCATGAAGAAGGAAGTCTCCCTGATCTCCACACTTTATTAAAAAGACGCAATGAAAAGTTCAGAGAAAAAACAGATACATTTTTGATCATCGTATAACATATCCTTTCCTGGTGAAGTTTTTTTTTTACTCTTCCAACAGCTCTCTTTAATTCATTTAGTGAGAATTCCACATCAAGATGTTCATTAGAAGGCCGTTTCTCCATCCTAACATTTGGATGTTCCTTTATACCTTGTTCTCTATTTATTTAAATTTCTTCTGATATATTATTATTGCTATATGTACTTTAACAAACCATACTGGGAGCTTCTTCTTCTGAGGTTTGATTATGGGTTGGCAAACAGCTTCATGGTGCATTACCGCCAGCAGTTGAATGGAGTGTGGAGCACCAATGTGAAAATAAAATAAAATAAAACAATGTAAATATGTAATTATCTTTGCTATTGATTATTTTGATTCCACACACGTGACATTAAGGAATTCTCTAATGTGTAACCTCTCGTTTTTAGCCAACAGATTTTTTATAGTTACTTTTAAATTATATTAATTCTTTTAGTTTTTATTTGCTTTCAATTTTGACTGTTATTCTGCGCAGTCCAATAAGTGTGTTATCCAGGATGCTCTGTTATTTGACATAAATTTGCATTCACCTTATTCTCTGTAATCCTGTGATTATTTACATTTCCCTGCATCTTATATAAATGCCTCCACTTTCTTCCCCCATTTAATAATTGCAGATTTATTAATACGCTTCTTGACTTAGGAGGTCAATAAATCAATGTTAAAAGCCAAAACAATTCTCAACAGCAGCCACAAATCACTGCAAGCAGATTGAGAGAAAGGTTACTCACTCACTAACTCAAACAGAGAGACAGACAGAGAGAGGCTTGCTGCATAGCAGTGGAATTGAGCTGCAGCCCTCAGTCTCCAACACAGGTTTTCCTGCAACATGCAAATCTCCAAGAAGAAGACACAGGATCAAATGCCAAACAGATCAGGCCTATTGTCAGAAAAAAGCAAAACAAGTAAATATTCCAGATGTGAAGCAACAGCCATGTTCTCACATGTGAAGTGATGTAATCAATGCTATTTTTAACATCTTGCACCATGAGCTATTTTGAGGAAAAAAAGAAACTTCAAAAATGTCCATTTCTGTTTCATTCCATAATTAGCACTGTATTGCTTGTCAGAATTAGTTCTATTGAGCAAATGTCACATAACAACACAAATAATATTATATAAAATGCTATTAAACAAATTAATATTATTGCCTCTAATTCACTGAACTCAACTTACTTTCACTTTTGTACAAAGACATTTTATCAAATTATATTCTGTTGTGTTACACAAGGAAGGAAAGTCATACAGGTTTGGTATGGTATTATACAAGAATGAGTAAATCTCACTCATTTTTGGGTAAGCTATCCCTTTCTTTATGACTTAAATTACAACATGCAGACTTCAGTTTTAAGTGTGTGCTCTTAATGTACCTTTAATGTGCTTTGCACATGTTTACACCTTTAATAACACTGTAATATCTTTAATTACATTAACAAACATTATATAATGTTGACAATATTAGTTACAATACATTCAATATTCTGTCATGAATATTTATTACAAAATCATATCTTCGCATTTCATTATTCATAAAATACTGATCTTCAGAATTTAGTATTTTTTGTTCATTACTAATAGTTTATATTTATTGTAAGCTATTGGAAAATGATATGTTATAAATGATATGAAATCAATGTAAAGTCAGCACACCTGAAATGAGGATAGGTGCAAAAAGTTGAATCAAAAATAAGTAACGAACCCGCACACTATCAATAATTGCTAATTCTTAAACTTTATTAAACGCAACGTGCAGTAAGCTATTTTCAGTGAATGTGCAAGACTTCTGATTCATAACTGTAAGAAAAACAAGGTGCAGCAAACGGTCAAACTATTTGCTTTACAAGACAGTGTGTTTATTATTAGGACGATAAATTAGAATAATATGGTGACAAATACCAGTTTGCAATATCAAGTAGCATAAAGGAACTGCTTTTGTAAAGCTAAAATAACTGGAAGCATAATGAGTCCGTAAGTCTTGCACACTCAAGCCACAAATGGTCGCGCCCTGTCCTGTTAAAAACAAGGCACAGAAGGTCACAGTAATGATGTTACTACAGTTTTTGTTTGCCATAATGACTCATTTTCAAGATTTTTTTTTTGCACATGTATTTCAATTCTATTCTATTTTAATTCTACTTTATCTATATTTACCTTCTTTGTGTGTGTGTGTGTATAATATATGTATGTAGTGTGTGTGGTTTATATTAGTATATAATATATATCTAGATATATGTAATATATGTTATTAATATATATAATATATAATATATATATATATATATATAATTGGGTGTGTGTGTGGTGTGGGGTGTGAATATATGTTATATATATATCGATAATATATATTGTATATATGTGTGTAGTATAAGTTATATGTGTACTATATATATATATATATATATAGATATCTATATAATATATATAATATATATATAATATAATGTATATATGTGTATGTGTATAAACTATATATACATTGTGTGTGTGTGTGTGTGTGTGTGTGTGTGTGTGTTATATATGTATATATATATATATTATATGGATATCTGTGTGTATGTATAAGTGTATAGTGTGTCGTATATAATATATATATATATCTATATATATATATGTATGTGTGTGTATGTGTGTGTAAGTATATATATATATATATATAAAAAAAAAAATATATATATATATTGTGTGTGTGTGTGTGTATGTATATATATACACCTTGCTACGTGTACCGTGTTAGGCTAACAGAGCACTGTCATTTGCACTTATATATTGTTGCTCCTTTTGTTAGTTTTGACTGCTTTTATTGTCCTCAGTTGTAAGTCGCTTTGGAAAAAGTGTCTGCTAAATGACTAAATAAATAATCAAAATTTCAAATATTTAAAACTCTGTCAACATTCATAAATGTAATGAATTTGTAAACATTTTCATATAAACTGAGTATATATATTTATATATATCCTTTATGTGAAATATCTTATTCAGGTCAGTAATAAATAAACAATAACATGCATTTGTATGATCCCTCTTATTTTGCTAAAATAATTAACATTTTGCAGATTCTGCAAGGTGTATGTAAACTTTTGACTTCAATTGTATATATATATGACTGTATTTTTGTTTTAATAATGATATGTATCTTTTGGCTGTATTTTATGAAGTATAAAGCTATTGCTGCATGTTTGCAGTGCAGCCAAATTACTTTGTAAAAAAAAAAAAAAAACTTAAGTTGCAAACTGAATGATGCTATAATTATTAATCTTTGGCCCTATTAAGAAACAAACAAGTCTATCAATGCAGGGGTAATTACTTCAACAGGTCCACATGGTGTAGCATATGCTTCATTCAAAAAGGAATAGCAACAAGGGGGTTAAATGAAAGCACAGTGTTGATGACACTGTACAGTACTACAGTACTTATTTTACAGCATTGTGCCTGAACATTAGTCCAATGGCCTGCAACATTATGTGCACAAAATAAATCACCCACAAGTCTAGGTGCATACCAAACACAACAGGACATGCATGAGCAGATACATTTGGATGCTATACAGTTTTCTTTTTCATCATAGATTATTCATTCAGTGACCAATTCCTATATAATTGTTCTGTATATAACATTTTAAATGTACTGGTAATGAATGGGGAAAAGAAAAACTATTACATTTGTTGCATTACACACTAAACAGAGTTAAATCTTTCAAATAAAGTGCTTTTAATGAAACTGCTTATAAATCAAACACATGGAACCCCACAAGGCTCCATTTCTTTGTATTACAGATGCAGCAGATGTCTAGTATCTCAGGTGTCAGGTATCTCAGGTTCAGTAGTATCTGGTGCAATGCCGAAAGACAGGTCAGAAAACTCCCTCCAGAGCTGTTTAAACACTGTTAGCATGTCAATCCAACCAATCGCTCATATCCTCCACCTCATTCCTCTTCTCCTTTCCTCTCTGATGAATAATCTTCCCCTCTATGTGAACTCCGTTGATAATACAAGGCTTGCAGTAAGAGCTCATTCATCAGACCGAGCTGCAAGCCGCAGCAGTCTGCAGTCTGACTTCCCTGTAAGCTTACTTTACTTGGTGTATGCTTTTGCGTATGAATGCACAGCTGAGTTGATTCGTTTGCATACCCCATTCGGCTCTTAAGTTTATAAACACCTTGCATTATTATTTAACACTTCTTATAGCAGCCTATTGCCATTCAGAAGCTGTTTATGTATTTCCACAAAATAAAATTGTAACAATTTACACCGATCATCCTGTTTAAAAAAGTTGACATCCTCTTAGTTCTTGACATATTGTGTTGCCTTCCCTTTTGGAAAGAGCTCAAATGTGTAGAAGATGCTTGAAAATCAAAGTACACCAAGAATAAAAATGCACCTTTTTTTTCAGAACAGGGAGCAGCTCCACTCATGCACCCTGTCAATGACTATTTGTGTTTTGTGTTTTGTGTGCTACAAAACACAAAACACAAATAGTCATTGAACCAAAGGGTTGTAAATATATATATATATACACACACACATATATACGTTTACAACCCTTTGGTTCAATGACTATTTACACACACACACACACACACACACAGACACACACACACACACACACACCACACAGGTCTGGTCAGCTATCTTTGTGGGGACTCTCCATAGGCGTAATGGTTTTTATACTGTACAGAACTGATTTCTATTGCCCTACACCAACCCTACCCCTAAACCTACCCCTCACGGGAGACTTTCTGCATTTTTAGATTTTCAAAAAAACTTAATTCTTTGTGTTTATTAGCTTGTTTACCCGTGGGGACCTCAAGTTAGGTCCCCACAGTGACAAGTCCCCATGAGTCTGTGTGTAGTCGGGTTTAAGTCCCCACCAGGATATATAAACCAGTACACACTCACACACACACACACACACACACAGACAGACACACACACACACACACACCACACACATATATGCTTGTGCAGTCAGTTTCAGCTAAGGATCAGCTAAGATATGGAATAATGACAGTTTAGTGATAATAAAACAAAATGATAATGTAATTCATGCTTATTTGATAAACTTTGTGTGTAAAGTTTTGCTGTTGGAAGAAAGACATTACATATAGGCTACAACTGCAGTACACAGGAGATGCACGACAAGATGCTTACTAGAGCGTCAGGACTGAAACCCACTGTGTAACAGAATAGTTTAATGTGTTTAGAGGATATAAATTCTTATTAGCGCTTAAGTTCACAATACATGTTTCCAGCTGTTTTAAAGCATCTGTCATGCGCTCCTCTAAAATCAATGTGACACTCTAAAGTCCCACGTTGCCACTTCATGACGTCCATTATTGAGTTGAATTGCCTCTCAATCTGATTTGGCAAATAAATAAACTTGCCTAATTATTTTAAATGCCACATTTTCAATGTAAATAAGCACACACAAATTCTGATTAGTATGCTGTGTTAGAAGAGAAGCAAGGGAATTGTCAGGAATCAATAGTCTGTTTCCTAACCTGCCTAATCTAGATCCACTCAAGCGTTACGATGGAGACCTAAAGGCACAAGGATTCACACTTCAGTGTTCTGTAAAATCCTTTTATTTTATTTATTTATTTATATTATTTTTGTCAGTTTTATATTGTTTGCACCATTGTCTTGACTAAATTTATATCTACATAAGGCAAAAAACAAGTAATCAAGCCCTTAATGGAATTTGCAGCCGCCACTAAATGATTCACACATGCCAATAAATCTGTCCAAAAATTGTTTAAAAGAGACAGCAGCCGCAATCAGTGTGTCAGCTTGAGGAATAGACAAAATGCTCAAATGTGAGCAATAATCTAATGTTCGGCCATGATTTGTTTGTGCAACAGTGCAAGACATTATTCATAGCTATTGTTGTTGCTTTTCTGTATGAAAATAGACATATAAACATAATGTAAAGCCTTCATGTTCTTTTTTATTTTTCATTATATTTATTTTACAGACTTATTTAATATCCTTTAAGAATAGGAATGATATATTCTCCAAAATCCCTGCTTTATTGGGTCATTTTGACTTTCAAAATGCCTGGCATTTATTTATTTCAATGAAAATTTGAAAATAAAATGCTCATGGATATTTACTGGGATGATCAATTGTCAAATAATATAAGCAATTTAAGATTATACATCATTTCTATTTGTGGTAAGAGGTGGGGATCCTCTTTCAAACCTCTTTTTAAAAGACAGAAAAGGAGGATTCAAAAGGAAAAAGGAAAGAATCCATCAAGACTATATTAATCGAATAAAGTCCTGATGCTGAAAGGTTGAATAACAGACATCAATCTGTTACTGTTTTGTTTATGGTCTTTATATTCTCTTGTATGCAGATGAGAGAGATGCATTAGGCAATCATTTTATTTTATTATGAAAGCTAAGGTAAAACTTTTTTTTTAAACTACTACAGGTGCAACGAACTTTATGAACAGAAAGGATGATAAAAAAAACAACATGAGGTATATCGAGTGAATAGAAGGACAAGTAGCTCAATAGCGTCACCTTATGGTTGATAGTAATTATTATTTTTTAATTATTAGGTTAAACGTGAAGCCAAACTGACTTCACTCATTAAGAACAAAGACAAAAACAAGAAGAGTCGTCTCATTTATAATAACTAATTCAGCTGCATTACACTGACATAAGGCCAATGGATATGAATAATTCTAATGCAATTAATATTAAATTAGAAATATATAATGATGATGCATTACATTTACAACAAGATTTACATTGGTATTTTTAAAAAATACCCATTTAATAATATTAAAAAAGTAATCACACACACAGTGGATTACAGTAACTTCAAACAATTAGGATAAATTAGAAACCCAACAAAGGTCATTCCTATCGTACACAGCATAATCAAATATTGTACAACATATGATACATGTGCAGCGGTAGATATGGACGTTTGTATAACTCTTTTTCTGGCTCAGCCATACTGTAACGCTGGAAAATAATCTTCACGTGTTGAGTGTAGGTTTACCTGCTGGGTTATTTCTGTCTGCAGCTGGGGAAAACTGGCTTCAATTTATAGATATTAATGGGGTCGTTCTGTTTTTGGCACTTTTGTGACAGTTTAGTTTGCTGGTTGATATTGAGGATTTCAGGATAGATGCTGTTACCAGAGGTGGCTACAGAGAATAATTTAAGCAGATTCATTTATAGTAAATCTACTGAATAATTTAATGTAAAGCACCTCCTCCTCTTTCTCTCTGTTTAGACTCCTTCCATGAAAAAGGTTCCAGTATGCTACTAGTATGGCTAATGGCTGTTGTGCAAATCGGGCATATCATGAACTACTGGCTCACTGACAAATGATTGTCAGAATCAGGAGATGTCAAATGGGCAGTTGTAGCCTAATGTGTTACCAAATATACTGATTATTTTTGTGCTTCTTTTGTTTTCCCCTCATTCATTTTCAATATTACAAATCTCAGATATAAGATTGTTTATTCATTGCCATCTAGTTTGCTAAAGTGTCTTCTAACGTACAAACCCAATTCCAAAAAAGTTGGGACACTGTACAAATTGTGAGTAAAAAAGGAATGGAATAATTTACAAATCTCCTAAACTTATATTTTATTCACAATAGAATATAGATAACATATCAAATGTTGAAAGTGAGACATTTAGAAATGTCATGCCAAATATTGACTCATTTTGGATTCATGAGAGCTACACATTCCAAAAAAGTTGGGACAGGTAAGCAATAAGAGGACCAATTTGCAACTTATTAGGTCAATTGGCAACATGATTGGGTATAAAAGAGCCTCTCAGGTGGCAGTGTCTCTCAGAAGTCAAGAGGGGCAGAGGATCACCAATTCCCCCAAAAATAATGAAAAATAGTGGAGCAATATCAGAAAGTTTCTCAGAGAAAAATTGCAAAGAGTTTGAAGTTATCTTCATCTACAGTGCATAATATCATCCAAAGTTTCAGAGAATCTGGAACAATCTCTGTGGGTAAGGGTCAAGGCCGGAAAACCATAATGGATGCCCGTGATCTTCGGGCCCTCAGACGGCACTGCATCACATACAGGAATGCTACTGTAATGGAAATAACAACATGGGCTCAGGAATACTTCCAGAAAAACATTGTCAGTGAACACAATCCACCATGCCATTCGCCATTGCCGGCTAAAACTATAGGTCAAAAAAGAAGCCATATCTAAACATGATCCAGAAGCGCAGGCGTTTTCTCTGGGCCAAGGCTCATTTAAAATGGACTGTGGCGAAGTGGAAAACTGTTCTGTGGTCTGACGAATCAAAATTTGAAGTTCTTTTGGAAAACTGGGACGCCATGTCATCCGGACTAAGAGGACAAGGACAACCCAAGTTGTAATCAGCGCTCAGTTCAGAAGCCTGCAACTCATGGTATGGGGTTGCATGAGTGCGTGAGGCATGGGCAGCTTACACATCTGGAAAAGCACCATCAATGCTGAAAGGTATATCCGAGTTCTAGAACAACATATGCTCCCATCCAGACGTCGTCTCTTTCAGGGAAGACCTCGCATTTTCCAACATGACAATGCCAGACCACATACTGCATCAATTACAACATCATGGATGCGTAGAAGGATCCGGGTACTGAAATGGCCAGCCTGCAGTCCTGATCTTTCACCCATAGAAAACATTTGCGCATCATAAAGAGGAAGATGTGACAAAGAAGACCTAAGACAGTTGAGCAACTAGAAGCCTGTATTAGACAAGAATGGGACAACATTCCTATTCCTAAACTTGAGCAACTTGTCTCATCAGTCCCCAGACGTTTGCAGACTGTTATAAAAAGAAGAGGGGATGCCACACAGGGGTAAACATGGCCTTGTCCCAACTTTTTTGAGATGTGTTGATGCCATGAAATTTAAAATCAACTTTTTTTTCCCTTAAAATTATACATTTTCTCAGTTAAACATTTGATATGTCATCTGTTGTTGGATTCTGAATAAAATATTGAAATTTGAAACTTCCACATCATTGCATTCTGTTTTTATTCACAATTTGTGAAAGTACAAAAAAGAGTGCAGTATATCAGAACATTTACATGAATATAAATGAAAACACATTGCCGGGATCCTGCCCTGAGAGTCGTGTCAGTCTTGTCTCTGTTCAATGTTTCTTTGTTTTGTGTCTGAGCACATGGCTCTGTCTCTGTTTGTTGCTTGCCATGTGCTCCTCTTGTCCCACCTCCTTGTTTCCCCTGCTCACGCCCCCTTGTTTAGTCCTTGGTTTCATCCGAAAGCTCTAAAATGCTGCCTTCGGAGGCAGCATTCCAAGGCAGGAATCCAAATTCTGCTTTACTTCCTGTCTCCGGAGGAACCTTCTTCTGATCTAATTCTGAAGGCAGCATAGATGTATCCTTCGCTGCCTTTGATATCCCACAATCCTGTGCGTTCCATTCCGTGACGGTTAAGCTAAAAAATAAAGATGGCGTCTGAAAGTTGCGTTGGGTGGTCAGTTTGTGTAAATGTATATTTCTGACTAACTTTTTGCACTTTTGATGTTATTTCTAGCGAGAAATCCGTATTATAGTAATTAAATATTCGTTTAGTTATCACAAAAACTCGTTCTATTTTGTTGTAGATCATTAAACCGTTACGCTGCCTCAGAAGCCTGTCCGAAATCAGTTTCATGAGGTGCCTTCGTGCAAAAACGCTGCCTGCAAAGTCATTGCCTCATACGCCACCAAGTTAGCTGCCTAAGTTTGTTCACCTGATCCTCGTGTGCTCTGCTCCTTTATATTGTCTTTCCCTTGTGTCTCTGCTGGTTCCTTGTGGTGTTTTCCTGTTCTTTGTCCAGAAATTATCCTTTGATCTTGCTCTAGTGCTTTTTGATCTCGTATCCAGTAATATTGTATCCTTGTTTCTATTTTGTTTTCTCTAGTCCTGTCTTGCTCTAGTTTTTGATTTTGTGCATTCTAGTCTAGTTTAGTTTCTTCTTCGATTTAGAATTTCATTTTCATTCTGTTTTTGCAGTTCCAGTTCCTTATTGGACCTTAGCTCTTTTGTTTTTACTTTTTAATTCTCCTTTGGCTAGCTCTGGTTATTCTTTGCTTTTTCCTTTTGTCTCTTTGGCCATTGCTCTTATCTGTTTTTGTTCTCTTATTCGTTTGTTCTCTTATTTCGTGTCTTCTTGTTGTGTTGTCTTGAGTCTCATCGTGTTTGGTCCTGTCCTGTCCTGTATCTCTAACTCTCAAGTATCTAGCCTTTGGTTGTGTGAGCCACCACCTGGCAGCAAGAGTGGTGCTACATCTGTGATCTACATCAAGCTATGGGTTTCCTGTGTTCCTGTCTAGTCTTTTCTCTTGTGCTCAAGTCCGTTGCCAAAGTGGACCGTCTCGGTGGTCATCACTCCAGCCTGTTGTCTGCCCTGCCCCACTGTTTGGACTGTTTCACGCCTCACTCTCCTTGCTTTCTCTACTGTCTTGTTAATAAAACCCCTTGTCTGCTCATTTGCATCTGGGTCCCATTTCTTGCAGAACCCTGACACATATAAATGCAAGCAACTATCTACGGTGTCACAGAATGGCCTGTGTGAGTGTGCTGTCATAAATCTGTCACAGAATATTCAAAGCTCTTGTGTTTATATATACAGTATATACAGTTTACAGTAAGTGTTCTGTAGTACAAAGGAAATGGGCCACTGCAAACAATGGCGTATACATTTGATTTCTGCCTAAAACAATACAATTGGTGAAAAAAAATCCCAAGCTACAAGGACCAAAATATCAGATGCTATTATAGAGCACATATAAGCAACCAAATAGCAATGGCTTGTAATAAAGGCCTTAGCATTTGCACAGACGTTTTTAAGTAAATGTAAAAATTAGTGCTGTCAAACGATTAATCGTGATTAATCACTTCCAAAATAAAAGTTTTTGTTTGCATAATATACAGTATGTGTGTATACCGTGTATATTTAAAAACACACACATGCATGTATATAATTAAGAAAAATATGTTATGTTTATATATTAAATATATTTATATATAATATAAATTATATATAAATATATACATGTAAATACTTGTAAATATTTTCAAAATATATACTGTATGTGTTTGTATTTATATATACGTAATAAATATACACAGTGCACGTACATATATAATGTAAACAAAACTTTTATTTTGGATGCGATTAATCGCGATTAATCATTTGACAGCAGTAGTAAAATCTACAATTATATTAATTAATTTTACACACTATTGATCAAAGTAAGTGACATAAATTGCGATTTCACAATTTTCATGCAGAATAATAAAGGAAATGAAAGTTAAAGAGAAAATAAATCAATAAAAATGAAAAAAGGTATAGTTTCAATGCAAGTTTTTTTTTTTTTTTACCAAATCTCATTGTTCACATTTTAAACTACATTTGAGATTAAAATGTACAATTTGAGATTTGCATTTGGTAACATTGTAAATGAGCCCTATAGCAATCTTTTGCAACAAATTAATCAGAGAACTGATGTTGGCTCAGGTAACAGATTTGGCTACCTGTATCTTATATGAGTTACAACAGTGGCCTGCAGGAAGAGGAGCTGAACATGTACATGGCTCCTGGTGATGGGCCTGCAGGAAGAGGTGTGTTAAATGACAAACGTCACAAATGTGTGATTACATACTGACTTCATTTCTGTCAGCCTCAGGTTGTGGATGTTACTACTAGGTACACACACACAAACACAAACAAATTTCCAGTGATTACTGTGAACTTATTATTTTGCTTATTATTAAAACTAGCAGGTGACGTATTTAATAAAACGTATTACTGACGTCTTCAGAAATAGTTTAGCTTCTGCTCTTGACATTTGTATGTTACAAGCTAGTGAGAATATTTACAAGATCATATCTGCTGTCCTTTTGGAAATGTCATAGTGTGTTGTGTAGTTCAGGGTTTCTGACCAAAACTTGATGTCAAACGCGCTTTTTCATGATTTAAGTCATATGACAAAACTGTAGGCTAAATGAAATCGGTTATACAGGTCTAGGCCTACTCTATCATAGCCTACCAAATAATTTTGTGGAATTAAAAAAAACAAAACAAAAAAAAACATTCTTGTAGATTTGTAATACCGTAAATGAACAGTGCTTATCGTTTGCATTTATATGTCTTAATTATTTTCTATTTTCTATTAGCTTTTTATTGATCTCTGGCACCACCGCATGGAAGCAATGCTGAATGATTTTAATATTTTGGGAGACACTATTGCTTCTAGTAAAATTGTTAATATGTTTAGAAGCATTAACAATATGTGACTAGTTCAGTGTTGTTTCATGGAAACAGTAAGTGCTAGACAACTCTATATGTGTGTACAGTTTATATATAGTGGCTTGGAAAAGATTGAAGGACATCAGTAAAATCTCTCTTAGCCCCCACTAGTCACTAATCTCAAATCTATAAAGTTTTGCTGGGTGCTGTGCTATAATAACTCCTACAAATACATTATATACACTATAAACACTTTAAAAGAGACGACAGACATGTAGATGTTTGTGAAAGATGCTTTCTTTCTCTGTTTTGGAGGGATGATCATTTTTAAATGATACTTTATTTATTGCATCAAAATTTGTTAATACTTTACTATAGTTAGGGGTGGATAATTTAATCAGTTGTTGATTATTCATGCAACAATATATATATATTACTGTTATAGTTTGTATTAATAACCATTGCAATATAGCTGATAACTTTGTCTAGTGCTCTTATGAATGTTTTTAGCATGATTTGTGAAAATGTAACTACTATACTGAATGACATAGCACAGACTTCTTCTTGGCTAGTGTTTGCGTATGTCACTTATTCTGTAACATACTGTTCTTAATCTCTGTGCTTACAGTTTTAAATGCCACTGTTGACAGCGTTGATAACGTTCGACAATAATATCATTACAGTACCACAACACCCCCCCCCCCTCCAAAAACCCCCCCCCACCAAACACCCAAATGGGGGAAAAAGTATTTTGTCAGCCACCAATTGTGCAAGTTCTCCAACTTAAAAAGATGAGAGAGGCCTGTAATTTTCATCATAGGTATACCTCAACTATGAGAGACAAAATGAGAAAAAAAAATCCAGAAAATCACATTGTAGGATTTTTAAAGAATTTATTTGCAAATTATGGGGGAAAAAGTATTTGGTCAATAACAAAATTTAAACTCAATACTTTGTTATATACCCTTTAATGGCAATGACAGAGGTCAAACGTTTTATGTAAGTCTTCACAAGGTTTTCACACAATGTTGCTGGTATTTTGGCCCATTCCTCATGCAGATCTCCTCTAGAGCAGTAAAGTTTTGGGGCTGTCGCTGGGCAACACGGATTTTCAACTCCCCTCCAAAGATTTTCTATGGGGTTGAGATCTGGAGAATGGCTAGGCCACTCCAGGACCTTGAAAAGCTTCTTACGAAGCCACTCCTTCGTTAACTGGGCGGTGTGTTTGGGATCATTGTCAATGCTGAAAGACCCAGCCACGTTTCATCTTTCAATGCCCTTGCTGATGGAAGGAGTTTTCACTCAAAATCTCACGATACATGGCCCCATTGATTCTTTCGTTTACACGGATCAGTCGTCCTGGTCCCTTGCAGAAAAACAGCCCCAAAGCATGAAGTTTCCACCCCCATGCTTCACAGTAGAAATGGTGTTCTTTGGATGCAACTCAGCATTCTTTCTACTCCAAACACGACAAGTTGAGTTTTTACCAAAAAGTTATATTTTGGATTCATTTGACCATATGACATTCTCCCAATCCTCTTCTGGTCATCCAAATGCTCTCTAGCAAACTTCAGACGGGCCTGGACTTGTACTGGCTTAAGCAGGGGGACACGTCTGGCACTGCAGGATTGAGTCCCTGGCGGCGCAGTGTGTTAATGATGGTAGCCTTTGTTACTTTGGTCACAGCTCACTGCAGGTCATTCACTAGGTCACCCCGTGTGGTTCTGGGATTTTTGCTCACTGTTCTTGTGATCATTTTGACCCCACGGTGTGAGATCTTGCGTGGAGCTCCAGATCGAGGTAGATTATCAGTGGTCTTGTATTTCTTCCATTTTCTAATAATTGCTCCACAGTTGATTTCTTCACACCAAGCAGCTTACCTATTGCAGATTCAGTCTTCCCAGCCTGGTGCAGGTCTACAATTTGTTTCTGGTGTCCTTTGACAGCTCTTTTGTCTTGGCCATGGTGGAGTTTGGAGTTTGACTGTTTGAGGTTGTGGACAGGTGTCTTTATACTGATAACGAGTTCAAACAGAGGCCATTAATACAGGTAACGAGTGGAGGGCAGAGAAGCCTCTTAAAGAAGAAGTTACAGGTCTGTGAGAGCCAGAAATCTTGTTGTTTGTAGGTGACCAAATACTTATTTACCGAGGAATTTACCAATTAATTATTTAAAAATCCTACAATGTGATTTTCTGGATTTTTTTTCTCATTTTGACTCTCATAGTTGAGGTATACCTATGATGAACATTACAGGCCTCTCTCATCTATTTAAGTGGGAGAACTTGCACAATGGTGGCGGACTAAATTACTTTTTGCCCCACTGTATATATGTGATGTTGTATATTTTTTTGCGTTTCCCTTACTGAATGTTGTATCCTGTCAGCAATAACCTGTCCGTGGGCTTTTTTTGATTACTGTCAGTTGAAGTGTCGGCGATGCAGTGTTGCCAGATATTGCTATTAAAACAAACAAAAACCGAAAAATAAATAAAATAAACCGAAATTATTTCCAATAGTTTGCAAATAAGATAAGATAAAGGTATCGCTGACTCTAAACTGCAACTTCCTATTTTATTAACTTTCTAAAGTGTCAAATTACTAAATTGAAATTATGAGATAAAAAGTTTGAGATAAAAAGACTGTTATTTGTACTTTAAGAGTAAAAATGAAATCACAGCTGAGTCTACCAGAAAGCCAGAGACTCTTACAGCAGGCCTGCCTATATAGGAGAAAGACTAATATATGGACAAAGTAGCATATGAACTGACTACCAAAACATGCCATTTTAGTCCTTGTGGGCTTTTTGGGAAATGTGTTATCAAATGTTTTAAAGTATAAGTACAAATTAATGTTTGTAATTATTTATAGCCTACATATGAATCCAAAGTCCCAAACAAAACAGAGAGTTGGACAATGTTTATTTAGAAAAACGAGTGATTTATACATTTTTTAATGTTATATTTTGTAATATTGGTGTTGTTTTATTTTTGTACTACAATTTTTTTCTCATCCAATATCTTGAGGATATATATATATACAATTAATTTTTTCTCTGCACACATAAAGTTAATAAATAGTTGGAAGAAAAAATATTTTTTTAGCTATGTAATATATATATAGATATATAATATATATATATATATTAATATAGATATCTATAATATATATATATATATATAATAGCTCTATAATGTAATAATATTACATTCGGCATGATAAAAAAATAACAATTTCACAGTGAGCTGATTCTGATATTTTTTTTAGTTACAACATTACTGTAGTAAAACCATGTTATACTACATTTATACATTTGAAGACGAGCAGAGAGTATAGAATACTAGATAAAAAAATTAGCTAGCTAGAATACATGCATATTAACAGAGTAAACATGAATTAACCATGCGACCATATAATATGATTAAATATTAATAAATATAGGCTACGTCCACACGAGCCAGAGCTTTCCATGTCCGATCTTTTTGTCCCTCGTCTCACGAAAACAGGTGCATTTTAATAAATTAGAATGTCGTGGAAAAGTCATTTATTTCAGTAATTCAACTCAAATTGTGAAACTCGTGTATTAAATAAATTTTATGCACACAGACTGAAATAGTTTAAGTCTTTGATTCTTTTAATTGGGATGATTTTGGCTCACATTTAACAAAAAACCACCAATTCACTATCTCAACAAATTAGAATATGGTGACATGCCAATCAGCTAATCAACTCAAAACACCTGCAAAGGTTTCCTGAGCCTTCAAAATGGTATCTCAGTTTGGTTCACTATTGCTACACAATCATGGGTAAGACTGCTGATCTTACAGTTGTCCAGAAGACAATCATTGACACCTTCACAAGGAGGGTAAGCCACAAAAATTAATTGCCAAAGAAGCTGGCAGTTCACAAAGTGCTGTATCCAAGCATGTTAACAAAAAAGTTGAGTGGAAGGAAAAAGTGTGGAAGAAAAAGATGCACAACCAACAGAGAGAACCGCAGCCTTATGAGGATTGTCAAGCAAAATCGATTCAAGAATCTGAGTGAACTTCACAAGGAATGGACTGAGGCTGGGGTCAAGGCATCAAGAGCCACCACACACAGACATGTCAAGGAATTTGGATACAGTTGTCGTATTCCTCTTGTTAAGCCACTCCTGAACAACAGACAACGTCAGACGCGTCTTACCTGGGAAGAAGAACTGGACTGTTGCCCAGTATCCAAAGTCCTCTTTTCAGATGAGAACAAGTTTTGAATTTCATTTGGAAACCAAGATCCTAGAGTCTGGAGGAAGGGTGGAGAAGCTCATATCCCAAGTTCCTTGAAGTCCAGTGTTAAGTTTCCACAGTCTGTGATGATTTGGGGTGCAATGTCATCTGCTGGTGTTGGTCCATTGTGTTTTTTGAAAACCAACGTCACTGCACCCATTTACCAAGAAATTTTGGAGCACTTCATGCTTCCTTCTGCTGACCAGCTTTTTGAAGATGCTGATTTCATTTTCCAGCAGGATTTGGCACCTGCCCACACTGCAAAAAGCACCAAAAGCTGGTTAAATGACAATGGTGTTGGTGTGCTTGACTGGCCAGAGAATCTGTGGGGTATTGTCAAGAGGAAAATGAGAAAACAAGAGACCAAAAAATGCAGATGAGCTGAAGGCCACTGTCAAAGAAACCTGGGCTTCCATACCACCTCAGCAGTGCCACAAACTGATCACCTCCATGCCACGCCGAATTGAGGCAGTAATTAAAGCAAAAGGAGCCCCTACCAAGTATTGAGTACATGTACAGTAAATGAACATACTTTCCAGAAGGCCAACAATTCACAAAAAAAATTTTTTTATTGGTCTTATGAAGTATTCTAATTTACTGAGATGCACCTGTATCTGCGTCCACACGAAACCACAAAACAATGTAGTATACATGCCAGACCAGCATGTGGCGCTGTAATTCTGCCACAGAGATACTAGTGATGGGAAGTTGGACATTTTCGACTCGGACATTTGAGTCTCGTTCAGCAAAATTTTAGCAAAATATAATTAAAATGTTACGTGTTACTTTCCTAATACGTCTACTACTTACGCAAATGTTAATCACACTACAAACAAAAGTACAAAACTGCTATAAGAAACAGAAACGATTAATTCATTGTTTACCTGGGTCTATGATTAGCTCAACTCACCTCTTATCTGACAAGTCTTCGGGTTTGAGTCGTTTACATTTAATTTAAGAGTCAGTGAAAGTGATTTTGTGCCTCTTTGGGATGGCACAATAAAGTATGGAAGCCCATTTCCGCCACGTAAGAAAAAAAAATCATGCCTTAAAAAGTCGAAATTATGACTTGCTTTGTCAAAATTATGAGATAAATCAAAATTATGACTTTACACGTTGAAATTGACTTAACTTTATAAACACATTGGTCACAGGATAGTGACCAATGTGGATAGTGATACCTTCCAAAAGAGGACGATATCCGCCTCGTCATGCCTGGAGCTGATCCGTGGATGAAGCGGAGTCCAGACCGGGGTCGTCACATGTGGTTGCCGCAAGCCCTCCGGACGCTCCTCGCGAATCCGCCGGTGTGTGACGCTGTTTCGTTGTGAAAGCAAAACTACTTTGTTTGGTCTTCCAAAAGAGGACACGACTAGAAATCAGTGGTTAAGTTGTATTTACAACACTGTTCCAGAACACTTCAACCCAATTATTCAGATGTGTGCAGCACATTTTATGGAGGAATGTTTCCTGATCCTGGGAGAGTAGACTACAATGCCGGCTGTTCTGACTCACAGACTGTAAGTTCATTTTTATATTTAAAGAATTTGCCACTCATGATTCAAACGTGAGTTTTTTGGGCAGTGTAGAGTAGCACTTGTTGTTTGTAATTTCTCCGATCAAAAATGCAGACATGGTTTTATGTTTACGCGGCGCGATGCAATGCAACGCGTAAAAAGACAGTATAAGTCATTATAATCCGTAATTATGTCCCCATTGGATGCAACAAACGCCTCATTTATAACGGGTTTTATTGGTTTTGTCTCATCGCTCCGGCCTGACAGGGCATCATCCGTTTAAGGGGCGTAACATTTCCGTCACACGCTTGAGGTATTCAGCCAATCACAACGCACTGGATAGCTGGCCAATCAGAGCACACCTCGCTTTTAAGACCGATGAGCTTTGTAAAAACTACCGTGTTTCCCCAGAAAGCGGAGCATGAGGAGAAACAATAATGTACAGTATGTGGAAAATAAAAAAACCTTAAACCTTAAACTGCATAAACATTTCATTACACCAATTACACAAAATAATGTTCTTTTTAGCAACATCATATCACCCCTTTAAGATCAGTCAGTGCAAGTTTATTTCAGTTGAAACAGCTCAGAATTACATTTTAGTCTGGGACTAACCGTGAAACCGGGGGTAAGTGTATCAGCAATCATAAATCAAAGAAGACATTTCTTAGAAATATATTTTACCTAGGTGATGAGGATCACTCAGTTGCTTTGTGTCAAACTCAAATGCAGTTATGGTTTTTTGACCAAATGTGTGCAAATGTGCATTTGGTCCATCATTAAAACTGCGGCATCATGTTACGTTTTCATCAACATGTTACACAGTTTATTGTAGCTATATGGGAGTTCAGTTTTTTCCTGTTGTAAAATACATTTGGCCAAAATCTCATTTAATAAAAGATGAAATGTATGCACAGGCTATGGCTATGACTAGATGGCAAATGCCCTCTCTCCGGTCCCACATATCTCAGACCTCAAATACATCAAATATTACCCTTCTAGACGTAGTAGTTTCTGCGTAAAGAAATCGCTGTACTTATCAACAAGAAGATCTTTTATTACCCTGCAAGACTTCGTTCAGCTGCTGTGGAACTTCAGTTCAGTCAGTCAAGATAGAGGGGGTGGAGTCATGAGGTTTAACTGACAGTTTGAGCAGATTTAACACGATTTAGTCACAAGCTCTTTTTAATACCTTTCATTAGCTAAATATTTGTAAAACAGACAGACAGAAGTAAGGGAGACCATTGACCAATGTCATGATTTATTAAAAAAAAAGAAGAAAAAAAACACTTCGGAGTGTAAGGGCAAAAAGGGCATGTGCTCTGCCCAGGTTGAGCCCGATGTGGCAGTGCATATATATATATAATATATATATACTCGTTTCAGAATGTCCCATTTATCATTATAGACCACTATCCTGTGACCAATGTGTTTATAAAGTTGTCAATTTCAGTCATAATTTTGACATCTCATAATTTCGACTTTTTAAGGCATGATTTTTGTTTCTTTAGTGGCGGAAATGGGCTTCCATACTTTATTGTGCCATCCCAAAGAGGCACAAAATCACTTTCAGACTTAAATTAAATGTTCCCTCCTGGTGGAATGACCTGCCCAACTCAATCCGAGCAGCTGAGTCCTTCCATCTTTAAAAATCATCTCTTCCATCTTTATTTGACCCTCTAACTCTAGCACTCTCTATTCTAATCTATTCTTTAAAAAGCACTCTCTTTTCTAATTCTATTCTTTAAAAAAAAAAAACTTGTCCCTTTTAGACTCTATTCATTTAACTGCTTGTTTGCTTAAAAAACAACTAACACTAGCTTCTCAAATCTTTTGTATTCTATTTGTTTTCTTTTTATTACACAATTAACAAAAGCAAAAAAGGCCTCTAACACTAGCTTACTCTATTATTTTCTTTGTATTAATAATAAAAAAAACCTTACTATGTGTACTGCGTTAAGCTAACTTGAGACTTGTTATAGCACTTGCGTATCATTGCTCTTTTGTTGATTTTGATCACTTCCATTTTCCATTTTGATCACTTTCCATTTCCATTAAACATTTTGATTAAAACAAATACATTTAAAAAATGCATTGTCTTTTTTCAAGGCTTTTACCATCCTGTTATCATCATGATCCCCCTTTAATAAAATAATGCTAATCCATAATTTTAACACTTCAGGAAGTCACTCCGCAAAAATAAGCATTTTATCTCTTTATACTTGTTAGTAGGAGACAGTAAAACGTGTAACCTGTTTAATCTAGAACACTGCATATTTGTATGCAGCTCATACACAGCTAAATCTACAATTGATAAATGGGTTGCACTTTATTTGACTGTGTCCATGCAATTACAGAGCACTTATCCAACAAAGTAATGAGTAATATAAGGTGGGCTATATATAATATATACATGGGCTAAAGTTAGGTTGAGGGGCATGTTCAGGTTTTGTAACTAGTTATTACCCAGTTATGGTAATTAATTCATGCAGAACAGGACTGTAAATTAGTGCTACTGATACATGTACATTCTTTTGTACCATGGCAAGTAAAATTAATTACTTAATATTCATGTCTATATATGCACAACTAAAATATTTGGCCAAGATTGGCCATGAAAAAAAACCCTTGCTCATATGGTAGCTATCAAATGCTTCAGCATAAGTTATGCCAGTGATTAGTGATATTGAGCGTTGCATCCAAATGTTCATGCAACTATTCAAAATATATGTTATTGCTCACATTTCTCAGACAACTTAACTGATATGTTGACATGATCCCTTGTGCAACAGACCCTTACTCACATTATCTATCAACCTAATCTGATTAATTTGATCGTTCGCGTTTATTCTAAAACCGCGAGTGTAGCGCATTAGCTTGTCATTAGCGTTCCATTCGTGCCTATTGCCGTTTTCTTTCTTTTTTTTCTCTCTCTCTCGCTCCGTTTTTTTCACAAGTTCATCAAACAACTGTGGTAAGTAAGAATCATTCTTCAATCACGGTGAGTAATGGCTTCTTCTCCTGCTATTGTTGTTTGCACCGCTTACCAAATGTATAGTTTATCTCTCTCTGTCGGCGACGAGGAATTCACATGTGATAAATGCAGGGAAATAGTTAGGCTGACAGAGAAGATTTCAGAATTAGAGACACGCATCCAAACTTTAATTGAGGACAGTAAGAATGTGAGGGCTCTAGATTAGGGTGACCATACGTGCCATTTTCCCAGGACGCGTCCTGGCCAGGATTTCTATATTGCCTAAAATATCTAGGTTTTGGCTTTGTTTGCGTGTGCAGACCGATGTATGACATCAAAATACCTTGAGAGCATTTTGAAAGGAACCATCTGTATGGTATTTTGATGTAAATCGGTCTGCACACGCAAACAAAGCCAAATCTTACATATTTTAGGCAATATAGAAATCCAGGACGCTTCCTGGGAAAATGGCACATATGGTCACCTTACCAGATACGTCTTTGAGCGAACTAGCTCAGGGGGTCCCTGACCTTGTTCGTTCCGGTTACAGAGCCTCCGCATCAGGGCGCTGGGTCCTGTGAGCAGCATAGTCGCGGGTCAAAAAAAAACAAAAAAAAAAAAAAAACCGCTCTTGCCGTTCCGATCAAAACATCAAACAGGTTCTCCCCACTCAGTGATGCACCCACTGAGAAACATGATCAAAGTGCTCTAGTTATTGGCGATTCTATTGTACGGAACGTGAAAATAGAGACACCAGCCACCATAGTCCAATGTTTACCGGGAGCCAGAGCGCCTGACATCTTGGCAAATTTAAAAGTGGTGGCTAATGCTAAACGTAAATTCAGTAAGATTGTTATTCACGCTGGCGCTAATGATGTTCGACTTCGGCAGTCGGAGATCACTATAACATTAAAGAGGTGTGTGAACTTGCAAGTATGATGTCAGACATTGTAATATGCTCTGGTCCCCTCCCTGCTTACCGTGGTGATGAGATACATAGCAGACTGTCATCACTCAATGGCTGGATGTCTAAGTGGTGCCCGCAGAATAACATAGGTTTCATAGATAATTGGATGAGTTTTTGTGGCAGACCTGACCTGTTGAAAAGAGATGGTCTTCATCCCTCCTGGGGTGGTGCCGCTCTTCTCTCTAGAAATACGGCACATAAACTTTGAGTTTGTACTTGACTAATTAGGGCCCAGGTCAGGAAGCAGACAGACTGGCTAAACCGACCGTCTGCTAGCCACCTCACGTCACAGAAATCAGTTAATTCTCAACACATAGAAACTCTTTCACCTAGATATCACACTATAGAGATTGTGTCTGTTCCCCGAACTAGAAAATACAAAATAACGTCCAAACCAATTTAAGAGTAACAATTTAATTGATGTTCAACAAATAAAAAACAGATGCAATACGGATAAACAAATGATAAAGCTTGGCTTATTGAATATCAGGTCCCTTTCTACTAAAGCACTTTTTGTAAATTATATGATCACTGATCATAACCTAGATGTGCTCTGTTTGACAGAAACCTGGCTAAAACCTGATGATTACATTATTTTAAACGAGTCTACCCCCAAAGATTACTTTTATAAACATGAGCCACGTCCAAAAGGTAAAGGGGGAGGTGTTGCTTCAATTTATAACAATGTTTTCAGTATTTCTCAGAGGGCGGGCTTCAAGTATAACTCGTTTGAAGTAATGGTGCTTCATATAACATTATCCAGAGAAACAAGCGTTAATGATAAATCCCCTGTGATGTTTGTACTGGCAACTGTAAACGGGCCACCAGGGCACCATACAGACTTTATTAAAGAATTTGCTGATTTTATATCCGAGTTAGTGCTGGCTGCAGATAAAGTTTTAATTGTTGGTGACTTTAATATCCATGTTGCTAATGAAAAAGATGCATTGGGATCAGCATTCATAGACATTCTGAACTATATTGTGGTTAGACAACACGTCTCAGGACCTACTCATTGTCGAAATCATACTCTAGATTTAATACTGTCACATGGAATTGATATTGGTGGTGTTGAAATTATGCAGCCAAGCGATGATATCTCAGATCATTATTTAGTCTTGCGCAAACTTCATATAGCTAAAACTGTAAATTCTACTCCTTGTTACAAGTATGGTAGAACCATCACTTCTACCACAAAAGACTGCTTTGTAAGTAATCTTCCTGATTTATCCCAATTCCTCAGCATATCCAAAACCTCAGAACGACTTGATGATGTAACAGAAACTATGGAATCTCTCTTTTCTAGCACTTTAGACACAGTCTCTCCATTACGCTTAAGGAAGATTAAGGAAAACAGTCTGACACCGTGGTATAATGAGCACACTCGCACCCTAAAGAGAGCAGCCCGGAAAATGGAGCGCAGCTGGTGGAAAACAAAACTAGAGGTATTTCGTATTGCTTGGCGGGAAAGTAACCTATCCTACAGAAAAGCATTAAAAACTGCTAGATCGGATTACTTTTATTCACTTTTAGAAGAAAACAAACATACCCCCAGGTATTTATTCAATACAGTGGCTAAATTTACAAAAAATAAAGCATCAACAAGTGTTGACATTTTCCAACAGCACAGCAGTAATGACTTTATGATACTTTACGTTCCATGCAGCCGTCAGCTTACAGTATCGCATCAGATCGCTTTCTATAGATCCCCTGATGAACAATTCCACTCATTCTCTACTATAGGAGAGAAATAATTGTATAAACTTGTTAAATCATCTAAACCAACAACATGTATGTTAGACCCTATTCCATCTAAGCTCCTAAAAGAGGTGCTTCCAGAAGTCATAGATCCTCTTGATGAAGAGATTATTATTAATTCATCATTGTCATTAGGATATGTCCCCAAAACCTTCAAACTGGCTGTTATTAAGCCTCTCATCAAAAAACCACAACTTGACCCCAAATAACTAGTTAATTACAGACCGATCTCGAATCTTCCTTTTCTGTCCAAGATACTAGAAAAGGTAGTATCCTCACAATTATATTCCTTCTTAGAGAAAAATTGTATCTGTGAGGATTTCCAGTCAGGATTTAGACCGTATCATAGTACTGATACTGCTCTCATTAGAGTTACAAATGACCTGCTCTTATCATCTGATCATGGTTGTATCTCTCTATTAGTGCTATTGGATCTTAGCGCTGCGTTCGACACTATTGACCACAACATTCTTTTGAATAGACTAGAAAACTTTGTTGGCATTAATGGAAGTGCATTAGCATGGTTCAAATCGTACTTATATGACCGCCATCAATTCGTAGCAGTGAATGAAGAGGTATCATATCGATCACAAGTGCAGTATGGAGTACCTCAAGGCTCAGTACTAGGGCCGTTACTCTTCACGCTTTACATGTTACCCTTGGGAGATATCATCAGGAAACACGGTGTTAGCTTTCACGGTTATGCTGATGATACTCAGCTCTATGTTTCTTCGCAGCCCAGCGAAACATACCAATTTGAAAAACTAGCGGAATGCATAGTCGATATAAAAAACTGGATGATGAGTAATTTCTTACTGCTAAATTCTGAAAAAATGTGTTAATTATAGGACCTAAAAACTCTGCATATAATAACCTAGAACACTCTCTAAGACTTGATGGCTGCTCTGTCAATTCTTCATCATCAGTTAGGAACCTAGGTGTGCTATTTGATGGCAATCTTTCCTTAGAAAGCCACATTTCTAGCATTTGTTAAACTGCATTTTTCCATCTCAGAAATATATCTAAATTACGACCTATTCTCTCAATGTCAAATGCAGAAATGTTAATCCATGCTTTTATGACCTCAAGGTTAGATTATTGTAATGCTTTATTTGGTGGTTGTTCTGCACGCCTAATAAACAAACTCCAGCTGGTCCAAAATGCAGCAGCTAGAGTTCTTACTAGAACCAGGAAGTATGACCATATTAGCCCGGTTCTGTCAACACTGCACTGGCTACCTATTAAACATCGTATAGATTTTAAAATCTTGCTTATTACTTATAAAGCCCTGAATGGTTTAGCACCTCAGTATTTGAACGAGCTCGTTACATTATAGTCCTCCACGTCCACTGCGTTCTCAAAACTCTGGCCATTTGATAAAACCTAGAATATCAAAATCAACTGCGGGCGGCAGATCCTTTTCCTTTTTAGCGCCCAAACTCTGGAATAACCTACCTAACATTGTTCGGGAGGCAGACACACTCTTGCAGTTTAAATCTAGATTAAAGACCCATCTCTTTAACCTGGCTTACACATAACACACTAATACGCTTCTAATATTCAAATCCGTCAAATGATTTTTAGGCTGCATTAATTAGGTCAACCGGAACCGGGAACACTTCTCATAACACCCGATGTACTTGCTACATCGTTAGAAGAATGGCATCTACGCTAATATTAGTCTGTTTCTTTCTTATTCCGAGGTCACCGTAGCCACCAGATCCAGTCTGTATCCAGATCAGATGGTCACTGCAGTCACCCGGATCCAGGCCGTATCCTGTCCAGATGGTGGATCAGCACCTAGAGATGACCTCTACAGCCCTGAATGTCAGCGAGACCAGACAACTAGATGAGCCCCAGATACAGATCCCCTGTAAAGACCTTGTCTCAGACGACCACCAGGACAAGACCACAGGAACCAGATGAGTCCTCTGCACAATGTGACTTTGCTGCAGCCTGGAATTGAACTGTTGGTTTTGTCTGGCCAGAGGAGAACTGCCCCCCGACTTGAGCCTGGTTTCTCCCAAGATTTTTTTTTTTTCTCCATTCTGTCACCGATGGAGTTTTTGGTTTCTTGCCGCTGGCTTGCTTAGTTGGGGACACTTCATTTCCAGCGATATTGTTGACTTGATTGCACAGATACTATTTTACTGAGACTGAGCTGGATGATGACATCCCTGAATTCAATGATGAACTGCCTTTAACTGAAAAATGAGTGTTTACCATTGTCACTTTGCATTATTGACACTATTTTCCTAATTAATGCTGTTCAGTTGCTTTGACACAATCTGTATTGTTAAAAGCGCTATATAAATAAAGGTGACTTGACTTGATCGGTTGAACCTGTTGATTCATTTTTCTAAAGCCTGTTATATATGCTTTTAATACCAGCTGATAGAAGAAATCACGAAATATAAATAGGTGTAAAATCACTGCTTTGGTAAATAAAGCATTTGATCCCATACTTAAATGTTTTAAATTTTTATTAAAACACTGAAAAAAAAAAATATATAAATATATACATTTTTTGAAAAGATAAAACATTTCTAATGCTGTCCAGCAGCTATTGTTTGGTGTTTGACTCGGCGCTCTCACAACCTGTGGTGGAAACAAAAAGAAACATTTTGTGCAAAGGGTTTAAACAAGGTTAACCATACAAAATTGTATGACCGTACAGAATCAAAGCCAACTTCATTTAAAATACACACTTCCGGTTTATTTAAAACAGCTTACCAATTCAAATATTCTGGCCATCTGCCAAAGTGGATAAAACAGCAAAAGAATGCAATGTTAAAATGTTTGTGCAGTTGTCATTTTGGGGTAGGCGTCACTCTTTAGCTACCCTAGACGTAAAGAAAATAACTTGAAAAAAGATACAGTATTTTAAAATATAAAATCATTAACGACATGCACTCACCTTCGAGATCACCGGCCATTTGAACTGGCGGTAACCGTGTCGCAGGTATAAAATCCACAAGTTTATATCCCTAGAAAAAGAATGAATTGATTTCAAACCAAAATAAGGAGAGAAACAAAGACATGTATCCAAGCACAGAAAGTGTATAGTCATAAGTGTCTCATGCACCACTGAAACAAAAGACTACTTTTACAACATAAAATCAGATACCGAACCTTACTTAAAACACAGTTGAAAACTTGCTCACTGTGATAGTTCGGCACTCTTGTTTTCACAACCACGAAAACAACCAAGCAACAAAATCTTTACACTGTTACCTAATTGTGATGAGCACAAATAATTCACATGAAAAAAAAAAACAACTAAAATTCTCCTCTTACCTACCAGTCTGGTATGTTAAATACCTTACTTTGGTAGCTGTTTCTCGCTAGTCTTACAACAGCAATCATCTGTTCTCAATAAGACTGCTGGCGATTCCAATAAGCTAGCCTCTCAGCTGGCTCATCCCAATGGCTAGCCTCTCTTCGATGGACCGCTTCTGAAAAGTCTCTTCTCTTTGGCTAGCCTTTAAGCTGGCTCCTCCCGATGGCTAGAATCTTTGCTGGCACTTCATCAGATAGTCTGACCGCTTACGTGCAAGATTGCCTTCAGGCGGCAATTCAGAGTTGCTAAAAATCCTCTCATGGATTTCATTCCCCAGCGGAACTCAAACAAAGAAACATCGTTTGTCCAAGACATGAACCAGGACGTGTGCTAGGCCCAATTATAAATATAAATGAACACGCTAATTAAAGTTTTGCTGAAATCTCGGATTTCTTTACAGGTATTTCACGTGAAACAAACCAGCGTTACTTTAATTATCCAGTAACCCAGGCTAATGAATGCTTTAACCAAAGGTCAAAGTGACTTTAGGGTAAAGCTTTAAATCTACATCGACAAATACCCAACAGCACAATCAATCATTCATGCATCTGGGCGATTATTCACAATGTACCAAATCAAAACACTGACGAATACAATGAAATAAAAAAACTGGAGCGGTTTATTTAATCTTGATTGGTGACTGTTCACATTTTTAAAAAAAAGGAAAAGAAATGTAAAAGAAAAAAGACAGACACCCTACTGGTTCAAGAGAAAAGCCAACAACAATTAAACCCTGCATAAAATCTCATTGGAATGCTTTGCACTTCACAGACAAAAAAGGGAAAACTACAAACTAGTAAATGTCTTCCAGGACAAGAGTACTTTTGAAACGTTCCTTTTTTTTTTTTAAACACCTTCAGACCCCCCACCCCCATTCCCACATGATTTTCCTCCCCTATTGAACACGTTCTCTTCGTATGGCAGACGTTAATATCGCCACCACACTGCTTGGCTGGGCAGATCTAGGTGTAAACCTGCTTGCTTCTCTCCTTTCCCTGTCATCTCTCTCTGGCTCTCCTCTAAGTACTGTGGCCTGTTGGACAATACGGAACATAAATTCAGTTACACTTTGCAACCTTGCTTTGTCTTTATAAAGAGCTGAACTGGAGGGGAATGAGAAGTAGTAGCACAGAAGCAAACCTTCAGGTCAGCTAAGACTGCATGGTTAGGACAATGGGGATGAGTTTGCATGTGCTGCAGCCAGAAGGTTTGGAGAGCAACTCAAAATCAACATTCGTCTTGTGATACTGGATCTTAGCTTTATTAGATTTGAAGGTTTGCTGCTGGATCCCCTGCACTGAAAACTCAATAGTTTTACTAATTTACCGACCAATTGAAGAGTGATTACGGGCTAACATTTGCATTGGTTACGCATCATATGAGATGTTTGGTCATGGATGAGCTAAAAACAAACTCATGGCTAAATTCAGAGGCCTCTTCCATACGTGGGGCAATTCTTACCCTGGAATCTAAAACCTTCGCCCACCAGAGCCTCCTCCATAACCACCACCAGAGCCTCCTCCATAACCACCTATAAAAGAACCATGATTGAGACATCTGACATCTCAAAACATTTCAGCGTGGAATGGAAATGGTCTGAATTCAAATGTACTTATTCAATAACTCTGCAATGTTCACTCACCGCCATATGGGCCACCACCGCTCCTTCCACCACCACCTCCGTAGTTTCCTCCCTTCATTGGGCCGTAGTTGGAGGAAGATTGATTGTTGTAGCTGCCAAAGTCATTGTAGCCTCCACCACCTCCAAAGTTGCCTGCAAAAATACAGCGATTCTTTAAAATCTTATTTGCTACAGAGGCAGCACGGCAGAAGAACTTTACTCGCACATCCTATAACTGAACACAAAGAATAAAAAAAAATAAAAAAAGCAAACCTAGGAGAACAAAAATAAGGTAACTGACCTCCTCCGAAGTTGCCTCCACCACCACCATTGTTGTAGTTATCATAGCCACCGCTGCTGCCACCGTAGCCTCCACCCTGGTTTCCATAGCCACCTCCGCCGCCGCCACCACCTCCGCTGCCTCCTCCATAACCACGGTTGCCACCATAATTAGATCCACCTCCACCATAGCCGCCTGACAAAGAGATGGGAGATAAACATTATCATGGAAACACTGTTGAACGGTCAAGCGTAATTTGAATCACATTCTTAAAATTTTTCTACATACCATTCCCTCCGTAGCCATTATATCCATCGCCTCCACTGTAACCACCTCTTCCTCCTCCATATCCACCTACAAAAGGAAAAACATTTCAAAGTTAATAACTCAAAAGGAACACTGTGGACCAGCAGTTCTCAAAAAGGTGGGTCAGCGTTTTATTGAATTTTTCCTTACATCCTAAATAATAATTTCTAATTATTCCATGATGAAATATACATAGTACAAAGTGGATTAATCTAACCACTTTGGGATTGATACAATTATGCACATTTAAGGATGTCTGCATAATTTGTAAATTTTATGTTTAGTGAGGTACGGACTTTGAGAATCTCTGTGATAGACCACTACAAACTATAAAACAGAAATGAGAACATATGCAATATTGTACCTCCATATCCTCCACCTCTGCCAAAGTTTCCACCACCACCACCACCACTCACCTCCTCCTCCTCCTCCTCCTCCTCACCCTCCTCCTCCTCCTCCTCCTCCTCCTCGCCCGCCTATAGATTTAATGCCAAAAGTTATTTTAGTTCAGGTCTTTCGAAACAAAACGTCAAAGAGCTATGCAACAAATCAAGACAGCTAAATAAAAAATGATGCTGTAGCACATTTTATTTTCCCTGAGGCCTGTGTTATTGCATTCCTTTTCCAGTGTGTAATTCTTACCTCGTTGATTCATTGACACCCTGTTCATTTCCTCTCTGGAGAGAGCTTTCCTGACTTCACAGTTGTGTCCATTCACTGTGTGGTATTTCTGTACTGTGGGTTAAATGGAAAAAAATTAAGACTGTGTTAAAAGAGACACACACAAACACATACATACATACACACACACATATATATATGGGGGTTTTCAATCTCCATAACTGAGGCCAATGCGATACACATCTCGCATAGCCAACGTTCTCGTTCAAACTCCAACTATCAGGCTCGATATAAGATGCCCGCAGGCCTCAAGGCGAGCATAAAAGCCCTAAGGTTTTCTGCTCACATCTGAAGCGTGCACACACACAGACAGCCACTGCGAATACTAAATTGAGCTCTCTTCCGCTTTTTTTTGTGCATGGATGAATAAATACAGACAAAATTACATCAAAATGTGTTTTGGCGAATATCCTAGTAAACACAGTCGGTTAGGCATATGTCTTAACGTAAACAGTTGAGAAAGAAAATGCATGTGTATCAGTAGGCCTATATTAAATCCGTGCTTCGTACTTAAAGTGAAAGCAAACTAATAATAAATCATCTTTCAAACAAATACAAGTTCTCACTGCTCCGGACTAATAACCGTTGTAACTCAAACATTATTATCTATATTAATTAGACAGTGAAATTATGCAGTTATTTTACTTGGATTATTCCATTTTCTGTAGCATACCGGAACATTTCTTTTAGCCTGATCTGAAAACCTAAAAGCCCTGTTTCCTGCTTTGGTTCTTTTTTGTTTGTATTTAGTTTTCTGTTATTGCCTTGTAATTGGTTATCTGTATAAAAGACTTTTAGCACTGAGCCCGTAGTAGCAGCCAGAATTGTTTTTCCAAATGTTTATTTTCTTTATTATTAAAAAAAAAAAAATGTGTAGGCCTATTTTTTGTTGTGAATGTCCCAAATGAGGTACAGGTTGTGAAAATTTCCGATAAATGTTCATGTTATATATTTTGTTTGCATTTGTGAGTTAATAAAAATGTAGATGGTTGTTTAAAATAGATATATAATATCATAATATCGATCGATATACTCTTGTATCGAATCGAATCGTAGAATTGAGGTATCGGTAAATATCGTATCGCTGGGTATGAGAATCGATATCGTATCATGGCAATCCATCTGATTTACACCCCTAATATATATATATATACCTGTATATATATATTTATTTATTTACGGCTCCACGGGCACCGGAGCTGATCTAGTCAATGCTTGTGCTTATCCCAGCCAGCACGTTTCTGAAGCGGCTCTCCGCACTGCTTGGCTAAAAATAGTCTTTTGTGAATTGTCACAGCGTGGAGGACGGAACAACCTCGTCGGGGCCGTAAGGGATAACGGTAACATAATACACTGATTGTGGGCTGCTTTTAAATGAACATTTATAAAACAAAATATCTTCTTTGACCATATTAGCCAACTCAGTAGCATTAACACAGACTTTACTCCTTTCAAACTTTATCTGGAATATCACCGTTTCTGTCACTGCAACTTCCCGATCAGGCAAACAAACACACACACACACACACCACACACACAACACACACACACACAATCGTCTGCCTCATGAAAAAATTTATTTAAAAAAAATTTAGTTAATATTTGCATCATTTAAGATTTATTTTATCCACATATATATTTTCTGATTCTGATTTAAGAAAAGAAAATGACAGAAAATTTTCTAAAGATAGTATTCCTTCAGAAATAGTGATATAAAAAAACCCCGCTCCTCGATTTGATTTTTAAACGTAAACAGTACGTGCTCATGTTTATTCAATGAGCGAATATGCGCATCGCGTCACTCGCTCTAGATTACTCGCGGGATGTTTTTCGTCTCACTCGCGCAAATAAAAACAGCGCGATCAACCATGGTGGAGATAACTAAAATCGCTGTTTTGTACCTGCTGTCAAAAAGTCCCAAATACAATGGAAACCCAAATGCCGACGTGTCTGGGTTCACAGCACCAACCAGAGGAGGATGAATAACGTTAGGACCCTGTATATTAATACAGGTGTGTGTTACATTTTACTACTGTATACACTGATATAACTATTATTTTTATTATTGATAGCAGCATCTCCGTAGCCATGCTAATAAAATACAACTACCACTCCAACTGATTTTAATTGTTTTCTATGCTCAAGACCTATATAATAACAGACGGCTGCAGTAATGCTCTCTTCTATTGTCTGATTCAAGTGCCTATAAGCTCTTCGCTGATTGGCTTGCGCGAGAACGGTCATGCGAATTTTCCGCTTGAGTTGAAATTTTTTTACTTGCGCGAAAGATGCGATGGAGGCAAATATCGTGTGTTCGCAGCAAACACGTCGTGCATTTCGCGTCATTCGTGTTGCGAATTCGCCTCTATTCGCGTTGTATGTAATCTACTCGCGCGAATAATTACATTCGCGTCTGGTGTGAACACACTGTAACTTTAACTGTGTTTGTAGCCGGCGCCAATAGGCCAGACTGAGAAACAAACACAGACAGGATGTTAACTTCAGGCCAGGCACGTGCGTCCGATGAAACCGTCTGTATAAAGCTAGAAACATCAGAATCGGCATCAGTATCGGCCGATCACCACGACAAGAAATCGGTACTCAGTATCGGCTGCAAAAATCTTGATCGGAGCATCCCTAATAAATGATGCTATGCAATTTAATATAGTACAGATATTTGCTTTTATTTCTTTGGTTCAGTCAGACAGCAAATCATAAATGAAGTGCCTTCTGACTTCTAACGCCTCGGTCTCCGTAGTGTTGTGATTCGTCATATTCACGCAGCAGCAGCGGTGATGAGAGAGGCGTTTGAGAAACAGTTTAGAGAGGAGAAATTAATCTACATATAAAATATTGGTCACATATTATTGGTCAATTTCTAAATAACACAAGTGTATCACATCTACTAATAACTAAATATAAATAGTTTTTTTACCGATGCAAATATGTTAGAAACGATGCATCGCGATACAATTGTCAACTTGTAACTGCTATAGATAGTGGACACAAATGAGTGGCAGTCACTTACTGACAATCCTGTCAACAGCGTCATGGTCATCAAATGTTATGAAGGCGAAGCCCCTCCTCTTATCACTGTTCTTCTCAGTCATGATGTTCACCTCGTCAATTTTACCAAACTGGCTGAAATACTCGCGCAGATGTTCCTCATCTGTGTCTTCTTTGATTCCGCCCACAAACATTTTTTTAACAGTGGAGTGAGCACCTGGTTTGCTCGAGTCCTGAAATTAGCATATGAGCAATTATTACAATACAAAAAATATATATATTTATACATACCGTATTGACCCGAATATAAGACAATGTTTTTTTTTCTTGGAAATACATCTGAAAAATGCGGTCGTCTTATATTCAGGGTCTAGACTTTTTGACATGTCAATAATACACCCACAATAATAGGTGGCGCCAAATACGCATAAAGTGAGTGTGCCATGAAATACGTAATGTATGCGTGTTGTAAAGATCGCGAGTAAAAATAAAAGAAAAAGAAAAGCTTACAGCTGCATGAGTCGTGACTGTCACGTTAGCCTGATGGGACCAAGCTCCTTTTTTGTGATTTTAAAACGTAAGACAGTGTCCAGATTTGAAGACTACAGTAAGATTACAGTAAGATTTAACTTCTACTGTTATTACGATTTTGGTAGGCTACTATTAGACGAGTAGCCTAAATGTCCTAATTCAGATGGCTACCGTTTTTTTTTTTTTTTTATGGTACTCAAAAGTGTATATTTTTAAATTGATTGTTGGTACATTTTACCAATTTTTACCATACTTTCAAATCAAACATTTAAATAGGAAAATTATGCAATATGAAAATAATTGAAGACAAATGTGTTTTACTGAGAAAAAACAATATTTGTTTTTTAAAAAGCCTTTTTCCAAAAGGTACATCTGGAAAAAGGGGGGTCGTCTTATATTCTGGCCAATACGGTAATATATAAATAAAAAATATCAAAAAAATAAATAAATATAATTAATATTAATTTACAAATATAAGTATAACAAATACCACCAATATTTATTTGATTTTTATAAACACAGCAACACAGACCGTAAGGTTTCTCCGAATGAACACCTACTTCTCTAGACACCGCCCTCTTGGGTTCAACAGCTCTTCCATCAACTTTGTGCGGACGAGCGTCCATCGCTGCATCCACCTCATCCACCGAACTATAGGTCACAAACCCAAAACCCCTCGACCTCTTTGTGTTGGGGTCCCTCATCACCTGTGAGCAGACAGGAGTAAAGAAGACGTAAGCAGCTGGTTTCAGAGCCTGCTCTCGATCATTAGCATGTGAATGCATGCAGATGTACTCACCACACAGTCTGTAAGAGTTCCCCATTGCTCGAAGTGGGCCCTTAGACTCTCATCTGTTGTCTCAAAACTGAGGCCCCCGATAAAGAGCTTTCGAAGCTGCTCAGGCTCACGGGGGGTCTGTTGCTGTGAGATACATTAAACAATAAATACATTAAAATGACAACTTTACACAAACAGCTCCACATGTATCTAGCCTACCTATTCAAACAGCAACAGCATTTTTAAAATGAGCTGTCTAGGCGTTTTTTCCTGCACCCGTATTACAAAAACACAAACCAGAGGAGCACTGAAAACAAGTTTCTTTAAAGCAAAGGATGCAAACTGAACTACCTTGTTAATTTAGCAATATCAAACCTGCCAATGCTATCAAGCACTTGCCATAATGCTGTGTCGATCAAATCGATCAGTGCTGCAGGAGCGCATCTGCAATAGCGCGGCCTACAGCGCCACCACGAATACGATGTATATTTTTTTTTAAAGCCGGTGGAAAAATACATTTAGGCAAAGAAACACTGATCTTATATAGCACGGATGAAAGCAAAATGAAGGCTCGAAACAATTCAAAACAAAGGAATTGCGTTTGAAATCATGCATCTACACGAGCCTCGGCTGCGAACAAAGAAACGAGACGAAGCCGCGAGGAAATTGGCGCTTTTACCGAAACATTATTTCTGTAATTAAATGATTTCACTCTTTTACATTTGACTTCATGACAATCACAGAATACTTCACAGTTATAATGCAATCCCTATGCTAAAACCACAATATTTTGGAGAGTTTTTACCTCTTTGGACATGGCGGTCTCCCAGTGACTGACAGCAAAACTCGCACCGACTGTGCGCATGCGCAACCACTGGCAGCGCGACGCGTTCTTCTTCTGCTTTCATCGCGGGTTAAAGACCAGCGTTCAAGGTGCATACCGCCACCTATTGTGTTGGAGTGTGTAAAATCATGGCTTTAATACGGTGACCGTGAAGTGCAAAACAAATCACAATTCTGAAAACAAAATAACAAATTACAAACGCAAATGCAAGTCTAAAAAACTAAATAGCAATTCAGAAAGCACAACAACAATTCAGAAAACAAAATAACAAGTCAGAAAACACAACGACAAATCCGACAACAAATTTACAAGTCAGAAAACACAAGGACAAATCAGACAAACCGGAAGAGGTATAGTTTGAGACAGCGCCATTGGTTTGGGATTACTCACCGCTGACTGGACGAGACATCTGTCAATCAACGTATACAGGAAGAAAGTTGGTAGAAAGTTCGGAGATGGTATTAAAGTAACTCAGTTTAAATGTATTGTATGAATTGCCCTTACTCTGGAATAAAAAATACGTGGTGTATATTTAATTTTAGTAAAAAGTGGCTGTGAAACATCAACTCCATTGGCGCAGATGGATAAGCGTGTGTCACCAACTTTTTGACGCAATCGACCCGGGTTCAATCCCGCCTTTTGCCAAACTTTTTTTCCCTCCCTTTTCAAATCTCGTATTAGCAATGGATTCTATTTACACTAAGTGAAAATAGCAGTATTTTTAGCAATATGCTATTTACACTATGTTAAAATAGCAGGATTTCTACTATCAAGTATACTACTTGTTGCAAATAGTGGCAAATATCTGCACCTCAGTACTGTAGTACATTATAAAACATTATGCAATAACATACTGAGTGTAAATTATCATATTTATTAAAATTATTAAATGGATGCCACCTTATTGGTTCACTAAAGCCCTCCCTACACCTACCCTAAACCCTACCTGATACTTTATTTTCAACCTTTTGATTATTTCCTTAATTTTTATTAAAAAATAAATGCTTTTCTGATGTTATTTGAAAAGGGAGAAAAAAAAAGTTCGGCAAAAGGCGGGATCGAACCCGGGTCGATCGCGTCAAAAAGCCAACGACACGTGCTTATCCATCTGCGCCACTGGAGCTGATGTTTTACAGCCACTTTTAACTAAATGTAAATATACACTCCGTATTTTTAATTCCATAGTAAGGGCAATTCATACAATACATTTAAACTGAGCTACTTTCTACCAGGACTCTGCTGTTCGTCGGCTGGTTCTTCCTGTATACGTTGATTGACAGATGTCTCGTCCAGTCAGCGGTGAGTAATCCCAAACCAATGGCGCTGTCTCAAACTATACCTACCTCTTCCGGTTTGTCTGATTTGTCGTTGTGTTTTCTGACTTATTTTGTTTTCGAATTTGTCATTGTGTTTTCTGACTTGTTATAATGTTTTCTGAATTGTTGTTGTGAGTTCTGAATTATTTAGTTTTTTAGACTTGCATTTGCGTTTGTAATTTGTTATTTTGTTTTCAGAATTGTGATTTGTTTTGCACTTCTCGGTCACCGTACTTTAATGGTTTCATCTTAAATTCTCTTGATAAGGCCAGTATAATGCAAAAATAAAAATTGATGCCCTAACAACTTCCATCTGATTATTTAATAGCCAATTTCCTTACTGTTTTGTTAATATATGCATGAAATTATTTTCTACCCTAAAGTTCCTACAGTTAATTAGTACTTGTTTTACATTTCTTTTGCATGCATCACATTAACCTGCATTAACACATTAACCTATTCATTAGAAATGTGTTTTGTTATTGTCTTGTGCAGCCTAACCATAACCTTGTAGAAATGATTTTTTTCTCTTCTTTTTTAACTTCTAAATATTATAGCCTTAATTGATTTTGTCAATGAATATTCTAATATCCTCTGCCTTTAATGTATGCATCCCAAATCTTTTGCCAATATTTGGCAATGTAGCTTTTTAATTAATTAAATCAATTATTATTTATCTAAATTTTTTCCAAGGGGAATCTATATTTTGTCATTATGATTCAACGCTGTTTTTGCTAATTTGTCAGCTATTAATATACTACTGTGCAAAAGTCATGAGCCATGGTTTTAAGCCAGTTATTTCTATCTTTTTGAATGTGTCAGTAGGAATATCAGTTTACATTTCCAAACATTCATTTGGCCATTAATTGTAATAATGCAGTGAGATTTTTGTCTGACAACAGCCAATGCTCCACAAAGAGATCTGATCTGATCATCATCAGTCTGTCTGGAGTCACATGAAGAAACAGAACAAACTGAGACAGACTACAGTGCCGTGAAACATTTTTGCCCCCTTCCACATTTTAATATTACACAAAGATAATGCAAGTAAATACAAAATGAAAACGTTCATCTCTGTTCATCTGCTTTTATGGTCATTTTGCAAATTTAGAATATTTATTTTGACATTTTATACTTTTTACATGATTATCTGGAAATGTTTAGTTTTCTTAGTTTAAAAACTTAAGAAATTGATATGAATAAAAGATGGTTTAAAAATGTCAAAATCAACTACAGTAACTTGCTTTCAACTGAAAATGAACAGTCATTCTGTTGATTTTCTTGCAATTGTGTAAATAATCAAATGCAAATCAAGTATTTATCCTAATTGACAGCATTCATGAAACAGTAAGCGAAACGTACCCAGACAACCCATGACTGTTGTTTCCTAATCCTAACTTTGTTGTTATTAACCACACATTGGATCTCCTTTTTTGTAAGCATAACCTATCCTAAACCCTCTAAACGTGTTGCTCAAACTACTAGAGAGAAGAAAAAAAAACACAAGCCAAACTGCAATGGATGTTTCACATTTCTGAACCTTTTTTTAATGCTTTATGAATGTTTACGCAGATTCCCAGCAGCAATGCAGCAGCCATTAAGAGGCTCTGCTTTAGATATATTGCCTTTGCCATACCATTGGCCACCAGCATGACATGCGTGATTTAATGCTCACCACCTATTGGCTGAGCTCTGACAGGGAAATGTATTGCCATACTATGATTTGCTGTTGGGCCTCTTTGAGGTGAATTATGGTGCTGATAGGACACCAAAGCGACGTAAGATTAGAGCCATAAAAAATAGTGCAGCATAAAGAGAGGCAAACACGGAGGTGCATAGAGGTGTAATTTCAGTGTCACGTCACAGGGACGAGCATATGACTAAAATGCAGTGTGCAAAGCATGTGAATAAAACAAGCGCCTTCTCATCTCTGAGGCTGGCCACTTCCCTCATTTTATTCTGATGTATGTTCCAGTGAATCTTTCTATGCCTTTTAAAAAAAAAAATTCACTCAGTTTTACAATAATAGCTTGCATAATAAATATTGGCATCATTGTCAGATATTAGTTAATCTGTAAATACAAAAATAAAAACATTTGTACCTAATGAAAGTAGACAATTTTAAGTGGTTCTTTGAAAATGGTTCTTAAAAAGGTGCTGGAAACCTTGCATTTGTACTGATTTTCTTCTTCTTTTTTTCCCCCTAAAAGTGAATGTATTTTATACACTGTAAATCACAGAGACCCCAAACTTGACCGGATAGTCCCAAACATACCCAGACACACATCTGTTCAACACTAGGTGGTGCTATAATAAGGCAATTTGTGTTTTGGTTCTCTGGAACCAGTGAAACTAACATCCCTGGTTCCCGATCATTGCCTGTCTAACTGACTGTGATCTCGATCTGCCCAGGTGAACAGCTGCTCGCTTGGTCCTGACCTCCATATCATTTCGCCTCTTCTCTCTGCTCTCCCATTTGGATTTGGATGCTGCACAAACAAATTACCAGGTATTGACCTTTGCCTGTCTGTTTCTTCTTCTTGCCTTCCCCGAACTCTCCTCCTTTTTAAAGAATAATACAAATTGTTTGACAAGTTTGAGTCTTGGTTTAGATCTCAGTACATTACAGAATCTTTTGAAAGTATTAAATTATCTGCTACTAGTTGTCAACTCAAAAATCTGTTGTTTTGGTTCTTTTGTATCTAAGTGCAGCCTTTGAAACTATTGATCGCTCAGCTTTACTGAAATGTCTTGAGCGATGTTGGATAAAGGGGTCATATGATGCTGCTAAAAAGACCATTATTTTGTGTATTTCGTGTAATGAAATGTATTTATGCGGTTTAAGGTTCTTTACAATGTACACATGATGTACATTATTGTTTCTTCTCTATGCCCCGACTTTCTGAAACGCATTGATTTTTACAAATCTCATCGGTCTGAAAAGTGAGGTGTGTTGTGATTGGTCAGCTATCCAGTGCGTTGTGATTGGCCGAATACCTCAAGCGTGTGACGGAAATGTTACGCCCCTTACCATACTGTGATGCCCTGTCAGGCCGGAGCAATGATTCAAAAACATTACAAACCCATTATTAAACGAGGCATTCGTGGCATCTTCATTGGGGAATAAATTATTTTTACGCCGTTGCGTTGCCCTCGGCCGCATAAACATAAAAACCCTGTCTATGCATTGTGATCGGAAGAAAGGAAATGCCAAAACAACAAGCCTGCTCTACCATGCCCAAAAAATTGCTTAAATATATAAAAATATAAAACCTCTTCAAATATTAAAAAAAACGTACTTACCTCTTTGAGTCAGAAACAATTGCGGCATTGTTCAGTCTTACTCTCCCAGGTCAGGAACAGGCCTCCATAAAATGTGCTGCAATCTGAATATTTGGGTGGAAGTGTCTGGGACAGTGTGTTGTAAATACAACTTAACCACTATTTCTAGTCGTGTCCATTTTTGGAAGGCCAAACCAAGTAGTTTTGCTTTCACAACGAAACACAGCGTCACAAACGGCGCGAGAGTGAGCAGAGGCTGGGGGATAAAGTGAGGAACAGCCGGCAGGCTGAGTGAGCAGAGGCGGCCGGATTCGACGAAGGAGTGTCCAGCGGGCTTGCGGCAAACCACATGTGACGACCCCGGGATGGACTACGCTTCGTCCACAGTGAAAGCCGATCCAGTGATCCACAGCGCAAAGTTGTAGTATTTACTCAGCAACCAGCAAGGATCAGCTCCAGGCATGACGAAGTGGATATCATCCTCTTTTGGAAAAAACAAACAAAGTCGTTTCGCTTTCACAACAAACACACAGCAACTCCACAACATGGCAGCAGCGGCAACAACAATACTACAGCAAGAATTAAAGTTACGCCGTCTGTCTTTGCGTGAACATTTGGGTGGCGTTTTGCAAATCTTCCCAGATAGTGATGTATGTATGTGGGGGCGTGTTAGAATGAGCAGTTTTAGGTAGGAGTGGTGGCGAGTCTTAACTTTTATTAAGAATATATCTTTGGATTTGAGACTTTATAGTCTTTGCAACTTTACAGATATTCTTTATGCACCAAGAGCTTGTAACACTACAAAAGAGAAAGGAAAATTGAAATTGCATCATATGACCCTTTGAAGGGATCAGCTTTAAATTGGTTCTCATCCTGTCTTAAGGGGAGACACTGCAAAAACAGTTTTTTTCATGCACCTGTCAAGTTTGAAATTTTAAGCTTTTTGATTTTTCATAAAGTGTTTTTTCAGACTAGTGGAAAGAAAACATCCAAAAGACACTGTTAAGTGTTTCTTTTATAGCACTTTATCTATTTGTGTCAATAGATTTAAATTACAATAAATATTTTTAAAGGCCGTTTTTTCAAAATGAGTTTTTCTCCTACACTGAGCCATAAATCTCCACTTCAGCAGCACTTACACACACACCAAACTTAAGAGTTTTATTCCTATCTATATTCCACATGTTTTTACTGAAGGATTTGTTCATATATAAAGCGTGTTCTATAAACATTGTCTTCCCCAAAAATGTTAAAAAATATATAGTGTTTTCTGTCCGTTCTAAGCATTTTCTGAATTATGGAGTGACAAAAATGAGATACCCAAAATTCCCTCTGTAAAAACGTTTGACTCTAATGTAAAAAAAAACAAGAATTTTGAAACCGACATCATCCAGTGTTTAGATTTTTATACTAGACATTTATGCAAATTAGCGCATATTTCATTAAATAATGCCTAATTTGCATATTTAAACCTAACATTTTACAAAACTTGTAATTCAAAAGATGTTTGCAATTATCAATGTAATCAATCAGCTGGGTAAGTAAGGCGATAACTATTCGTTTTTTTTTTACCCTATTCACCTGCAGTCTCGCCTTAAGGGTAGATTTTTTTCTGTACCAACTGAAAACTTCACCTCCTCCTCCTCTGTGACATGTACATGCGGTGTGCCACAGGGTTACATCTTAGGCCTTGTTTTGTTCTCCGTCTATCTCCTTCCATTAGCCAATTTATATATATATATATACAGACGACATGTAGCTTTATATTCCAATAAAACCACATAAGAATATATCTCTCCAGTCATTGTTTGATAGTTTGAGTAAAGTTAAAAGTTGGATGGTGGAATTTTTTCTTCAGTTAAATGACAGTGTTAATTGGTCCTCCTGAATATGCCAACATCCTCTCTAAAACCTTGGTACCTGTAACTAACAATGTAGGCACTCATGCCAGAAATTTGGAAGTCATTTTTGACCTGGCACTCAAATCTGATTAATAAATAAACTCAGTTGTTACATCACACCTCTCTTGATCAGCTTGCACTGGCTGCCAATAGCCGCTCGCATCAAATTCAAGGCTGATGTTTGCCTACAAGACAACCATTGGCGCTGCACCAATATAACTAAACTTGCTAGTTCAGACTTACGCGCCCTCCAGATGCTTGCATTCTGCAAGTGAATGATGCCTCGTGGTGCCATCCCAGAGGCACAAAATCACGCTCAGCCCTTTTCCTGGACTGTTCCCAGCTGGTGGAATGACCTGCCTATCTCGATTCAAGCAGCTAAGTTATCAGACATTTTCAAAAACGTCTAAAGACACTTTTTTTTTGCCAGCACCTGACCAATTAATACTAGCACTTACCTATTCTATTATATTCGGTTTGTTTTTTTCTAATTTATAAAAAAAAATAAACTTGCTATGTGTACTGTGCTAGACTAACTGAAACTTCTCACAGCATTTGTATACTGTTGGTCTCTCGTTGGTTTGATTGCTTCTATTGTTCTCCTCATTTGTAAGTCGCTTTGGATAAAAGCATCTGCTAAATGATTAAATGTACATGTAAATGTAACATCAGCATTTTTTCAACTTAAAATGATTACCAAAATTAAATCTTTCCTTCCATTTAGAAACTGTTATTCATGCATTTATTTAATCAAACTAGACTACTGCAACTCATTGTATTTAGGTGTCACTCATCTTATTTATCTTGCCTCCAGATGCCACTGTAGGGGGATTAAGTTTTAAAGGGGTCATGTGATGCTTTTTAAAAGATCATTATTTGATGTAACAGAATATGTTGACATGCTTTACTGTTAAAAAAAAAATTCTCAAATACTGTACATTATTGTAGGTCTCTATGCCCCGCCTCTCTCAAACGCTAGTTTTCGACCAAAGTCCTCCTTCCGACAACGAGCAGTCGGTTGATTTGGCGTGACCCAGTACATTTAGGGGCGAACACCACAAGCAATGTCGGAAATGTAACACCCCATTACCATAATCGCGAGCCATATTTAAAATAAGTAAAGACAGTAAATAATGCATTAGTTTTACCTCCAGTTCAAGCCCCGAAAGCGGGACAACAGACACAGTAGTAATGACTGCAGTGCACAAGCCCGGTTAAGACAGCTGACTCTACGTGAAGTGGACGCTGTCTTCCTCTTCGCTCTCTCTCACACACACACACACACACACGCGCACACACACACAAAAACACACACGATGCGCAAAAACTCCACATTTGAACAGTCAATAACAAATACATAAACAAATAACAAAACAGTATTACAGCGCTTGAACCAGAAGAACCAGATTGTTATAGCAAAGTCAGAATTACCTCATCTCCTAGTTTCACGAAACGGTCGTCCATAAAATGCCCTGCTGTTCTGTTGTAAGTAATCTTAAAAATTTCTAAATGCATCTACTTTCGGAAGGCCAAAGAAAGTGCTTTTGCTTTCACACTGAAAAACACAGCGTCTCCCTGACATCGCTGCTTCAACACTAACTGCGGTTACATAAACCACACCTTCTTTCTTTGCGTGAGCATTTGGGCGGCGTTATGCAAATCTTCCGACATTGTGATGTAGATATGTGGGGGCTTGTTAGAACAAGCCGTTTTAGGGGGGCGTGACAGAGTCTTAAATTTTATAAAGAATACCTCTTTGGATTAGAGACTTTAGTCTTTGCAGCTTAAGGGATCTTATCTATTCACAATCAGCCTGTAACACTCCAAAGAGAAAGAAAACTTGAAATGCTCATATGACACCTTAAACTAACGAACCTACAGAATCACTAGTACTTATAGTCTTACAGATCATTTGATGTAATTTTTACAGGTTCTGGTAAGTTAACAGTACAGATAATTCTAGCAACATTCAAACATGATGTTTTTTTGTTGTTGTTTGTTTGTTTTACACAAATGTGGTTAAGACAATATCTTTAACAATATATTTGAGTTACTAAGTTCCATTCATAAGCAACTATCATAAGGGTCATAAGTGAGTCATAAATCTTGTGAGGGCACTTCTCATCTGGACAACTGTTGATTCTCCTAGAAACATAGTCGCATGCCTATCATATTCCTAAACAAGGTTGAGCTGTAGCACATCACTGGAACAGAATAAAACAT